>OX638400.1:30241503-30841503 GCA_951813805.1 Limnephilus auricula
ACAATAATAATTAAAGTCACAAGCGGAGAATGCGACGGGGGGAAGCGGAGCGCAATCAGTCTTTAGATATCACCGGGAAATTTATTCTCTGTCATTATTTCGTTGTTTTAAAAGCGTCGTGACCTTTCGTTCACGTCGTGCGTAGATAGGTGATTTTACTCATTCCTCGCTCCCTCTCGCATTCCTTCCGTTTCAGTAAGTGGTGATTTAGAGTAGTATTCGAAGAGCGGTCGTGATGAAATCTCCCCGAGAATGACTACAAAAGAAAACGCGTCCCGGCTTGGAACGGGCGGCCAAACTCTTGGAGTTTCGAGCTTCGATCAAGATCCGAATCCTGCAAATAATGGGCGCTTATTAGAGTACCTTTCCCCGCTGGAGGCCAACTCAACTCCAGGATCGTGTGGCCTCGACTGGAATCCCTAGAAAGAAAAGCGCCAGCTTTCCCGGAAAACTTTGCGAAGCACATAAACAAAATCGAATACATTCAGCGAGTGTATCTATTTTATCTTGATTTAAATAACTTTTGAAGAAATGTCGGAAGTTTTTCTGAGATTGATACGAATTTGAAATTTCCTTCACGTGCTGAAATGTTGAGTACTGAATTCATAGAAAAAGTTTCTGCAGGCCTTATCTCTTCACCGCCCTTCGTATACTGTGTAGCTGTAGCATGTACCACGCACGCAATATTGATTTAAATAGACATGAAACTTTTTAAGAGAGCCATAAATCTTTTAACTTACAAGGCCACTGACAAAGTTCTTTGAAATTGGTCAACACAACACTAATCAAGCGGGGTTAATTTAAAATCGAATATTATTTAGAGTGTACCTACTTATTGGTATTCAAGAAAGGCTGGCAAGTTCTAAAGTCGATTAAATCACACTTACATAAATAGCAGGAAACTATTTTGGAAACTAAAGCATTCGGTTAATGAAGTTAATCAATGAACTTAATAATTTGCTTTGCGCTTTAAGGTATCACGAGGCAGACTGATAATTCCAAGAAAATTTGTTGCTTCAGTGCTTTGCATCAGTGTTTTTGCAATGTTAATATATCGACCCACTAACCCGCTATAATTCTCCTGATATTCAGTTCTCCTATTCTGTGACTACTTACCGGCTGCGCCACAGTGGTATTCGTAGGTTCTTTGATATAACGAGAGTGAATATAACTATTACAACGTTGTGGGTGGAAGTCAAATGACAAAGAGGCCCCAACCAAAGATTCTTCATTTATAGAACTCTGCAAGCAATATTTTTACATCAATCTACCATACACAATATACGCACATAAGAATGAATATCGGTGTACCATAAAATTAAAACGCATAAATCGTATAAATCAGATCATAATAATTTTTAACATAACGTAATGTATCATAATAGTATACGTACTAGTACACATATTTTACCATAATAGTCTACGGACTCTATGGATCACATGATCATAAAGTGTAGATTTACGAAGACTTTAGATTTCAGGAGCTCCCCAGATCAAAATCAAGGAAGTTTATCCTCAAGTATAAAGAAGTATATTCGACAATTAACAGACACTGTTTTATTAAGAACCTAAGTCTTTCAATCAAACATTCTATAGTTTACAAGGATAATAATAACATGAGAATACAGGTCAGAGTACTTACGATATGAAGTTATTCTCTGGAGAGAATGTAAAAGACATCACACTTAATATCCCCTTCGAGTAGAGTGAAAATTCAATTCAATACAGTGCGATTCTTTAGGTAGTCCAGTTTTTGAACCGGAGTTGATTTACTTCCGGGTAACTCTTCAAGTGGCAGTATAACATGTAGTGGAACCACTACCACCATCACGTACATGTACCACTGTCTAATGTTCACAGCGTTCATGAACGCTCAGAGTCAAAGAGGAAACGGATATTGGTTTTGGTTACGGAGTACCATTCTCCTATCGACGCTTACAGGAGCATTATCGAGGGGTCACGTGTACACTGTACTGGTACCTTCGTCCTACCTACGTCATACATGCATAGCCGAGTACCTATTGTCAAATACCCAAGTGATTGAACGTTATATCATGTGACTTCGAAATACATTCACACAAATAACATCAACGGTATTTTCATTGACTATAATATTATACTGTACTCGTGTATTCTTGATAAATTTTACACGACTTTAAGATTTACATAAAAATATGGTTTAAATTCCCGTTTAACACCAGTCGCTTGTTTTAATTTATTCAAGAAAAAATATCGCCAAAAAGCGTGATTTATTTTATTTTCAGAAGTTCAGGCACAAATAAATTTATTTTTTCACATTATACAATAAAACCATAACCGAAAAGGTGTTCGTAAGTAGGAGATTTTTATCTATAAATCAGTTTTTATAGGCCTGATAATTTATTTTTTCTGAGCTTACAAAATGACTTATCATAAATACTCGATTTTTTCAAAGGCAAAACACGTGTTCTACTCGCAGCATTTAATTAAAAGCAACAAAAATATTTCTAAGCGGTCTAATTTTCATTATCAATAGTGCATCATCACCTTTCCTAATATATCATTTTACTTAACTACATAAGTACCTAAATACATTAGCTTATTTGAATCAATTTATTGAAAATGTTAGTGAGATATAATTCCCATTCAACTTTTCCATTTTACTACTTTCAATTGATTCCAGTTATAAACTAAGTTATATATATATAACTGTTTGAAGTACGATGTATTTATCAACTCATCAAATATCAATTATTATTCTATGCGCTTTGTTCCTTTTCTTCGTCATATTTAGACTGCGGTGTCGCCTCTTTGATGTTAACAAAGTTGTAGTCACATTCATACACATTATAAAGAATGCTGAAGTAGGCAGCTACTGTTCAAATGGAGCGAACAAACGGTTGGGATTTCACTTCGCAAGAACAATGGCTGCTGTGTTACGGTATAAAAAATAAATATTAGCAATTTAAAAGCTCGAGCCAAGTCAGGACCACTGAAGATAAAAACCGACAGAATGTTACTTTTCCATGAAGTAAAATTTTTTGGTCGTGCGGTACAAAGAAATAGCTTCACCCGTTGCTTCTGATCTTCATTTTAGCGACAATATAAAATAATTGTACATACAAAATATAATAGTAAATTAGTAGTAGAAGTATAGATTTTGTATTTCTTAGACCTTCTTACTAGGGAGTCCTGTGCCGAGGCAGACTAAAGTTATTTAGTTATAGTTTAATTGTCTTTTTTGTCATTTTTAGTATCTTTATTAGGATTTTTTCATTGACCTCTTTCAGTAATACTCATTAAAATTTGCTACTATTAAAAGTGCTACTACTACCAAGTCATTCATTATTGCAGAGTAACATTTTCCGTATAATAATGGTAGTAGGAGGGATTCAATGTCAAATTATTCTTAATTTGGAAACGTTGGTCTTTCTTTTTAGGAAATAATAAAAAAAATAAACTTAATTTGATGTTACTTGAAGTGAAATAATAAGATCAAACATTTTCAAAAGACGATAATTTCTTTAACAGAAAATCTATTTTCTTTATCTCTTTGGGGCCTTAGGAACCGAAAGGTTGTATCGGTGACAAAACCAAGACATCGTACATCTACTTTTTTGGCGAAAATAAGTTACAACTAGATTCTACTAAGGACCTCTGGATCGTTATACCTACATATATAACGAATAGTGTCTCGGTATGGGTTTGTTTTTAAGCAAATTTACAGTTTTGTTCCAGGATTCATTGATTAATTTTAAACGCTTGACGTTAAAAATAACAGGAAAATTACTGTATACATCTGATTTTGAAAATTTTGGTGTAAAGCTAGAGCAACGATGGAAACTTCAGCTACTTAATTATTAAATTTTGGCACCTTTAACTCACTTTATTCAAGATATTTACATACTCATATTAAAACGCGTTGAAATATTTGTCAATTTTTTTAATTTTTACTTTTCAATCGTTTACCTACAAGTAAGGATTTATGGTGATACAATATCTTGGCTATCAGTCATCGATATTTAATTCTTTAAGGATTCGTTAGTTTTTATTCAAATCGGTGAAGATCATACATTTCCATGATTTTTCCGTTCAGTGATCAGGGGTATACTCCGCTCAGTGAACGGTCACGTGTGACTTGGGCAACCAATTCACGGAGCGCAGATAGTGGGAACAAACCACACGTACCGGCCGCTGCGACAGGCCAAAGAACCTATTTGTTCTTCTCGGCCTGCTCTGCAGTGTAAATTACATCGGCCTAACGTGGTAAGACGTCCTACAGTGCTGTTTCTTTCAGAGCTTTCTTATTCTGAATCTGGCCTAAAACAAAAATAAAGTAATAGTATAAAAAAACAAATTTAAAACTTCTTCCACTCTTAATTTGTTTTTATTATACTATTATAATGGAATTCCACCACGAATTATCATACAAAAATGGAAATATTAAAAATAAAGTATATACAAAATGCAGTGGCGTAGTAATCCAAGATAGTCTTAGGTCGCAGTAGACCCAATCCAGAACATTGAAATGCGCAAAAAAAGATAAATTTCTGCATGTGGTGACACGAGACCCAAAAATTTTTTTCTTTTTTTGTAAAGAAAGACAAACATTCAATAACCTGACAAGATTTGAAAATCTTCTACTAACACGACACTAAGTGGAAAATTTTCCTTGTGTCGTGATGGAGGACTTAGCCTGCCGAGGAATTGAATATACGTCACCTGGTTGGGAGCCAAACGCGATGCCAAATCAGACACTGACCGGTCGTCAATCTCATATATCACTGTATATCATTAATGTGATTTCTAATATTATGATCGTACAATCGTAAAAGTTGAAAAATAATGTTATTTATACTGTATAATCTATTACTAATTTATACTGAAATATGTTTACAAAGTAACGTAAGTTTATTGAACCGTAGGTAATTTTATGTATTTTTTCGTTCGTCCCGTCTCAGTGTTTTTCTTGAATCAGACATTTTCGATTTTTACATCATGTCATTGTATTGTGCAGCTGCTTTTCGTTACATCTTTTAAAAAAATATTCATGAATGGGTGGAGGGGTTTCTAACAATTTTATTTTGAAGCGAATAGATTGTGGCTACGCCAATGAGGAAGGGATGGACATTGGACAGTTGGTTGATACCGAATGCATGAAACTGAAATTTTGCGTTTATAAATTTATAAATTTTATAAATTAATAAACGAAAGTAATAATAAAATTAAAAGTAACAAGAAAGTAAATAATACATTTATAAAAGTTTATAAATTTGGCGTTTAAATGGAAAAATAAGGTTTAAAAACAATGAAACACCGATACATTAAAGAACTTACCCTTAACCCAAACACCGCTTAAAAAATCAAATCATAAATCCACCCTGCGGGGGTTGATTTGATATAAAAAAAAATATTGTTTGTATTTTTTTTCAAATTTGTGGATGACGACTTAAGAGCCGGTCGATCACACAGGTATGTGAGAGTCACACAGGTTTTGACTTTCCAAATCACACACGTGTGCTACAGCCAGGATTAAATTATTAAGGTTTACTTTACTATAGATAAAAATCACATAAATACAATATTATTTTCATAAGTTGGTTGATATTTAGTTAGAATTTAATCTAACTCACTATATTTCCCAAAACTTCGATCGTTTTTACTTATGCAACATACGTCATTATTAATTATATTACATCGGAAATAGATAGAAATACCAAGGTTTATTAGTTCCAAATGTCGATTCCTACAGCAATTATGAATGTCTTACACAGCAGTGGTTCATCTAATCAGTAAAGGGATAGAACTAATAACGCACAGACCCGACCCTCAGAAATATCTGCCGGCCAATCAATTACTCCGTATCAACACTTTAGGGGTCAACTCACACAATTGGAAAAATATAACATTTCCGTATTTTCACAAAAAAAAATCAGATTTAGGGAAATCACTAGGACAGCAAAAGGGTGCGAATTAGGTTCCTGTTTAGATGAAATTAGGACTCTAGCAAATCATTATCAGACGTTGTCATTCGACAAAATTTTGTAATATGTGAATGTATCACTCCCGCAACTACACATTCATAAGTAAAGATATGTCATTCTGGGATAACACTTGACTTCCGCTTGAGAAGCCCTTTTTGATTATGTTTGTATTCTGCTACACTGCCACAGAGCATGTTATTGAGAGCTCTAAACACTATTATACTAAAAAAATTATTCATAGGTAATTTCAAATTGTAATACGCACATCAAAATCTTAATTTACTTTTCACAGTGAAGATGCAAAATTTCAGTTTGACATAATTTTCAAGCACATGCAACGCACCGTATTGTGCGTATTACATTTATTTACAAATCGTTTAATATAAGTACCTACTTGAAGATAGTGGTCATGTAATATTGGGTTATATACTGAAATTAAATGTAGCAAGGTTTTAATTACGTAGAAAGGTATAGATAATATGAAAAACACAATATCACACTCATCATTAATTCGTCTAAGTCTTGAATGTATAATTTTCGATTTTTATATTCTGGTTATTTTATTCGTTTGTTGATTATGAGTTATTATAATTAAATATGTATTTAATAATTACGAGTATTTTATATATTCTTTGTTATATTTATATAAAAACGATCCAAATATTCTTATAATTAAATGTTTCATAAAATAATGAATCAAACGAAAGGAAAAGTTCGTAGAGGCTCTATTGGTAAGTTCGGATAACTAATAATTGACAAGTATCGACACGTCAATCGATAGTCACACTGACGGAATTATTGGACAGAGTCGACTGAAATAACGAAGAGTGAACATTCAATTTCCAACTACTTTCTAACAAAACAATAAAGTCCTAAAAACAATTTTATAAGTTAGTATTTCTTGGTAGGGTATATAATATGAAAGAGATCTTCGTAGAACTGCAAATGAATATCTTTCCTGTAAAGATTTTCAGGATGTTTGAGGATGCTTCAAAGTGTATTATCAATATGTTTCATACGTAATGCGTTAGAATTTTTTGTAATGTATCAGAGTGTTTTAGGATGTTTCATGGTGTTTCAGAATTTTTAATGGCGTTTTAGTGTGGTACGGGATTTCAGAGTACATCAGGGTACTTATTTCACAGTGTTTGGGGGTGTTTCATAATGCTTCAGGATATTTTAACATGATCCAGGACGTTTCTCAATGTTTGGAGGTGTTTCAGTAAGTACCTATCTTTTAGGGTATTTTTGAATGTTTAAAGATGTTTCAGTAGGTACACGGAGAAAAATGTTATTCGAAAAAACGATCATTTTAATAGTAAAAACGGTTAAAAACGGGACTGAAGTGCTTACGAACAAATTAACAGGGTTTCAATGTTTATTGGTGGGAACATGTAAGAATAATTTGTTGGTATACGTAATTTCGTACGTATACCAATAAATTATGGATGTATCAGAAAGTTACGTATACCAACAAATTATTCTTACATTTTGCCGCCAATAAACATTGAAACACTGTTAATTTGTTCGTAAGAACTTGAGTCCCGTTTTTACTATTAAAATGATCGTTTTTTCGTATAACATTTTTCTCCGTGTATGTTTCGAGGTGTTTTTTATATATTAAGGGGTATTTCAGAAGTGATGTTTTAGGGTGTTCTTTTTATTTTAAAGAGAAACCTCACAAGAGTCCCAACTGCTCCCTTCTGGGGCCAGTGATACTATGGCATCCCCAATTGGAGTATGTTGTGAGGCTGAAGGTAAGTGGGGAAGGAAAGGAGATGGGGAAGAGGAAGGTGGGAAAGTACCTGGCTATTCAGATCTAGTCACTAAACACGGCTAAAGCCATTATTAAGCAACGTTTCAATTTTGAATAGTGGTCTTACACCAGGGTGATACTGAAAGTATCTTCCACTCTAGAACGTGCCGTAAATATAACATATATTATTTTTATTAATTAATTGGGAAATAACACAAATTAATCAAATAAAATTTATTTGCGCACGCCGAGTTGTCATGAATGGGAGTCAAGTGTCTTACCACTCGACTACGGACGGTCGTCAGTGTATGTTTTTTTTATATTTAGGAGTATTTCAGTAGATAAGATTCAGGGTGATTCTGAATGATTAAGGCGTTTCATTAGGTTATTGTATTATGTAATTTCATGTATTGTGTATGTTTAAGGATGTTTCAGTGCTTTTCAGGGGATTTCAAACCGTATCAAGATTTTTCGGATATTTTAGAAAGTTTTAGAATGTATCAGAATGTTTCACGTGTTTCAGGGCAGCATGATGCATGATGGTTCAGAAGAACGATTTTTCAAGAATTTTTTCAATTTTTCAGGTTTTTTCCACACACGCAAATACTTTTCGTAAGTCGCAGAGCTTCCAAGGCCCCCGGAGAGCCTATTCATGACCGGTTAAGTTGACCAAAGCAATTTGTTCCTGCTACATCGCCAACCTGTTATTTCACTAATTTCCCAACATTCATAACAGAAGTGACCTATTATTACGGCGCTAAGTGGAATTAACGATGGTATTAATTCGATAAGAGCCCGCCGCTAGTGGAAACTAGTTTACGTCCTCGAACTGACCGTAAGTTTGAGTACCTACTGACTACTTACTTACCAGAAGGGTTGTTATAACATTTCAAACATTGTACCAAAACTAATTCAAATGTGTATTATTTTTACGATAACCGTATATGCTTGTATAGGGTGTTTTTTTATAGGTAACTATACAAATTCAAAATGAAAAAAAAAACACATTAAAATAATGATAATGTCTATGATACTGGTTTTATTCAATAGATAATTTTATGCCATTATTGTTTAAAAATGATTTCGGGCATATGAGGGCCACGGTTAGGTCTAGATTAGGTCGAATGAAGCGCAATCGTGAAGTTCAATTTTCGACAACAAAATAAATTTGCACAATTTGCAAGCGCGTTTTTGCAGTCAGTTATTCATGGTGAAATGGCAAAACGTACTCACTACAGATCAACTGTTAACCGTCAAATGAACAGTCTGTAAAAACAATGTTGCCTATTTTTTGTATTTCTTGGGCATTAACTATGTAACAATTTCTAGACATTTTGTTTTGAAGAGTTTTAATTTTCAATGTACTATCGTTACTTAAATTTTAAAAATTAAAATTTAAGTAACGATAGTACATTGAAAATTAAAACTCTTCAAAACAAAAAACAATGTTGCCTGTTTAAAAAGCAAAAATCTAAAAAAAATACCCTGTATTTGAAATAATATGAAAAAACACTTCCTTGCAACAATTTCCAGCAAATATTTGTCACATTTTAAAAGATGTTCCATACAATATTCAACAGAAGTCCTTGACCAATATTTTCTTTGGGTTTATTTTATCAAGATTGTCATACCATTCCTTTCACCAATAATTAGAGTGCATACACCCCCGGCACGTATTTCGTAGCTGAATTTCCAAAACATCCCTCTTGAAACACTGCCCCTAATATTTAACACTACTCACCCCCTGCGTTGACAGTTTGCTAGACTCTTATTGAATAATCCGATGATGGATTATATCAATATGGAGTATAATGTCACCTTGCGTATTCCCGCTCGCTCCAATTGAATAAGACACTCACCTGTAATAAGAGAAAGACGTTCATGAATATTTAATCAAAAGGTAACAAACAGGGGGAGGGGACACCCAAACCGTGAGGTGGATAATAAATACATTAAAACAAGGTTTATTAATTTAATAGCAGATAAAATCATGTAGCACCAACTATTAGATAAATAATCACAAGGTACATAAATATGTTCCAACAGTTTTTTTTTGTGAATGCATTAATTTATTGTAAGAATGTTTTTTAAAGGCGACCGTGAATTTTCTCGACCATCTTGAAAACGCTGAAAACATGTGCACGCGATGAATATTCATTGCCATATACTTCATTCAATAAATAATTATATGTTTGTATAGCGATTTTTCCAAGTTAAATGTGAAATTTCACATTACTTCGTTGCTTTATTATTAAACTTATCATTTTTCCGGAAAAACAAAAAACAACTCCAATGCGAACGAAGGCTACGACTATACGGATTTATTTACAGAAGTGAGAGGTACTGCATTCGAAAGAGAAGGCTTCGTCGCTGGCGTTTGGCGGTATATGTGGTTATACCTAAAGCGACTTAAAAATCACTCTAAACATACATAATTTAACATCTTTACTTCACAATTAGTTCTAACGTTATTTGGTACAATTTCTCAAGTCTTTTATCAGCTCTTATTGCGTGGGTCTTGCTTCGCCACGTACACGAGTAATGGATCTCTTCCCGACTGATAGAACACAGTCGTTACCGGCGACAGTAATGTTTTTACTGCCATTACGCAAGAAGAAAGAACCGAGCAAAATAATTATTATTCGGGAGCTCTTAAAATTTTCAACGAGTAATCCATTTGAAGTTTCACCGGGTGAGAATGGCTTCTGAGCTTCTTATTACATAGAACGTAACCTAACGCGCATTTAAGACGCTTTAAAATTTAAAAAAAAAGGGAAAAAGTCAAGTTGGGTAGATATCATGGCTCCACGTAAGAAGCTCTGAGCGAAACATGAGGATATTGCCAACTTTGGTGACACTGTGCAGAGGGGAAATTGAAAATAAGTAAACCCGGGTCTTGAGAGACCCATTTCATACGAGGGAAACACAGAAGCCAGCAAATCATTCCATAGCCAAACTGTTGAGCACAATAACGAGACGTAAAAATAACCTGGTGCTGAAGGAATTAATAACTCAAGAAGAACCTTCCATTCTTTCACCGGTAAAAAAAAAAAACACAGTCATAACATGCAGAATTACTCCCTTACTGTTGATCTACCAAACAAATTGAAAGTATCTTCAAATAGTAAATAATTTTTTCAGGCATCTAGAGACGCCATAACAAAGGCAGCTGCGAAATTCAAGAGTGGGGCGAACATAATACATATTTGTATTTATTAGCTTTCAAATAATATAAGACTTCTCGTAAAATGTTAGAAAAGCCCTTCTGCTGGTCCGCATAGATTTTAAATATTTAATTTCATGTGTGTGAGCGTGTATTAAAAAATCCATTTGTGGTGTTTTTATACGAGTGTAATGTTTCCCCCTGTTTGTCGTTTTCGCCAAACGGTAAACGGTTTATTGGCAACGTTGAACGATCTTGAATATACGTGTCCATAAAAAGGTAATAGTACAGCAATAACTCCACACGAATAACCCTAACCGACTCGGGCGATATCTTTAGCTTGGGGGGTTAGTTAATATTTGACCGATAACCATTAGGCACAGTTATCGACTCGTGCGATATTTCGCCAACAACTAAAAACTGGCAGTTTGGTATTTATTTCGGGGCAATAACACACGATTTTACCTAATTCCTTATTGGCTGAGATTTATTTAGTTGCAAAGATTTGAACAGTGATTATACAACATTCGGCATAATGTTGTTTTCTACGTGCAAAAGACTTTCTTTCATATTTTATTTCTCCGTGTTATTATGACATTGAATGTAGGATTTTTATGATTTGAACAGAAACCTTTACACGATTATAGTATTCGGTATCTCAAAAAATAACTAATTAAAGAACCATTACGCCGTTATCTGAAGGGGTAGGCAAAGAGGGCGGGCCGCCAAACAACTCAGTCACATTCATATATCGTCTCATACATCTTCTTCTAGTATTCCGACTCTTGACATGGTCCGACTCAAGTATCTGATTTACTTGATCGTGCTATGTCTTCCTCGGGCGTCCCCGACTTCTTCTTCCATTCACATTCGCGTCATATATTCTGCTTACACTCTTTTCTTCGTTCATTCGCTAAACATGCCCAAACCATCTGAGGGTCAATTCCTTAATCTTACTCATTGTGCTTACATCAGCCTTGCATTCTTTGCGGATCTCCACATTTCTCACACGATCGTACATGGTTTTACAACGCCTTAGGAACTTTATTTCTACAGCATTCGGTCTACTTTCATCTTTCCTCTGCCAGGTCCATGCCCCATTGCCATATATCACGATAGGTACCTGCACTCCATTGTGGACTGCTAGCTTCGATTCTTTGAAAAGTGTTTTGTTCAGTCCTTCATTAATAGAGTTACCTGCATTTACCTCTCTTTTAAAATTTGATTCAGTCAATTATCGAAAGCGGTTTTCTTAAAATTCAATTATTTGCCAAATGATTTCTATTGCTTCTCTAATATTTGGCAAATAATTACGACTGCGTCTCTAATCACCCTCTTTGATCAAAGGTCATATTAATTTAACCCGAAATTGAAACATGATTAAATTCAAAACTTCTGAATGATTAAACTCATCGAGACTCCAATCGTTCATTTAATTGTGCGGAGTAGAAATGTATTTAAATACAGCCGTATAATAATTTAGAGACAAGCAAAACACATAATACTCTGAATAATATCCAGGAACACGCACAGTTAATAATTTCCACTGCCTATTTTCTCGTAATGTTTCTTCTTGAAATATTGAATACAGCAAGCTTCATTACCCAGAATCCTAGGGTTGGCCGCTGGAGCGAAGCAAGAAAAATATGTTTGCCCAGAAAATAAATAACGAAATAATTGTACCGTTAAAATCGTGATATATTTGATAAGACAGAAGCGTGGAGCGTGACGGGGTAAGGGCATTAAGGTGAACCATATAAACAATAATAACCTGTCAATAAATCGATACTAATTTGGAAGAGTGTCCTTTATCATTTGGAGCTTTAAAAAGCCACCCCTTTTAATAACGCTACGAAAGCTCATTAATAATGAACAGCTTTCGTCAATATTACAACTGGTCGTAACTCGAACCTTCTAACTGTTGAGTGAATTACAAGGAAATTAAATAATTATGGTATTTGCTTATCATGTCAAATACAATATCTTACTGACTATTGATTTAAAATATTCATATATACTCACAAAGTGGAAGTAGAGTAAAAGAATTCATGGCAGTCATAGCTAAAATATTACAGCACTATTCTAAATACTTAAGACGATAGACTTCGCTTTTCGGCCCATACAAAAAGGACGCCCGGGAAAAAACACTTTTCTACATCGAAAATTGAACAAAATGAATATATTTTTTTATACTGCCTTCTAGAGGGTGAAAACTATGTCGGTATATTTTCGAATTTTCGCTGCGTTTCGTATTAATGTAAACATTCACTGTCAAACATGTAAGATTTATCATAAAATATTATTTAAGGAAAAAGTGCTGCTAACTGAACTCTCATAAAGAATTATAAAATTATAAAAAGCTACCGACGTAGCTTCTTCTTTCTAAAAAATATATACTTATTTTTTTAAATTTCAATTTCGTGAAAGTTTCGGTGTAGAAAAGTGTATTCTCCATAAACCTCTTTTCGAGCGATTTCTGTAGGTAAATTTGAGCGTTGTCTCATTCGCACATTTCGCATTCGCATGTATTGTAAGTGTGCGTGAGCTTATTGTGAGCGGGACAGAATGACAGACGCGGGTGTTCCGCGTGTCGTTCAAAGTCTAACCTCTTAAGTTTTATCAATCACTTTTAGAAATTATACATTTAAGATAGCTGGGAGTATGCTCAGTCAGGAATTTACAAAAAACACAAATTTCCGGATTCAACATGTTACTTATACAATTTGACCGAAATTAGTAGGTTTTTATATATTTTAAAACCTAAAAATTGCTTGTAAAACAATACAAGTTACGCATACTTGCGTGCGTGATACGCACACAAGTGTTTCAAATCTGGCCTGTTGTTTTTGTCGGAAAAACAGCGCAATACTCTATCTAGACATTAATAATCAAAGAACAAACATAAGTGTTGCAGGTAATTTAGTATAGAAAATAATAACAATCTGAAATATTTAAGGACTGTTGCGTAATAACTGCATCCATATACGCTTTTTAAAGGGAGCGATGTTTTGGGTACTTGATAATTTATCATATTCACTAGTTCAGGCTATCCAAATATCCATTAATAATTTTAAATAATAATAAAACATCACAGATTTTCGTCACTTTTAAGTTTTGGTGTAATAACGTAGTAGACAGATAAGAGAACATTTTATTTTAAAATATTGCTTATCATTTTTAACCCTTCAAGCCACGGAAATACATTACTAGCCACAAACATCGTACTCCATTAGAGCCTCTGAAGAATATATCTGACCGGGACGTACATAGAAGTATGACATATCTTTTTTGTATAATGCAGAGATACATGATTTGTTGGTCTTCGGAAAGAAAAATAATTATTCTTCTCAGTTTGTCTCAAATATTTACACTTGATTTCACATAAATACACATAAAATCGTAAAATTTGTCAAAAGTGTTCGATTCAAAATTTAGGTGTATTGTATAAACGGCATAAAAAGTAAAGTGTCAGTTGTCATACTAATTCCCTACAAAAGGAACATGTTTTAAAAATATCGAATTATAAAATAATGTATTTACGTTACGAGCCAAAATATTTCGTTAATTTTTTTTAAATATGTTTAATATTAATATTTAATTATTTCGAAATATCAATGTTTATTTAAATTAAAACATCTTAAAGATAATTTTATCTAGTTCATAAAATGGTATTTATTTTTATGACAACTTCAAAAATAAGAAATATATAGCACATTAAAAATACCTCGGAAGCAGTCGTCGGTACTAGAAGGTTATTTTTTTAACATTAGCACCCCACAGGAGGCCATGAGGAAAATAATTTCCCTCGCGGCCTATATCATCTTTGGGGATCTGAGTGGTGGGTCTTTTTAGGAAAAGAAAGTAAAAGAAGTTTTGGGAAGGAATAAGGTATGCAGGGTGCCAAGGCCTTGACAAACCTCACCCTATGAAACTGGCACCCCTGCTAAGTCACCAAACCAAGTAACGAACTACTCGAGGTAACCTATGGCAGAATTGGCAGGGGTATTGTTATCCAATAAATTGTCCTAAAAATATTTAAAAGCCCGAAGCGTTAACAGTCATATCGTAACAATATTTCGACTGATTCAGTGTAAATATTATGAATGACAATACTTTATGTTTTTTAATAAAAATAAAATACTTTTTTTTGTTTTAAACCCACGACATTTATTAATTTACTTTACCGACCGGTTTCGCTTTACTCGAGCATCTTCAGGGTACAAACTAATACTAAACAATAACCAAAAAAAGGTGTGCTTATATCACTCGTAATTCGCTACACATAATTTAGTTTTACAGTCCAAACGGTGTCATTGGACACTTAACAGTGACAAAAGGAAATTATTAATATTTTAATGGAAACTTACCTAATATTGGGCTACTAGATACCTCTAATTGATAAGTAAGTACAGGACAATTCCTCTTTACAGCTTTTTTAATTTCTAATAATTCCAAATTATTTAACCGGTTACCATGCCCACTTTTATAGAGGATTTTAGCACGGTGCTAAAATCCTTGAAGATGCTTGAGTAAAGCGAAACCGGTCGGTAAAGTAAATTAATTAATATCGTGGTTTTAAAACCAAAAAAAAATAGTTTTATTTTTATTAACCGCTTCTGTGCCAAGAGCGAGATTTCTCGCATTCTTGGCCGTGCCCAACAGGCCGGCCATAGAAAAATAGCGAGTTTTCTCGCTATTCTTTGAGCCTCTGTATCACGCATATGTCTCGTTTTTTTATTAATTTAAAATATGGAACACACAGAGACATCTATTGGGATGATTTTGTAGTACTTCACTAAACAGACGAAATTACAGTTTTCTGATATTATCGATTTTACAGAGATCCACCCACGAGCTTCGTTTGACAGACAAAAGAGTCACTAAAACAGGGTTGTCAATTTTGGCGCGTATATTGCCGATATCTGTCGCGCGTCAATAATTTTGTTATGATTTATTAATTTTTGTTAGTTTTTGAAACTTGTGCGGAACAATTATCAATTTTTTAACTTGTTTTTGGGTTTTCTGTGTTGTTTGTACATTTCTTTACTGTGTTTTTCGTGTTTCAACTCTGCTCTGTGTGTTTTCTGTGTTTTTGATTTACGTAAATTATTGTGACCGTCGACAATGGAGGGTGAACCAAATACATCTGGACATGAACAACTGGATGAAGATTTCATGGAAGATGCCGGCCGTACTGTGGATTCCGATGACAGTGATGTCGATTTTGAGATTAGTGATGACGAACAAGATGTTCCTGATATTTCTCTAATCGACGAATCCATGCCAGTTTTCGATTGGAAAACTGATGATTTTACTCCCAAAATTAATACTTTCAATTGTGCAAGTTCAGGTTCCAATATTGAAAATGTTGGAACCAGGGAAGTAGACTTCTTCAAACTTTTCATGTCTAATACCCTAATGAGTTACATCTGTGATGAGACAAATAAGCAGTACCAATATGTCAAGAGCAACTGCAATGAGTTGTCTTGGAGGCTAAAACAATGGACTGACACAACAATTGAGGAACTATACATTTTTTTGGCTTTGTGTCACTTGATGGCCTGCAATTCGAGAAATAAAATTCAAGACCACTGGTCAACTGACATTCTACTTTACTCGCCCATATATTCAGATACCATGTCTCGAAATAGATTTCAAATAATCCTCCGCATGCTCCACTTTAGTGACAACACTCAGCAAGCAGGTGGGGACAAATTATTCAAAATAAGGTACATAGTGGATAATTTAAAAAAAAAATTTGGAGAGTACATGTATCCTTACATGAATATTTGCATTGATGAAAGTTTGCTTCTATTCAAAGGCAGACTGTCATTTAGGCAATATATTCCATCAAAAGCAAGCCGTTTTGGGATAAAATTTTTTGTAATGTGTGACTGTGCTACGGGATATGTTCTGAACTTCATTGTTTATACTGGGAAAACAACAGAATATGTACCACATCCACATGTAGGCATATCAGGGAGCTTAGTCATGACACTCATGGAGCCATATTTGGATCGGGGACATACACTGTACATTGATAACTGGTACACTAGTCCTCTTTTACTCCAAAGGCTCCATGATCGGAAAACGAATGCTTGTGGTACTGTAAGAAGAAACCGCAAAGGTATGCCAAAGTTCACTGAAAAACTGAAGACGGGGGAAATGAAAACTTTTCATACCGACACCATTTCGGCCCAAATTTGGAAAGATAAAAGGGAGGTTTGTATGCTCACAACTCTTCATCCACCTATTCTAACCGAAACAGGCAAAACCACATACCGGAATGAACCAATAATCAAACCTGAAAGTATTCAAGACTATAACAAGAACATGGGTGCAGTTGACCAATCTGATATGGTTTTGTCGAGTGTCCACTCATCGCGGAAGACAATGAGGTGGTATAAAAAAATATTCTTTCACCTAATGGACCTAGCATTACTGAATGCCCATTTACTTCACCGACAAAAGACAGGAAATCGTGTGCCGCTAGCACAGTTTCAGATGGAGGTGATAAGGCAACTGATCCAACAACATAAACCTAATATACCCTCGAAATGTACCCATAGGAAAAGAAAGGCGGATCTGCCATCACGTCTAACCGAAAGGCACTTTATGGACAAACTACCTCCAACTGCAAAAAAAGCAGCACCTACAGCCAGATGTGTAGTATGCCTATCAAAAAAGAAAAGGAAAGAATCGAGGTATCAGTGCAAGCAGTGCAAAGTGGCTCTCTGCATTGAACCATGTTTCGAACAATACCATACATTAGAAGACTTTTAATTTTCTTTTCAACAACAAAAAAAATAATAATTTACTTTACAATAAAAATAAAAAAAATCGATCTTAATACATATGTGTCATACGTGACAAGTTGTGACAACCCTGACATTTTCTGAAAAATTAAAATATGTTTATCTAAGTGAAGGGAAGCAAATACATTGCACATTGAATAAATTTGGTAAGTCATTTAAATATCCTTTCAAGGTGTAATGTTTTTAATTTATAAAAATAAGATTTAAAAATGATTTATTTTGATTAAAAATTCATGGCCTGCTGTTCACAGCTACACTCCTACATACTGGCATTTAAAAGGTTAAATATATCAAACCACAAAGTGATTGCTTTCTACAATACTACTTTATGTTTTTCTTTATAAGCTTTCTGAATATCACAGCTCTGCATGTCAAATGAATCTGGCCCATAAAATCCTCGTAAAGTCATCCGAACAGCCTTAATCAAAGGGAATCGAATACTCACTCTATCTTTATTCTTTATCAGGTCGGGTTTTAGTGTCCACTGCTTGAATGCATCGTTCGGATCCGAAGCTTCTTTATTTGCAGTAAATATCCGAGAGAAAAGCTGACGTTCCAGGACGGAGGTTAAGCAGTAACCAGTAACGTTCACAATAAATCCAGGTTTTATCATCAGCGACATCGCAAGATCTCTCAGACTGCGTTGGGTTCAACGTCAGGGCTTCAACCTTCAAGGTGCTTACGAGGGAATCATATTTCATACGCTTAATACTTGAAATTCTAGGGCTAACTTCAAAGTTATTCTTTGACGATTCGGTTTCTGATACATAAGGTTACGCAAACTTATTTTACACATTATTTTAAACACAAGGCCGTTTTAAGTTTACCGAATAATTCCCATTGAGTATTAATTAGACAAATTAATACAAATTACAAGAAACCCACATAGCATCTTTGGGGATGCCAATTGGGTGATATTTTTGAGTAGAGGAAGGAGTGATTGTGTGTCTTGAAAATTTGATTGTTAATACCTATACACATCCCAATGGCAATTTTATTAATGTAATAATTATTAACACTATAAATGATTAAAAAAAAAAATAAAATGTAAAAAATATATAAAATTTGAACATTTCCAAATATCCCCTTCAAGTTTTGTTTTTTTTTTTTTTGTTATGTTTATTTAGATGAATACACATTTTTGTTCATACATCTAGTAAGAAAATATGATAATACAATTTAATAAATACAAATTAAAAAAATACAATTTAAAAGAATAATTTAAGAAATACAGTTGACTACAATTTAAGAAAACAGTTGACTACAATTTAAGAAATACAATATAATATTTGTAATCAGATAAAAGATTGTTTTTATCATATATAGCACATGTCCTACGAAAAGTGCTAAGGTTTGAGGCTTCCTTAACGGCATTCGGTAGGTTATTATAAAGTTTTTGTCCTTTATAAAACACGCTGTTTTGGGTGTTAATATTATATTTATTTTATAAGTAACGGCAAAGGTAGACTTATATTACTAAAAATATACACGCCGCTTCTCTACATAAGCATGGCACAATACTACTATTATTATTAATAAAATTATTATATTTAAATCCCTTATGTACCAGGCCGTCCAATATTACAGTCAAATCCCGAAAGAAATTACTGAAATTAAAAATATGATCAATTTTAAAAGGCAATTAAGAAAGTATGTCTACATCAAATATCGATGTTTCGTTTGTGATTAATCAACTTCTTTTGAATATTAAAAAAAAATATATGTTTGCCAATTTAAACATTTTTAATAAATATGTGATTCTAAAATTATTAGCACACACAACGATGTGAGCTAACTTAAGATGAATATGTAAAAACTTGAATTATGTAATGTTTGTAGGTAATCAATTACAATTATAATAAATAAATAAAAATAATATATACGTACCGTATCCAAAATTAAGAATCAAGAAAGTTGAAAGAGTCAATATGGTATCGAGCTTCCAAGATAGGGGGGTTTAAAAATACCAAAAATACCACCGCACGAGAATCTTGTTATCAATTACTGCTGACAAACTACGTAAATAGTTTAGCGGATTTAAATGTGAAAAAAAAAAATAATAATACATAAACCTTATCCAAAATTAAGAATCTAGAAAGCTAATATGGTATCGAGTTTCCAAGATAATAATATCAAAAATATGGGGGGGTATAAAAATACCGAAAATACCACCGCATCTTGTGGCTACGTGAACTTCTCGATGGAATGTCCAAGGATCATCAGTCACCCGAAAGGGTTTTATGAGGTCGGCCTAATGGACAATTCGGATGATTCACAACTACACCTTAGCCATAGAAAGTCGGCCGAGTAAAGGCGAGACACTATTTATTGAATAATAACATGTGTCACGTTAAAATGGAAGTCTTTTCATGGGGAGAGAAAGACGGCTAATGTTACACCTCGTCTAGGTTACAACCAACGTTATCGAGGCCATACATAATATCGATAAATATATGTTTCCCAAGTTGGAAGAGGATTTTATTAGATCACCGGGTATTCTGCCTTCCTTAAAATATTGATTGTAACGCGATACCTAATGGGACATTTTCGCAAACATCAAACTCGAATAATACGAACTTTAATGTCGATTATCCCAGCAAATATAAAAGAAAGAATAAACAATGGGTTCCATATCTCTTTATAATGTATACCTTGAGTAAACTCATTCCTTGTCATTGCGGTTAGATTGAAAACTTTACAAGAACTACATATAAATAATTCAGGACCCTTTTGCGAACCTTTGGGCAGCCCACACTCTTATTTAAATGTGTATCGAACTCAATAAGGTATCTCAGTACGTAAGTCAAATATCTATAATAAATGGCAACACCCAACAGCTTTCTGGCCAATTCTCCACCGGAAGCGGCGATCCCGGTTGCTGATATCCCGGGCAGGAATTCCCGCCCAAAGGGGGAGACTTCCGGTCCCAAGGCGTCCTCCGGTCCAGGTAGGATCGACGGACGTTTTTTTAAACTCGATTGCGAATAACATCAGACCTTTACCCCTGTGCGGACATCAGCTGGCCTCCATTTATTTTATGGGTCAGCCCACCTTTTGCGGGTTCCATTCGGGCTTGTTTGCAAATTAACCGAATAATTTTGAAACTGCACGGCGTGCATACTATAAAATACTTTTATCCGTATACCTTAATGGTGATTCACCTTCGCAATGAAGTCAGTGACCGCGATGAAGCACGATTTAAATGGTTCACACTTGATCGACCCTTTAAATTAGTTTCAAAGATATTTGTGAACAAAATATTTTTCGACTGTGTTATTTAGTAATTTTAATTCAAAGAATTCCATTATGAGCTAGAATCCATGGTATTTGGGAACAAAGCCGTTCTGCATGAACACTCTTTATCAAATCGAGAAAATGGAACCATAAGTGAACGAATGGTTTAACCTATTGTTCCCTCCGTCCCTGGTCATTTGTCTTTTGAATTTCAAATGTAATTTCTACCATCTTTTAATTTGATATTTTAGGCCCTAGTAGCTAGGAGGATTACCGCCTCGTGCATTCTCGCATCGGGGCCCTTTCCCAGTTCCAAAGGCTATTTAATGGGCTGGAAACAGCGATAAACATTCTGGAAGGTTGTACGCTCAATCGTATAAACCCAAGACTCAAAACTTACCAGCACATTCAAAATCTGGAACAAGGAAACTGGCACCTCGTAAATAGGAAAAATCTAAAAATACCACGGTACGAAAAGATAGCTTTTAAAGATTTTACATTTTGAATCGCATCCCTAACATCAATTTTCACGTGCCTCGTAGTCTCGCCTTTGGACTTTGAATAAAATAAGAACTAACACTTGTAACCAAGGAGAAGATATCAAATACATGCAGTTTTATGTACAATTACTACGAATTCTAAACTTCTTCCGCGGAAAGTCATTTTAAACAGTTCATGAAAACAATTTGATGTGGTGTTGAGCAGGAATTTTGTTTCTATTTTCTTATAAAACGGTATCAGTTGCGCATGGAATGGCAAGTCCCTAGGTTTCTAAATGTGTAAACTTGGTTATGGGGGTTGAAATGTGTGAAAGTAAACAACCACAGAACTTTAAAAGCTTTCTTCTTGCAAAAGGCAAACACGTGTTGGTATTTCTGCACTATCAGTACAAGCAGAACTAAGTGTGTTGTGACATTATTAGACTTTATTTATTAACATATTATATATTATCTGCAACAGCTGCGATTTTAAAAATACTACATAGCCGTACTAACTGGAGTTACGTAGTTTTACAAAGATCATATAAAATACTTATTTTTACAACAATTTTTCTGTTATAAACGTTGTTAAGCCTTAAAATTGACTAAATATGATTATAATTAGAATTTTTCATATTATCAGCAACAGATAATTCGGTATAGGTGCGATTTTTAATAAAAATAACGTCTAGCGTAGTAGCAGGAAATTCAATTTTATAGAGGTTATATATGAAATAAAGTTTATTAAACCCTTAAACACCCCCATCTTACTTTGTAAGGTTTTTGTGTACATATTTATATTCAAAGCGTAAAGCCATTCCCCCAGCCAGAGAAACCCATTAAATATACAAAATGCGGAAATATTTCGGTAGTGTTAACGACCAACAAATTACTCATTAAAATAGCGGGGGCTGTTAATGTCTTTATTTCCTAATTTACGAAAATATATGTCTTCGGCAGTAAACGAACCAAGGCCGGGGGTACTAAGCTAAGACGGAAACACTGGCCGACTGTATAAATATAAATGTTCGGCCATTAATAAGAAAGTCTGAAACAATAACCGGCTTATTAAAGGGAGGTGAATAAAACGCCTGGCAGCTGATTAATACATCGGGCCATCAGTCTTGCTGAAACGGTATCGTTAGGAGTTTAGGAGGCCACTCCTTATTCGTGCCAACTGCTGATCACTGGTGGTAGTGCTGGGGTATTTTACGAGACAGTGCGAAGTGCTGTCGATAGCACGAAATGATAATACAATCACTAGTTCTGTATTCATTATAAACATTATTCAAAATCGTGGATGATTAGCTAGCTCTTCAGTATTGCAGTGTACCAGTATTAAATAAAGGCTTGCTAAACGGTTCAGTTATTAATTTTTTTTTGTGTGATACCGTGATACCGCAAAACTATTGTCGAATGGAGTTATACTAATAGATTAGGATTTAATTTTAATAAATGCTCAATTATGCTACACCAAAGAAAAAACGAGTATGCTTTAGACCACACGACTGAAGCAAAACTTCTAGAGAGAAAGAAAATGTGTTCGCGCACTGCTCTCTCTTGCTCCTACAGTATTTATAAAATTGTTCAAGAACGAAATGAAATTACGAATAATCTTCATGCACTGGCTCTGAGAGGAAGAGAGAAAGAAAATGTGCGCGCACAAGGCTCTCTCTTGCTTTCTACAGTGCGATACAGCCCGTTCGTCTCGCCCGACTATACTTTTCGTAACGCTATCGTAACGCTATCGTCACGCATTCGCCAGCTTACCCCCCAAGTCAAGCGTCCGTAAAGAAGTTTTACTTCAAAAAAGAAAAATGATTTACAATAACTACAAAATGTTAAATTCATCTCTTAATTACGTTGTAATTTGGGAATCACGTTTGATATGCACCTAACATTTCATGTGTACATATAAAGAATACGCGGCAAAGCTTTGAGAGTGTTGGGTTTGTGCTAAGCAACTCCAGACATTTTTGCAGCTCGACCACATTTCGTGAACTAAAATAATATACCTTTGGAAAGCGGCTTAACAATAGGGCACCAGTGGATTTTAATTATTCTCTAAAGGTAGAGAAAGTAGAAAATACTCTGCGATTTTTATTTCTTAGAGACTTCTGATATATCCCCGGTTATATCCAGCAGCTTTTCTATCTGATATTCGTCGGGTATTAAAAGCCTCACCGAGAGAAGGAAAACTACTTTCCTGATAACAGTGCACACGGTACAACCATCAGTCCTATCTGTATTCCTGATATAATACAAAAAAAAATAGTTTTACTTTCCCGATAATTTTATTAGATCTAGCAGGAAAAGGACTTTTGTTATTCGGGGTTGCATAACTAACCTACCATTGGTAATGCAGCTCGGAAAAGTGACTCTACTGTAAATAACACGCCCCTGATCAAGACATTGTTCAATTTCATTTTCAAAAATTTTAAAATTGCATTATTATTTAACTATGCACAAATTAAGTTTTTTATTGGCTATAATTGCTTTAAATGTTTAAAATCAAATTTATAAATAAATAAGAGTTAGATATGCCTGGAACCATGGAAATATGTTATGATTTTGAAAATAGGAAATGAAAAGTGGAAAATGAATTTTAAAATCACATGGCTATTCAGAAATCATCTCAAAGCATAGTTAGGTAACTCCATTACAAACAATATTTAGAATAGGTACCGTACATTCCAGTCCAGATCGCACCGTACACTTTATTAGCCTACGCCGGGTATCGAACGACTGATCCATGGTTCCCAAGTAAAAGATCTTACCTCTCTATCACGAAGGTCGTTGATTTTTGTATAAAATCCAAACCTGCGTTTCGTACGTAGCTATTTCGCAGTATCAAATGAGTCTGAATTTGTTGAAATTGTGGTCAAATTTAAGTTACTAGCAATTAATCTTTTACATTTCAACTGCATCGCTTTGTCGGGAGCTTATTTCAGTCATGATCGACCCAGCTTTGTGTAAAAGTTTTGAAATATTAAATTTTGTATAATTATTATTAGTTCAGACCGTTCATAGACAAAATCAACATTTAGTAACACAGGTTTGAGGTATGAATTAATAATGCGCACCTCTTTCAAACTCGTTTCATGGCAAAGTCTCGTTCATAAAAAGGTATCAGACTTGAGATTAGCCAATACAAAGATGGATGGTTGGTGTTTTTTTTTTCCTTTAATTTTGATGTTTAACCCACCTTTTCAGACTAATTCATGTAGTCTCACATTGTAAGTACAGTGGCTAGTATTTTAAGGAAATTACAACTATCTACCAGTTTTAAAATCAATTTTAAAATACTCCAAAGTATTATTCATTGTGAGATTGAGGTGATTTTTTTTTAACATCCCTGTCAGCTACCCGGTTGGGTAGCGTTGTGAGACGGTCAGGGCAATCGGGAGGGATTTCTTAATGCGGGTCTTGAAGAGGCTCGGATTATATGAAGGAGGAAAAACAGACGCCGGTAGCTCGTTCCACATGAGAGTCTACTTAAACAAAAAACGAGTCGAAGAAACGACAAGTTCTCACGAAGTCAACATCACCTATAAACGGGTGTTCCATTCGTGGCCATCGAACTTCGCGTACACAATGGAACAGTGCTGCTAGCTCTTTAGTTCCATTTAAATACCTGTAGAATAGACTCAGCTTATCTGCATTGCGTCTGTGCATTAGAGATGGGAAATGGTCCATGAAGATTGTCCATCAGACGAACCGCCCTCCTATTCACAGAATTAAATAGGTCTGTTTTTCAGTGACTCCCAAATTCTATTTTGATTAACGTACTTGAGATTTGTACAGAGTTATCGGCAGGTCATTATTAAAGATTATTCTAGAATCTAGACCTGTACAGGACGCCGTGTACGACTTAAATCAGCAATTTTCACAATATACGAATTTCTAAAAATCGTATTTTTAAATCACTAAACAGCGCAATATAAAGTTTACCAATTAGATATTATTGTTATTCATTGGCTGTATAGAATACCTTTTTTACCTTAAGTAAATTTTTACAAAAATGGTATTTTAAAAATTGGTTAGAAAATAACTATCATCATATAGTGCTTCTATAAAGAAACGATATGCTACAGTCTTGCATTAAAATGTATCAGCAATTCCTTTAAATTCAAAACACCCTCTAATTCTTCTATTTGATCGTCAATTCTCCCTCCGTTTCTTGTGATTATTTTATTAAATAGCAATCTAGACGATTGCATTCTTTACGAGTTCCCAGTGGCCCGGGAACGCTGAACACGGGCAAGTTATTTGCATGCTGACTGCAGTCGGAATATAAATTCTAATGGAGGTATAAAAGAAACCTTCGGCGATAGTTGCAATTAACAGCTAGCAGTGAATAGATGACTTCTGTAATAGAAGACATTTGAAAGTTGACTAAATGTGTGATTGCTTTGGTAGCGAATAAAAAAATAATTAAATAAAAACAATTTTTTAAAACTACGTAAAATAAAGAAATAGATTCCTTAGAAATAATAAATTAAAGTTCGAAGAACTAATACACTGGCTTTTGATAAATAAGTTAGAGAGAGGAATTTAAAACAATGTTATTCAAACTGCAAATGAAGTAAGGAGAAATATAATTATACGAAGTGAATTATTTATTACGCAAAAGCTTTGGCTCTTGATAATTTTTTATTAGTTTCAATGGCAAAGTTTTTTCGTGGTGAAAGTATCTATAAAGCGTAATATAAGAGTAATGTCACAGTTTTTCAGTCCCCCTTGCTAGAATTTCTTGCTCATTTTGTTTTGAAGAGTTTTAATTTTCAATGTACTATCGTTACTTAAATTTTAATTTTTATGCTACCGGTTTCGACACATCCGTGTCATTCACTAGCAAACTTAAAACTAAACTTAAAATTTACAATTGCTCATATTGCAGAAGATGGTGAAAAAAAGAAAAATAACTATATTTAACTCATTTTCGTCAAAATCATCACATTGGTCATATTAGATATGCAATGACGAAATGTTGTTGGGTTATTCGTAACCCGGGAATGTTGGTCTTTCTTTTTAAAAAAATAATTAATTAATTAAAATAACCAGTATATTTTGTCTTATTGTCCTGGTTGAGTATTTATGTTCGGCAGTGGAGCATTCAAAAATGTTTTTTTAAAAGATTAAATAAATATTTTTGGAATAAAGTTTTAATATCATTTGATATAAACATCAACAGAATAAGATGATATTTACGATAAGATTATTTTGATAATGAGACGATGAATGTACTTTTAAAAGCCTATGGTTAAAAAAGTTTTTCAAAATTGAAGTAATGAAATATTTATTTAATTTGACGTGCTACTTATTTATTTAGAGCCTAACAGGAATAAACTTTGACCTTAGAATAAAAACGTGAGCACCTTTCTCTGGTGGTTCGTATCAAACCCTCATTACCTAAAAGAGCATAAGTTACACCAACAATAAATCCACTCTTATGTGTTACATAAAAGGCGTTTTATTAGGGCCATGAAAAGAACATCCTCTCAAAAAACTGATGTTAATGCCGCACAACCTCGTTCGAGGCTTTCGGCCCGCGGCTCGAAGGCTCCTGCAAAAGTCGAATGCAAACAAAATTCGGTACAATTTCAGGAGTAAAATAAGAAAAGAAGTAAATTATATCTAGAAATTGTAAAAATATCGTAAAGCTATGACTCATTAAGCAATGAGGATTATTCAATAAGGGAATCACAATATTTGTTGCTTGTCACCCGGATTAAATTGTGATTTTATAGGATACGGCCGCGTGATGGATATAACAATAACGTACTTTAGAAAAATATAAGTTAATATTATTATAGTATAAAATATTTATCCTTTTCATTTGACCTCAAATTTTGTATGTCGTAATCTTTTGTATGTTAAATCACAGTAGCTGACCATCTGGTTCCTTAATAATACCAGCGAGAACCTGGAACATATTTATAATTAAAATTTGGTCAAATTTAAACAAAACATAAGTGGGGAAATTACAAAAATTATTCGGAAAACAATAAGGACATTGGTAATAAAATTAAAAGCGATTTGAGTTTTATTATAAGTACCTATATATAAGTGATATAAATAGACAGTCTGTAAGAGACCTAACCATAATTAAATAATGCTTGCATAGGGCGAAACAGCTGTTACGCGTAATAAGATTTGTACTGCAAAACTTTTTCGTAAATTAACTCATTTATAAATTGAATACTAATATTATTGAATGTATAAAATAAAACATTAAAAAAGGATTGTCTAAAGATTTTCTGAATCAGTGACCATAATAGCTGTTTTTTTTATTAATAACTAAATGGGGTAACTGTACTTCTGAAAGTGAAAATATGAATAAGCATCCAAGATTTGGATTGAATAATATTATATTATAATTTACGCACAACCCAAAAAGACGTACATTTCGCTCAATTTGTCAAGGAAGGAAGCAATAATGACAAACAGAATAAAGATATTTCTGGTCTAGCCATAGTGTCTATTGTTCAGAGTTCACAGTATTTCAACTCTATAACAATAATCAGAAAATCTTTCCCCGTGGAACGTTCTCGTGTAACGTTCCCGGGCGGTACTATAAATCAGTTGAAACACAGAAAAACCAACATAGTTTCACTTCCTTTCGCTTAAATTCAGTTGCACTCATTCGAGCTGCAAGCGGTTCCCGTCTGGAATAAATTAGAGATTCCCAGCATTTATTATTAAGAAAAGGTCGCATTACCATACCGCTGATTGTAGTCGACTCATTGAATTATTAAGTTGGCTTTCAGTAGAATTTTCCGACTTGGTTCGAGTTACAGATCGCGTTAGGTCAGAATCGAACGCTGCATTTCCTAGAAAATGTCTGGATACACAATACGATTTGAGAGAAAATATTTCAAATAATATACTATTCTTAATATTTATTTTAGTTTGTTGATTTGAAATTGTGGATTTGTAATAGACTCAACCTCAACGATATAAGATAAAACATTTCAAATAATGTTTTATTCAAAATGTATTTTTTCGTTTGTTGATTTTGAACTATCGTCGCGTCGATTTGAGTGTATAGGCATAACCTCAAAATACCCTGTACAGAGCTAACTGACAACTAATTAAGAAGTTATTAACTGAAAACGATATGATATGAATGTTTCCCTGGCATTAAGTACACCTGTCCCGGCGTGACTGCCACTGTATTTTGAATGCAGACAGACTTACTAAAAGCAAAACTCTTATGAAAATAATCTTTAGGCTACCTCTAATTATAGACTCAAACTTAATCTATATTATTTTGAAAGTGACGTTCGGCAGAGTACGCAAAAACAACCATCACACATATTTAAACAAACGTATACAAATTCTATAAAAAAAAAAAAAATACTTGATCTACTTCGTTTTATGGAGAACATGAAGAAATAAATAATCAAATTTACTCCAAATTCCTATAATTCTTACTACTTTTAGTCAACGAAATTTCCGGTACCTTGCAAGAAGAATTTTCAACATTCTTCCAGATAACATAAAAAGTACTGGAAGAATTATTCCAGATAACATAAAAAAGGGTGATTAACAAAAGCAAAATAACAATAACGTAAAATCTGGATCTAAATTTATGATACGGATTTTATAATTGTATATTAAAATTATTTGCAAAATTACAGTCTCAACTAAGGATAGTCTAATTTAGGCGGGTTATGAGAAACCTCAACTTAAAGATTTCCAATTTTTTTCTTTACGTATTACTATTTTCTATAATTAATTGTGTGTACTGATCTTATTTGTAAACCATTGTACACTGCATTTAAAAAAAAGATTATTTAATTATTGTTTTATTAGAATGCAGTGTGAACATTTTCTGGATCAAAATAAAGTCAAAAGTCTGATAAAAGATAGCACAAATAAAAAATAAGACTTGAAACAATGACTAATTCAAATCTCTAGAATTTGTTTTGCCGTGACCTCAAAATGTACTTTTATTCGTTATACCTGCCAGCCGCAAATACTCTGAGAAGAGGTCAAGATCCCCTATGACATCATAAAGTCAAGCATCGTGCCTCAGACTTATGTACAACAAAAAATAGAGTTCATCAACCGAACAATCGAGCCTTTGTGAAGCCTGAGTGAAGAAAAACAAATTATGAATACATTATTCCTGTGAGTTGTTTAGCAGTTCATTTCAATCATGAATTTCCAAATATTATTGAATTTCAAAACAGTAAACTTTCCTTGGAATATTTTTGCATAATTAACTTTATATCAAATGACTTGGACAAAAAAACACAATGTGAGTAAGTAATTTTATTTTCAATAACCGCTCGGTGATTATTTTTCACAAAAGCAACGGCGTACAAAATTACAAATTGAATTATTTTAAAGCAATTCGGTTTATCGGTGATAAATGTTGGGAAGCAGAATTTTATGCTAATCTACGGGTTTTAATAGTAGCCGTCAAATGATGCCGATAAAAAAAGTCAATGATATATTTAATGGTAAAAGTGACTATAGTAAATGTAATCTGTTCGTCTTGTAAGACTATCCATTCCAATGCGAAAGTTGTATTGGATAAATTATTAGATTACTATCATATGTTTATTAAAGAAGAATTAAAAACGTAGTGGGCTAAATTTTCTGGGTTATTCACTGGGTTAGTTAAATTATTCAAAAGCACATTATTTTAATAACCCATTCGCTGTATAAATATAGCTACCGTTTAGCGTGTAAAAATATAAGTTAGAAGAAAAGTCATCACTAATGTGTATGTACAGAGAGTATTATACGCAAAAATCAATCAAAACCATTAGAATGTAGACCTTCGTCAGGTGATAGTAGACCTTCCACAGTATCCCTTAAGATGACTAGCATTTTTTTACAGTATCCTTCACAGGACGCCCTGAGGTTTTTTTTCCTCAGAGCCTTCTGTGTCATCTTCGGGGTTGCTGTGTGGAGGGTCTTTTTAGAATAAGGAGAAGGATGAATGCAGGATGGGTGGGTAGGAATCTGGGGGTCAGTGTGTCCAGGAGTGACGGAGTTTGAATCCAACCACCCCACTGCGGAGACAGTCCAGCTGGAGAGGTCAAAGTTCTCGGCTACCGAGACCTAGACAAATCTCACCCCCGAAGAACCCGGTCACCCTTGTTAAGTCGCCAAACATAGCGAACTACTTGGGGTGACTTTTGGCACAAGTGTTGGTTGTGCTTGTGATCTTATAAATGGTTGTCGGGGAAGCGGTACCCAGAAATAGTCTATCTATATATTTAAAGCACGTTTGAATAATGTATTCAAACCAATCGTTTTGGAGAACACTTGCTGGCTAAATATTATTTTCAAAATTTAATTAAATTTTTAACTTCTAGTAATTAAAAGTTACCCTGCAATTTAACATGGGTTAAGGCTATTTAAGTATATCATGCGCGAGAGCTGGTTGGCCAATTAGGGGAATATGTTGTCATTAACGTAAATTTAACATCACTACGTTTGAATTCAACAATTCTATATCATTTGACAATGCTTTTGTGAGCCCATATAATAATAACGGCGAGAATTTCATGTATGCCGTACAACGGTCGGCTTGGAAATTTTTAACGAGCATTACGAAAATATCTGCTGGGTTCGGTGACTTCTCACAAATTGTAATAAATTGATAAAAAATAGTAACGACATAAAATATTACACAAAACGGCATTTAAACAAAAAAAATATGTGTGTACTTTTTAAACGATTTGGTTTATTATGCCGTGGTGTAGTTCCTTCTTCTGTAGTTGTAACAAAATTTCAACGCATATAAAAAATTTCATTAAAGTTTATTCACTTCTAATAATGTTAGTAGGAATCACTGGTTAAAGTCGGTAAGTCAGATAGGTACGTCTCTTAAGAGTAAACCCAGTGGCCGAGAAATTTGAATAATAAGTATATTACCAAACTATTGCTATCACTGTCGATCTTACTCCCCCGAATACTGAGCAACTGCACCTAAGACTAATAATACCTAAATAAGATCGTCAAAATTTAGGTTTTGTATTCCCCATTTTTCCCCTCCAAAACTGAACCGATTTTTATTACTAACTACTTTAGAAGAAAATACCTATGTCTGTACATTTTGCTTTTTTAAAAAAACCTGTCTAGTTTGTGTACTGAACGTGTGTTGATGGCGTTCAAACGGGCAATTTTAACGATTTTCGGATGGTCCTAACTCCCATTCGAAGTAACATATCAAAAAAAAGGTATTATATTTTTAAAAAAATTGCAGTAGTGTCAAAATACAGAGAGTAAATGAATACGTTTGTATGGACAAAACGCCGCCCGGCTTCCTCTTAACACCCTGTATAAGAAATATGTATCTTGAACCCGTATAAAATTCCATTGTCCAGTCCACAAAACCCATTTATTTCAAAAAAGATTCACGAAGAACTAACTAATTTACGCGAAATGTTTAATCTATTTACACGAATGCACTCGAAGAGATACATTTGTCATTGCAAATGCAGGTCCCGATATCAGGGAGCCAGAAAAAGGCGGAGTCACAATAGTCGTAATGTGTCTTGCTTGCACCCCATCCATCTCTTTTAACTCAGACATCAGACACGTTAGAAAGTGGAGTGCGACTCGGCGGGCTATCAAGATGCATAATGTACAATGTTCAGTGTACACCACAGCACTGTAATGCATTATTTCCTGATAATTCCAATGATGAAATAACAAATTTAAAGTACCACTTTGAAAAAAAACAACAAGTGATTGTCATAAATAATTACTATGCACAGTATTCGGAACCTAGCCGTACCTTCGATAAGGGTAGGTATTTACCGAAAATCTATGAACCATAAACGAAAGAATTTCACAATAACAATGTTTTGTAATATTTTTTTAAGTGGTATGTCCCTGATGATCGATTTCAGCAGTGAATGAAAATGCTTAGTAGAAATCATCCCCTAGCGAAAAGTACTTAGAAGAATAGTTTAGTTGCATCTCACTTGTGCTCGAACTATTCCAAATGAACTTAACAAAATGAAGAAACTTAATTTTACCAGAAGTTCTTGGTGTATGGTAGGTACATGATGGCTACACCAAAACTAAATGCTGAAATCCGCATTAATGTAATTATTTATTATATTAAAATACATGTCTTAAGGGGATGGAAACGCGCAAAACTTTAGTACCTAAATAAACACACACTAAACAACCACCTACACATCAGATGATGCCCTGATTATGAACGTGGTAACGCTTTCCGAATCGTTCGCTAAGAAATAGCAACACGGCATTATAGCCCAAAAGTCGCGGATACCTATGTACCGTACGCCAGTGAAACTTGATCACTCCAGCGTATTGGTGACCTTCTCTGCTTCTTCTGTCTTCCACTTTACCAGTGACTTCAAGTTTCCCTAATTTAGGGTCCTCAATTTGCCGAGCAACTTGTCCAAAGTATCTTAAAAAGCTTTGTAGGCAGATAGTTGAAAGCCTATTGTGGATATCTAGCTCTTCCAGAATGGATACATTTGTACATCTATGAAATCCTAAGCATTTTTCTCCAGCACCACACTTCGAAGGCATCCTATCCGCTATAATACCCAATAATATTATGTCATAACTTATTTTTATTTTTCTAATTAATGAGTATTAGCTTTACAGTACCTAAAGAAAGTCTACTTCTAAAAATTTTGCATGAAAACTTGACCGCAAACTTTCATCGTTTTCCTAACTCCTTAACTATTCTCGTATTCGAGCTTTTCTCGCGGTAATGCATTTCCTCGATATGTAGCAGTGAGAGCCACCCAACACTTGATAAAACAATATTTGCATATGCGCTGCAACCTGCAGCCGCTACACCACCGCTACCACTCCGCTGTGTGCATCTGGGAAAATCTCGCTGAATGTTTTCAATTAGTTATTTTCATCTCCTTGCATTAACACCATCTTATTAAAAAAGGAACGTTGAGATTCAGAATATTTTATGTAATCAGCGCAAAGATATTAATACAAACGGAAATTTTATTAAATACTGCGAATTTTATTATCATATACACAAGAATGTTAAGGGAAGTAATTGATTTACTTTAGTATCCTGACAATATTTCTACCAGTGATTCCTGACAATATTTCTAGTAAAGTAGATGTGAATTTTTTGCAGTGTTTTTTTCTAAAATCAAAAAAATAAATTATTCCACATGTCTTCAATTTTCACTCAGCCGAGAACCCGTCCAACCCCTTACTCCGACCCTATCAGACCAACAGTTTCTTATTTTTAATTATTTACGTTGGAAACAAAATCAAAAATCTTACTGCAGAGCAAAATGTATTTTACCAAATTAACTTTTTTAATAACGGTCCCAGTTGCGACCGTTATCTTTCATTATTTGTCTGTGTCTTGTTCATTTTGATATTTTAATTTAGATTATTAGTGTTATCTTTTTCTTCAATAATATATTACTTTGACGGGAATAACCTTCAAAAGTTATGAAAAGAGTTTTCCTTATAAAAATTAATATTTAATAATGTTATTATTAAGTTCTGAAAGTATTTTAGTTTTTTATTATTGTGACAACTGTTTCGGCTTGCAAGGCCATTTTATAACTGTGGTTAGAACACTTCGAGACTTATTCAAATTTTGCGGTACCTAAAATTTTTATCCCGCAAATTAGAGGATCTATTGTTACAATTATTTTCTCAGGAAATCGGTTTAACCGGTAGTAAATCATTAGGACACATTAAAAATAGAAATTGGGCAGGATTAAATACAATCATATAAATAAAGGTGGTAAAACCACAGTATGTAATTAGCTTTGTAAGCCGAAACATTAAATTTGATTTTAATTAAAAACTAAAAAAAAAATGATTGGAGTTTTACGAATTAAACACAAAAACAATGAATAGGTATATGTCCTTTAGGTTGCCTTCTTGTTTTTCCAGAACATCCGTGACAGCGATTCTACCTACAAAATGTACCTATCGTTCCAAGCATAGCAGCTGCCTTCTCCTTCAAGAAAAATTATACTAAGCACACAGATTAACATAACCCAATTGAAAACTGCGAAAAATTACTTTGAAAGATGTTTTCAGCTCTTAGCCGTTATTTATTTCCCTCTTTATGACTATATTATTTTTAGCATGTTTTCAGACCCTAATTTTCCACAACTTATAAATCCATTACAGCCAACCAGATATTCATCATAATTCATAATAAATATCCCAGAAGGAACGAAAATTGACGACGGCCTTTTATCACTGAGCTTTTTTTCAGAATCAGGGCCATATTCACCAATCACGTTTGTTATTTATCAAAAAATAATGGAGATTTGACCATAATATAAAAATTTTAATGTCTTAATTCATTTCTGAAGGCCGAATAATATTTACATATCGGGTAAAGGCCATAAACTATCTTCCGAGTGGTATCCAATCATTTAAGTAAGAATATAACCTCATTTTGTAAACTGGAGAGACGTAGCGCCGAGTACAACGCCGCTTGCGTTTGCTTCGTTCCTTTCTAATAAATCCTGGTTCGGCTAGCGCATTTTTTCTATTGTTTAGATTTAGATGAATGCGTACCTATTTAATTCGAATATAATCCGTTTTTATTGAAGTATAAACGTAAAAAGAGGCGTGGGGTTGTTCGCAAGGACGACCGGAGGACTCAACAACATAAGAACTCGGCAAATTTCAACACCTGTGTTGAAAAGTCATTAAAAAAGATGAAAAATTATTTTTAAAAAAGTTACACAGGTTACATCAAATTCAGTTATGGCTCATATTTTCCTACAGAAATCGCTCGAAAATGGGTTTCGGGAGAAAACATTTTTCTACGCCCAAACTTTCACGAAATTGTAATTTAAAAACAAATATATTTTCGAAAGAAGAAGCCATATCGGTATGTTTTTATAATTATGTAATTTTTTATGAGAATTAAGTTAGCGGGACTTTTTCATATTTTCCAATAAATTATACAAGTTTGACACTGAATGTTTACGTTACTACGAAACGCATCGAAAATTTTAAAACATACCGACATAGCTTTCACCGTCTAGAAGGCAATTTAAAAAATATATATTCATTTTGTGCAATTTTCGATGTAGAAAAGTGTTTTTTCGCGGGCGTCCTTTTTGTATGGACCGAAAAGCGAAGTTTATCGTCTTAAATAAGCAATTCGTACACTAGAAATAACGACGTTTGAGGTAAAACTTTAACATTAACTTTTTTATCAATGAAATAGAAGCAATTTTAACCCGGCCAATATCGGTTACATAATCGGCTTTTTTAAAGCCCAAATACGTGAAAAATATATTTTCCACTTTTCATCATGTATAACTGGATTTTTAGGTTTTTCGCTATCAGGCAATCAATTACTTCTGATATTTTATCAGAGTTTCTCAGCCGATTTGACCTCAAGGCGGTCATGGCGTGATCGTGGATCGTTCAGACGTTTTTTAATCTAAAATTGGCAACAAACCATGAATCAAAGTGCTTTGTTTATTATATTATCTCCCTCAAATTGCGAGAGAAAATAATCCTCGAATAAAACAACGAAATATCCGTAAAACTTCGTGAAAAAATTATGGATTATAAATATAAAAATAAAATGAGGATAATTAATGAAGATGAAGTCCTTATTGTGATTCTCTTAGAAAAACTAACTTTTTAAGCTTTTGTATAAAGAAAAAGATATTATTTCCCTGAATTTATTTTGTGGTAATTCTTCGTTACGTCCACAGGCAAAAATATAAATTAATTATTTAAGATAACAAATAATCAAGTGTCAGAACACGCATTTTAAGTCAAAAATCAAAAAGTGCACTTTAAATTATTAAGTACCAAATAAATCTATTTATGTATTCTAAACATAACATGTTTTAATCGATTTGTAAATAAAAGTCAGTTAAGACTTTCAATAGGGTATTTTTTATTTTGACTGTTTTTTTTTATTCTCGATAAAAATTACGAAAATGGAGGTATTTTTATTTTATTCTGATATTGACGAATAAAATTTCTAACGATTTACATGTGCCATTTTCGTTTTGCCGCCAAAATGACATGTTCGTTTTTATCCGTGGATTCGGCGGCGTTGACGTCACGCCGGGCAGACAGTGGCGTTTTCTATGTCATAATGACGTCGTGGCCAGTTGGAACCGTTTTGGGATGTGCAGTTTTTAAATCAATAATAACGAATGAAAATATTAAAATTACACATTTTCATTACAAAGCTCAGAATCAGTAAAAAATTGTTTGATACTTCCACATTTTTTTAACGGCATTCATAGTATATGAAAATACCTCATTGGTATAGACTTTCTAATAGAAACCTGTTTTCTTAAAGCATTGTTGAACAAAAATTTTAAAATGTTGTTTTCATCTTCTGGATGACATTTTCTTTCAGAAATCAAATAATTTTAGAGAATCTACTTTAGCACCCTAGGTTACAACTTACAGGTATTTTATTTTAGTAAAAAAAAATAATTGTTTACACTCTTTTTAGATATTTAGAATATTCTGGTTCTTTTGCAGATGTGCCTTTGCGTTGTTTGCAATTTTATAAAATTATTTACCTGTCACGGTGAAATAATTTATAGCGATGGTGACAAGAATAGACCGTGTTTTCCTCGCGGTTGAGAGGTCACTAGAATTAATAGTGTCCTTCTTATCTCCGCAGACCCGCCAGACTGTGCGCTACGGTTATTATTAATTGTTTACTGGAAATAGCAATCAAGTTCTCAAAAACTTTAATGCATTGAAATAGATCATCATGGATGAACATGATCTTTGATCGTAACTATCTCTTGTGTTATTTCTTGTCTACTCCGTGCTCCAGGGGTAAGTCCGAAGGTAGCTAGTTCGAATTTCGACGTGCGCAGATACATTTTATTTGATTGATTTGTTTTTTTGACAAATGAATGGTTAAAAATAAAGTGTGGTATATTTGCGGCACGTTCCAGAGTGGAAGATTCTCTTAGCATCGCCCCGGTGTAAGACCACCATTCAGAAATAAAACGTTGCTTGAAATGACTTAGCCGCGCTTGGTGACTGGAACATAATAGTTAGGTACTCTTCCCACCTTCCTTTCCCCATGTCCTTCCCCTCCCCACTTACCATCAGCCCCACAACATACCTCAATTGTCGTAGTCTCACTGGCTCCAGACGGGAGCAATTGGGACCCTTGTGAGATAAAAAAATGTAATTTCTTGTCTCATAATTGGAGTTAAATTAATTGCACACTGGCAGATACTGCCTTACCATCAGCGACTATATTTTAAAAATAATAAAATTAACATTTATTAAATACCATTATGAAAACACAATTTTTTCATAAATTTTGTGGATGTAATCCAGGAACCTACATATATAAATATAATAAAAACATTAATAATGATAACGAAAACCATGAATTCAGTAACCAGAGAGAAATTTCTTAATTGAAATCCAAAAACCCGCAATAACCCAAAACATTTACACCAAAATTGGCCATTTACGCCAATATTTTAAAATTACGTAACAAACAGGTTTGAAAACATTGAGGCTGAATATATTCAATAATAAATAAATGCCCATCATTATAAATAGCAGATAACCCGTTTTAAAATTGCGTGATTCATATTTGGGGCATCGATGTACATAACGCAACGTTTTGCTTTTGTTTGAAAGTCGTAATTAAATATTAATATCTGGTGCATGCAAAAATATTTAATAGAGTTAACTAACCCTTTTGTAAATTGTGACGTGCATACAAAACCATTTTTACTGACGGCAATTAATATCATGGATTCTAACTACTGCGGTGCAATTAACTAATTGAAAAAAGATTTATTAACAATACCTCATAATAAGAACTAATTGATAATATATGTAGAGGGAACACGCAAAAATATAAACAGCAATTATGCGAGTAGTTACGTGGCAATTAAGAAAGGTAGGTTTAACACCGACGACTTTGTATGTGACAAATGTAAGGACAGGTATTTAAATTTTGGAAATTTAGTGAAACTAAGCAATTCTAATTTATCAAGTTATTTTTTTATTTATTTTTTTTATTTATTTATCAAAAAATACATTTTTACAAAATAAGGGTAGTCCCACAAAGCTGTCAAATGGCAGCTTGTCTGTAGGTTCTACAATTTATCACTCTTAATATTAGACATAAGGAAATATTTGTTAATACATATTATATAGTTTTAAGGACACATTAGGATAGATCACATAATAATATTAGATTATTTGAATTACATCTATAAGATATTTCAATGTACATGCCTAATAAATAGATATATAGGCAGCTACATTAAGATAATCAATTCAACATATTTAAAGATACATGGAGTTTTCGTTAATTAACCACATTTTTATCATTTTAGGGCATAATCTGTCATTTTTTTCAAATTTTAAGTTTTTATTTATTTTATTGAAAATCACTGGTATTTGGTATTCAAGAGTACGGCTTCCATATTTTTAGGCGTTTTTAGGCCCTTTCCTTCTTTAAATCTTGTGGTATGTTGGTGTACCATTGGGTGTTTATAAGAGCTTTCCCCCGCGTTATCCATAATAGTAATGAACCAAAGGAGACCTTTTGTTGTAAGTATGCTCTCTGAGCCATATAATAGTTTTAAGTTATTTCTCTCTCTGTAAATATTTGGTGTAACAATTTTTTTTATTATGGCAGTTTGTAAATTTTGAATATATTTAATGTAAATAGTGCTTGCCTGTCCCCAGGTTCGAATTCCATATCTAAGGATGGATTCGACCATAGAAAAATATATGAGTTTAAGAGTGCAATGAGGCAAAATAAATTTTAATTTGTAAAAGTTACTAGCTATTGATCGTAGCTGGTTACAAATTTTTGCCTTTTGTTTATCCCATTTAAAATTATTATCAACAATTATTCCCAGATAAGTATATTCATTAGTAAAATCAATTTTTTCACAGTCGCAAATATTAGTGATTTCATTATGAATACAGTCGAAACTATGAGCAGTTATTTTAGGTATATTCCACATTTTCAAACTCGGTGATCTTATATACATGCATTTGGTTTTTTTAACATTAATAATTAGTCCTACATCATGAGCCCATTTGAGAAGCTCGTTAAAATCTCTTTGTAATTCTTGTATGCCAATTTCAGGGTTTTCATGTGATATTACAAGAGCAGTATCATCAGCAAAAATATAATAATATAATAATAATAGTGCTTTTATTGGAGAATGAGGGGAGGTAAGTGCAATGCAATACCACACAACCCATATACAATATAAGCACATAGTTACATACAGGGATTCAAGTAAGAAATTATTTATAAATAAGAATAAAAATAAACAAAGACACCAACGGAAAAGATAAAGAAAATAAATGCACAGTGTAATTACAGGTAAATTAAAGAATAAAGATTAAATATTATATAATAATAAAATCATTTGATCGCTTATTGGTCCACGTGATGGAGATTTGTGGGGCCAATATCTTTCTACAGTGTTTTCTATGCACGATCCCGAAGGCAGACAGGATTCAATAATGAGGACATTTCTGGAGTTGTTCAGTTTATAGTTTATGCCTTATATGCTGGGGCCGCACCTGCGTGTATCGTCTCGAAGCTTCGTGCTATGACACGATACGCGCAAATATGACCGGCTATTATCGGCTATCGTTACGGACATTCGCAATTCAAAACATTCGTTTTTTTTTTTAATTTTGTGTTAAAACGTACGAAGTATCGGCATGCATTACACTACATTACTTCTTCGTGAAGATACACACAGGTGCGGCCCCAGCATTATACTACAAGTTATATTGTTTAAAATCCGAAAGGCGTAATGATACAAATAAATAAATAATGCACAAAAATCCAAATATATATCAAAGTTGAAGGAAAAAATAAAAAGGTAAAGGACGATTGTAAAGCAGCTAAAAATCTTATTTTATGGGTGGAAATAGTGACTAAGCATGGCGCACCACTCCTATCCACCTCCCCCACAAAAATGTAAAAATACCGTAAAATTGAATAAAAATGTACTAGGTAGTCTGAAGATGAACGTGAATTTCTGAAACCGCTCCGATCAGAAAAAAAACAATTAAAATTGTAAAATGTCACGTTTTTATCAAATATTTTTTTTTAAATTACATAATAAAAAAATATAAGCATTTCATGTTTATGCGGGAATAAACATATAGGTACTACCCATTCCTGTATCCTTCCTTGTTTTGCTCGATTTCAACGCCTTAGAAGCCCGCCGAAAAATATTTTTAGGTTTGAATTTTTTAGGTAATTATTTTTTTTAAAAAAATGAAACAAATTACATTGTCGAAGAAAGCAAACACTTTGTGGCTTGACATTATACCAAATGAAACAAATACTTTGTATTAAACCACTTTATTTTATTTATATTAGTCGACCGGTTTTGGTTGAAGTCAACCTTCATCAGGACAATAATATATAAACTATAACAGTTTATATATTATTGTCCTGATGAAGGTTAAGTTCAACCAAAACCGGTCGACCAATATAAATAAAATAAAGTGGTTTATAGTAATACAAAGTGGTTTATAGTAATACAAAGTGGTTTATAGTAATACCAAGTGGTTTATTAGTAATACAAAGTATTTGAATCAAATTACTTTTTGTAAGCCACTATAATGAAAGTAATTTTGCAAAGATTGAAGAAATAATCATTTTTTTAGTTAATTGCTAAATGTTGAAAGAGGTTAACTTATTTGTCCCTAACAAGTATACTCGTCAGACATACCGTGCACTTTTATGCACCGAAAGCGAGGACTTCTACCTATCAGAACGTGCCAATGAACAGAACGACCTACTGCTTAACGATTCTGCATTGACCATCGACATTTTCATTGTTATTTGCAGACAGTTCAGTAAATATCTTTTGACGCATGTCACAAAATAGTAAAACTGCACCCATGTCTTTTTAATTTGTAATCTCCTGGTGATATATTGGTGTATAACCATTTTACGGAGAACATGAAAAAATAAATAAATATTCAAATAATAGATATTTTATTTGGAAACCCGTTGTTATGGAAATCAAGTGATACTATAATAATTGGCTTCACCACAAATATACAGTAAATGTCAGTATTTAACCTCGCACCGGTACCATGATGAAACTACTTGCCGCCTACCCCAAGTTAATTTCCCACCGAATTCAATGGGTATTATTAATCTGCACAGATTGTAACGTCTATAATAATAATAATACGTCATGGGTCTTATTATTTGACAAACACACAGACAGCAATATTTGCATAATTAACACCACGCCTGGATATTACATATAATATTGTTAAATCTGCAAATTCGCACGTAACCTTGGGCAATTAACGTCGAACGATACACACGTCCTATAGTAAGGTAGAAGTGTAAGGTATCCGATAAGCAATTTTATAACGCGTGATTCCGTATTATTGCTGATGATTAACATTGGATATTATGTAACATAGATAAACTTGAGACTAATGAATGATTCTGATATATTGACAATCTGATTGGTTCAAATTTTTACTGTGAACATCTATAATAATATAAATATTAATTAATTAATAATATTCATAGGCATCCAAATTGACAGACTTGCCCTAACATGAAATCTGTGTATCATTTTGACGAGCTGGATACAAACCACGTGACCATACTTTTGGCACCAGGAGGATTCGAGAATGGCATCAGTCGTACGTTGACCATCGAAGAGCGCACATTAAAATAATAAAAACTTGTGCTGAAAAATAAAGTAAGGTAACGGTTTGCAGCAGAGTCCACTGTTGATCTTTTCTGTGGATGATTTTAATGTTGGGAAAACCAGAAAACAAATCTAAAACCAAAAAAGTCGAAGATAATGTTATTTATTCTCAATTTGCAATACGAGATTGACAAAAATGACTTAAAAATAAGAGGTCTCCGTGGCCGAAATTGTAAAAGACATTCGTTCCAGTGAGATGAAAGGTTCTGGGTTCAAGTCCCAGTTGCAACCATTAGCTTTTATTTTTCTGGGTTTTGTTCCTTTCTATAGTTTGTTTAGATTTGTGAGTATTATCTTCTTCTTCAATGATTTATGCCATTGATGAGGATAACCTTCAAAAGTTATTATATGAGAGTTATTGTAATAAAAAATGTTATATAGGTACTTGTATTGTATTCTATCGTTTACCAATCTTGCTTGTCATTTACTTTGTTGTTTTTTGTATAATTTCATACTTTAAATTTTCATTATTAAACATTGATTTATGAAAGTGTTGACCAAAATACCTGGTATATTTACGTACTTACATAATATATAAAATAAAATAAATAAGTCCAACGGGTGTAAATATTACGTTGAACCATAAACATTTGTATTGATTCCCACACATACCTAGTTATTTAGCGTGCCATCACAAATACACTTCGGTTCTGCTCACTAACCGCCCAAACAGTCTTAATTAAGCGTACTACGTTGGGTAAACTGCGTAAAGCTTAATATTGGGAGAATATCAAAACCGTACATAGATTAAACTTCATGTACGTGTACCAACTACCACACACAACACACATTACGCTTATACTAAATACAGTAGTAATGACTGTGAAATTAATTAATTAATTATTTTTTTATATATTCAATAATATTATTATTCAATTGATATAAATAATTTTATTTTTAAACAAGTTCTGCTGTGTAATTATTATTACGCGTGACAGCTGTTTCGCCTTCTGAAGGCATTATCAAGAAGTTCTGTAAACAGCAGACGTAGTGCCCAAAAACGTAAGTTTCTTTTTTTTATAAATCTTAACCAAAATGTCCGCTAAAATCTTAAGTTTTGTAAGTAAGCTCTGAAATACCTACCTGCTAAATTATAAACCATTAAAATATTGTATGTAACATTTTTTTAAATTCATCTAAGGGGAGCAATGAAATAAGGAATTATATAACTTGTCCAAAAAAATCATCATTATTTCAGCGACAATTGATTTTATTCTATGTGGCGATGCACTATATTTTTCTATGTATTTAGCTACCAAATTTTAATCACGTCGTTTCATCGCACATTATTTTTTATGTGAATACCGCACAAGAGTTTCAACTGCTCCCAATCGTCAGGAACCGGTGAGATTACTGTTTATTGAATTTCCACAGTAAAATTTATCATAAACGATAGTTACATGTCGCAGTTAAAACCATTTAAAAAAATAGAAAAATAAAGTATAATAATAATTTTGGAATTTTTTTTTTTTTTAAAGAAAGACTAACATTCCCGGGTTACGAATAACCCAACAACATTTGAAAATCTCCTACTAGATTGTGAAATAACATCAGAGATATGAGCAAGAGATACGAACAAGTACTTACAAATTCTGTAAAAAAAATAAGATAAACTAGATTAAATTAATATTGATTAAAAAGATGATAGCATAGCCCTCTTGTACCTACTTCCCGTGCAGTTAAATATATCCACCACATCTGCGTAAATATTACTATGCATGCAACCGTAAGGCAAGGTACAGGCGAGTTTTTGGAAACTATTAATATTGAATCGGATATAATTCTTAGATCTGAGAGTTTTAATAAATTTAATTCTTTCAGTAAGTAATTATAGTTTATGTTTTCAATAGTAAAACCGAGTTCAAAATTAATGTGTCTTAGGAATTTATATTAAATTTTTTCGATTGAATCTGAATGTAATTTATAATGAGGGGGACCAGATCGGAAGTTATATTCGACTTGATAACTCTCTAGGGATGTAAGTCGAAAGTTATGCCCAGATCATTAATTTGTGCGACAGAGCTAAGGGTTGAGTTGTTAGGTTCATATGGATGAATAATTGGTTAACTATTTCTGTAAAATCTTATCGAATGACACTTATTTATGTTCAGATAAAGTTTGTTAATAGAACACTAATTAATTAATCTCTATAAGCTCTTTTGTAGACAGATACAATCTTCAGCGCTTTTAATTATTTATTTAATTATTCAAATATATTGCTAGCCTTCCGAAATGTCAAATCGACAAACTTCAATCCGTGTTTAATGCAGCGGCACGGCTCATAACCGGGGTCTCTAAATATTCGCACATTTCAGAACACCTTCGCAACCTTCACTGGCTTAAGTGCCCTGAAAGAATCCAGTACAAACTGTGCTGGATGGTGTTTAAATCCATCAATGAAATGGCCCCACATTACATCTCTGAACTATGCGTCCCGGAAAACATTGGTCCAAGGCAGTCAACCCTTAGATCAGCAACATCATCAGCTCTAGGTAGACTGATAGAACCTAAACGAAAGCCAAATACTAAGTTTGGAGATCGTGCATTCGAAGTATCTGGGCCTAAGGCTTGGAACAAACTCCCTCCGGAACTAAGGTGCATAACAAGCCCAACAGAATTTAGGTCAAAACTAAAAACCTACTTATTTAGGCTCTCATACCCTTAAATTTAATAAATCTATGTGTATTATGTATTGCCTATAATTTATCTTAATCTATTTTCTTATTAGATTAACATCATTCGAAGCCTTCACAGCAATCCGTCGCTTAACGAGAGACTGAGACTTCATTTAAGAAAATAAATAAAATTCATGTACTACTCTGTACCGCCCATTAATTAATTTTGTTTTTCCCAAACACGTTCATTAAATAACATAATATATATCAAATAATTACTTTTCCAACAACATGTGTTCGCTATTATGTCCTCTGCGCGCAAACTGTATATAAATAAACATCTTTTAACTTTAATCTCAAGTGACCTACCAGGTAAGTATGGTCCTGTACATTTTCATTGAAAAAAAATATATATATAATAAAAAAATAAAAAAAAATAAATAAATAAAATAAAAAAAAATAAAAAAAAAAATACATGTACATTTACATTTTGGGCTGCACCGCGCTGGTTGTTCAGATGCATTGTACATATAGTTTTGTATCGCTGATCAAAGAACCGGTGGATTTGCATCCATTGTTTTAGCCATAGGTTTTTTTATATTTTCTAGTGTGTAGTTAGAAGTAAGATTGTAGAAATTATTGAAATTTGTACAGCGCCCTTGAGGTGATTTTTCACAAAAACGGCGCTATACAAGTCATCCAATTATTATTATTATTATTATTATATTAACAATATCGTTTATAAACAGTAAAAATAATATTGGGCCTAAATGAGATCCTTGTGGTACACCACTGGTAGCTATAAATTGATTGGAAATGAACAAATTGATTTTTACAAGTACAACTCTATAAATATGGAATCGACTTCTGTTAGCTAATGTGCCTAATGTATAGTTTTCATATAACGAGAGATTTGTAAGAGTTAATCCGTGTTGATTCGGAACAATGATTTGGTTAATAAATGGTGAAATTTTATCACTTCTCAAAACGTTTCGGAATTACGGATAGCTTTTTGAATATAGGTGTTAGATAACATCGTTTCCAAATGTCAGGGAAGCAACCTGTGGCAAGGGATTGATTAAACAATAAACAAATCGGCTCAGCCAATGAAGCAACGCAATTTATCAGGATATAAGGATGTACGAATAAATTATCAGGTCCGGCCTTTTTTACTTTGTCTAGAGATTTGATTTTAGTTTTAACTATATTGATGTGTACGACAGGGATATGTATGCTCTCGTTAAGGGATTTAGGTTGTATATAATTGTCTGGGATATCTTCGTCATAGACACTTTTGAAGTAATCAGCAAAATAGTTAACTTTTACTTTCATATCAGTACCACTATTTTCTTTGAAGTGCATTGAGATGGGTAAACCTTATTCGTTTTTTCTAAGAGAGTTAACTTGTGTTAAAAAGTTTTGTATGTTAGAAGGAATAGAATTTTTGCTTCCATTTATATAATTAAGATACGATTTTTTTTACAGTTTTTTACATTGAGTTCTAATGTTGTGAAATATCTTATAGTCGTTAAGGGAGTTCGATTCTTTCAAGTTTTTGTGTTAAATTTTTTTACAGATAACTAGGTTAATTAGCTCGCCGCTATATTATGGCATTTGCAATTGATGTATGTTGTGAGGCTGAAGATATTTGGGTACCTGGATATACAGATCTGGTCACCAAACACGGCTCACGCAACATTAATTCTGAATGATGGTCTTAAACACCACTCTTCCACTTTAGTCAAATTTAAACATTGTCGCATAGAAACTCCGGTGTTATTTAAGTACACTCCGATATAAGATCAAAATTAAAATAGAAATTTCAATCGAAATGGGTCCTCAAAACCGTAAATTCCCAAGAATTTTCCGTAACGACCAAATAAATTAAAATGTAAACCCCTAGCTATCTCTATAACCCCGGCTATTTGAGATGCAACTTAATTATAAATTAAAATTATAAATGTGTACTATCAACACACTAGGTATCCAATAACATAATTAAAAAACTGACACTATTGAAATAGTAAAAATAATATAATCACTTATAAAAATATGTATAAGAATGCCTCAACAAATCGTAGGATTAAATTACGCCATGAATTCTAAAAACTCGTTGTAAATAATATTTTTAAATTACCTCTTTTTCCTTATCAAAACAATTAACGCTTTGAATTATTTCTAATTCTGTCATATTTTGTAATGATCATTGTCCAATTTCATGTTGCGCCGTAATACAAGGCTTTGTTTGCAGTTATTTTTATACAATTTATTAAACAATAGCAAGGGTTGTTTATTCTCGGCACCCCTTTGCATGCGTACGGAACAAACCGGCAGGAAACACGCAGTCACGTGAACCTCCAGGCTTTCAATCAGAATACAGCCTTAACGTATCGATCCTCGGAGATATATCCCAGCGTAGGTGGAATTACGTTCTACAGCGTAAGCAAATAAACAGCACGCTAAACAGCTTATTATTGTGGTCGTTGATTTTAACCAATGTTATGTTGGGAGGGGTTAAATATACTAACGTAGTATATTGCATGGTTGAACCGTAGATAAGTTTCATGTGACTTAATGTATAATTTATCATAAGCATAATAATAATCAACGGGTTAATAGACTTCTTGGTACAATCTATCGTTTTGTCAGCTTAGTCTGTTTTCAAAGACGTGGTAAAGCATAATTTAATAATAACATTATATTTTATACTTTTGGGATAACTTAAAGAGTACAACCTCAAATCGTAATATTCAATCTTTAAAGTTAATATTAGCGCAACTCAAAGCGAAATTTTGAAACAGAAAAATCAGAAAAAATCATTCGATCGCAACTAGGAAATGATGGAAGTACAACTTACTTACCTTAACGTATAGTAGAAAAGTCAACAGATGTCGCATGTTAAAATGAAAAATGATGTATTTTTTTTTTTTTTTTTTTTTTACTTTTTAACTTTAGTTAAACCTTAAATTATAATATTTTAATTGATGAAGATAATATTAGCGAAAGTCAATCGAAAATCAGAAACAGAAAAATCTGAAAAAGATATTGATACATCTGGGACACGAACCCAGGACAATGCTATTTAAAAAAAAAAAATTGGTTATTAATAATATTTATTTTACTATTAACACTTTTTCTAATTTCTAAAATTTCGTTTGCTAATTGTAAATCTGTTGTGTTTGTGTGTAAAATGTTTAACCCCTTTTTTAAAGGATGATTTGTTTTTAAAATATGGTTGGCAAATTTAGAATAATTAAAAAACAAACACCTTAGACGTTCATTAGATTTTGATGAATAATATTTAGTGATGAAAACTTTATTTAATTCATTAACAAAACAAAAAGTAACTTAATTTATTTTATAAATAATATTAAACTATATTGTAAACAGACACCTGAAAAGCACTTGAAAATGAAAGTACGAACATAAGGCCGTATTTAGAATACCTATCCCTCAAAAATATTCATGTGAATGTCTATACATTTCATAAACGAGCTACTTTTTTTATACGATCAGTAATGAATATTACATGACTTGTATTTGAATAATGTCATTGACAAAGTTAAATTACATTCACAGCTGAACAATAAAATACTATAAATAACATGAAGAATTTCTGGAAACAATTATGCATAATTAACGCTGTGTGTTAGGAAAACAATGTTTTTAAAACCATAGTCGTATTAGTAATGTATTGCTTTTTAATTTGTAGAATAGTAGGTGAATAACATTTTTTTTTTATTATTGCATATTATTTTTCATTTTTTGAAGCAAATGGTTTATTGGGATGGGTTATAAGTAGGAACGTAAAAATGCTTTGTAACTCGCCTGTATTGCTATGTAGGATATAAAAAATAATTAAGTAAGGCAATGAATATTCTGAAAATGTCATGAAATTAGGTAAATATCCTGTCAGAAAAAGGCATAAATAAATTCCCCCTCAGATTACACAAATAGACCCAGGCCTCATTTTCTAGGAACTTAGAGGATTTTTTTTTTATTTAGGATATAAACGTAAAAAATTATTCGCTTGATCCTGATTCTAGGAATCACTTCGATTGTAACAAAATGATAGTAGCTCTTGTAAAAAAAATTCAATTGTTGAAGATTCATCAAAACTTGTATGAAAAGATGTATGAATGTGAATGAGGCAAGGAGTGTGTGCCAATACCGAGCGGTTTGTTCTCTCTGACTACCCCGGTGGGGAAACGGCATGACAGTTAGTTAGTTAGTCACTCACACAAGCGTAAAAATTCAAATGGTGTACTTAATTCGATAATCAGAGTAAAAAGGCCTCCAGCCAACGTATTGCATGAAGCCCCTCAAATTCAGCCCAGTCTTTACTAAGATAGTGTATGTTCTAAGCGGGGGATTATCTTGGCAAATATACTCGTAGGTACCTCCGAAGACAAGATAAATTAAACAGACCGGACGGGTTCTATCACAGAATTTGAACAATTCATCATGCTGAAAAGTTAACAATATTCAAGTTTTGTGAATGTTTCATTCAAGTTCTTTGATTAATTATATATTGTGGGCTAGTTGCTTCACAGTACTAAAATAATAACAGAACTTGAAAATTAACTTCTAAAATTCTGTTAAACAACTGACTCTTTAAAAATTATCGATTATCTCCTTTAGAAGCGAAAATGTTGTTTTGATTTAAAAATAATACTAGCAGTCCTCGGCATTTACGCCGAGTTTTCCAAAATCAGATGAAGTATTTTTTTTTATATTCCTATAGTATTTAGTGTGCAAAATTACATCAAGAAGTATCACAGTTCTGCTTTGAGGGGTATCGAAATAGGATGGGTTGGGTTTTCTTTAAGTAGACCAGTTTGTATTGGAGGTCAAGTGTGCAAAATGTCATCAAGCTCGGAATAAAACTAAAGATGTGCTTAACAAACCAATCCAGACACTCTTCTACACATATACGTGTATGACTGTATGTATAAGTGATAATATAATACAAACCTACCTAATTTATATTTACTTTAGTACATTAGTATTTTAGTTTGGAACGATGTATGAATGTTAACAAAAGAAATGGTATGTGCTGATTAGTTGTTTGGCGGTTCTGTGGTCAAATTTATTTTCATACTTGTTTTTGCTAAAGATTAAAATTAAATACTTTCCAAAATGGAAGATACTCTGGTTAAAATGCAGGATTCAAAATCGATATGCTGCTTGAAATGTACGACAATAAAGATTTATGGATGAGGTGAGTTATGACACAGCGTTACAATAAATATTCGAATTCATACCATCAATATTTCCCATAACTTTTAATGCGGAGCTTAAATTTTAGTTTATATTTATGGAAAAGGTTTTTTCGGCTTCAGAAATACACATACAGAAGGACCGAACCCCTTTCACGTATGAATATTGAATATACTTACCAACCAAATATGGGGACCGGAGATTTTCGCAAATGAGATTTTTCTTACCTGTAACAAGAAAAAACAAATAAGAATACGTATTAGATACAATAATTATGTTTTAAATAAAACTTATGTAAACAAATTATCTTCATTATGGTTACATTAAACCTATTTATAATACGTATTAGCTACAACCAATATCTTTTAAATAAAACTTATTTTATGGGACAAGTTGGTGGAGTCCACACAAATACTATAAGTTCAATGGGACACCGGCACACGCATGGACACCTTAATAATTGAGTTGTTCAGGTAGAGTCCAGCTTGTAAAAATGGCAAGAGCTTTGTAGGAGCAGTAGGGATATAGTCATAGTCAATTAAACGTTTTCCGATTACTACCTGATGAGGAGTGACTGCTTGTACCAGACCCTTCTCTATATATTGGGCAAAATTGTACGTTAAATTTCCCACACTTTCGGTAGTTCGGTAGTTCGGTAGGGGTAATTATTTTAATATGTGTGACATTCTTGTCTCCAAACGAGTTGAACAAAGGACATTATTTTTAAATGTCTGATAAGGCCGAAAATTCATTAACATTAATTGCATCAGTCTTACGTTTGAGAATGGGCGATAAGTGATATGAATTATAGTACCATAGCTACAGTACACTATGCTAAGGATTTTAGCAAAAAATATTAATGTCGTCGTTAAAAATTATGATCTTTTTATCTCCTAATGACACAAAGCATATTTGACTCAGCACATCCGATACACTTAAAAAAATATCTTCATCATGGTTACATTCAACCTATTTAGAGGAAAACAAGTACGAACACATATTAGAAACAATAAATATGATTTAAATAAAATGTATGTAAACAAACTATCTGCATCAGGGATACATTAAACCTATTGGAAAATTAATTATATCCATTATCATTGGTATGTGATTTAAAAATAATAATTTCCACTGCGATTCGTATAAATATATTGGTTTTTGCTACATTATTACTTACCTACTGGAAAAAAATAATTCCTGGAACGAAAAAATCATGAAAGCATTTTTGATTTAAACAGAAACAGATTTGACGTATTGCATGGTACATACATAGATGCAAAATAAAAATAAGAATAAAAATAAGAATAAAAATAAAAAATAAAAGTATGAGAACGGATGAAAAAGAGTCACATTTGTAATATGACATTCAAAAACGTTTGAACGTGTTTACATACTCGTAGATATTAGATTACTTTTTTTATTATTTGCCAATGGAACGTTGAAACAGTCGATTACATAATAAATTTGAGATGAATATGCGTTATATATATATGTAAACGTGTACCCTCTATCTGGTACAATAGATTACTCATACACACCACCAAATCAATTGAAAATTTTTTTTTAAGGAATTAAACAAATGTGTGCTTTCTGGGTCACTAGTAAGATATTTCTAAATGTCATACTAATGCACTAGACCGTTATGCCTCCCGGTGTTATTTTATAAAACATTTAATATGTTAAACACAGGCGCGTGAAATTATATTTGATTTCAAATATTATTTTCCTCATTATCTCAAAACTTAGTATTTGGATTTTTTTATTTTTGTTTATTGTTTTATTTTTTTTTTATTATTAACTTAAGAATGGTACACGTGTGATTAATCAACTGGACGGTCCATATACCTTTTTAAAGTAGTGAAATAACACAAATTCATTAAAAAAAATTGACTTGCGCATTAGGATTATTAGATTCAGCCAGGTACGGGTTCGTAGCCAGGGCTCGTAGCTTCTCAGCCAATGAGGCCTTCAAATACTAAAATCACATTGCTTTATAATTTTGTCTCATTATTTGAAAATATTCTTATACATATTTGTCTTGGCGACATTTTGCATATTCAACACAAAAATATTGAGCGAGTTTTTTTTAAATAGTTGCATAGCGTGTCTTTGTTTTCGAGTGTACCAGTAAAATAATAGTATACATTTTAAACAAATTTCCGTTAGTACTGGAAGTTTTAATCCGATCGTGATCTACGATAAGTCTGCCCGTTCACTTCACCGAAAATAACATGAAAGTTGTGCATTGAGTGCAGAAGCGGGGCTCTTGGCAATTTTGCGATACATTAGCTGGAGATAGGAGCATTACTTGTATAGGAACTGAGCAAGGTAACGGCTAACGGGTGCACATAGCCCTCTATTTAGGAACCCGTTATACTCTAATAAGGTAATAAGGGTCCCTACATCACTCATTGAATGGTGCAGTAAATATGGCAATATGTAAAAAGTTATCAAATTATATGAAATTAGATTTAGAATCTTCACTAATATAAGTACTTTGCAAAATATTTTTTAAAGTGTATTATCTTTTGAAGAAGAGGATAACAATAATATTATAATTTTTTAAAATATGAAAATGAACAAGACACAGAAAAATAATAAATGATAATGGTCGCAACTGGGACTCAAACCCAGAACCTTACGTCTTACCGGGACATACACCTCTACCAATTGGGCTACTGCGATCTTATATGAGACACTATCTAGGTAACAAATACATTCTTTGAATTATTGTTTCCAATAATAAAGGTAGCTGCCAATAATATTTAAAAAAAATTGGTCGAAGATAATATTGTTAATTCTGAAATTTGAAATATGAAGTTGACAATTACGACAGACTCATATAAGATCGCAGTAGCCCAATTGGTAGAGGTGTATGTCCCGGTAAGAAGTAAGGTTCTGGGTTCGAGTCCCAGTTGCGACCGTTATCTTTTATTATTTTTCTGTGTCTTGTTTATTTTCATATTTTAAAAAATTAGATTATTATTGTTATCTTCTTCTTCAATGATATATTACAGTGATGGGAATAACCTTCAAAGGTTTAAAAGAGAGTTTTTCTAATAAAAATATGTATTATTTTTCTTTTTTACTGTTATTTTCACAACGTATTCACTAAAAGCTTCAAGCTTATGGGTACCAACGCCCCAGGAACCATTCGTTGGATAATAAACACCTCTGCCATAGGTCGTCGTCTAAGGTGGCTTCGCAAAGGGCTTCGTGGGGAAATTGCGTGGCAGGCTGGATCGGGAGAGACCTGATAAGAGAGAAGTTTTGACTTCTCCAGCAGGACACTCTCGACTCATCGCTTCGCCTTGCACCGCAGTTGAGGTGGGCGGATGGATTCACATATCACTCCTGGACACACTGACCCATCCCTCATACCTTCCTTTCTAGAAAATTTCTCTCCTTTCTTTGCATGACGTAGGCCCTGCGGGAGTTAATAAACTCTTAGATATTGAAAATATTTTGAAGCATCAAGAAAATGGTATAAGAACTAGGGGACGTACGAGGAAGACATGGCACGATCAAATGAATCAGATACTTGAGTCAGGCCTCAGAGTCAAGAGTCAGAAAAATAGAAGAGTACGTATGAGACGATGTACGAATGTGAATGAGGCAGAGAGTGTGTGCCAAGACCAGTGGCGGATACATATGCCCCCCCCCCTCTTGCGGGGCCGCCAGCCCGCACGCAATTCGTTCGTTTCTTTTGTCAGTCGACTATAAGTCAAGTTATCGAGTGGTTCGTGGCACCGAATGTCCTCAAACAACCGCTGGCCAAGACCGAGTTGTTTGGCGGTAAGTCCTCTCTGCCGTCCTACCTAATGGCGTGATGGTTAGTTAGTTAGTTAGTTAGAGAAAAAGGTTTATAGGAAACGAAATGGCACAGTTTTTGCATTACAATGTGGGTCAAAGTTCATAGTCTAAAAGTATAAAAATTCTGCTGTTCCAATTTGCGAGATAAACGTTAATTTATGCAAGGAAAAAAGGTCACAAATTACCTAAAAAGTAAGAAAAAAAAAGCAACTGATGTCGTTACAACATCTTGAGAAAATGTTCGTTGTTTCATTGAAATGGCATAATTTGAGAATAACATGGCTCTTATTCGATAAGAAGTGCCGCCGTATGCAAATGCAAATGCCGGGAAGAGTTAGTTTGTAAGCAGTAACCAGCTGCGGTGTTGTGCAACAACCGGCGGTGACCCAAATACAGACACTGAAAACACTAATAATAATAGGTATCGATCTTAGTATCGCCTAAGCACTAAGCACTGCGGCTGACATCGGTAATGGAGACGTAGAGCTGCTGGCTTAAACTACACACTACACTATGTAGTTAAATACAAATGACTATCGATGAGAATTTAACCTAACTAAGATCACTCATCGATATCGACAAATGTATTAGCATTGACCAGGTATTTGTAAAAAAAATTCTAAATGATGTATTTGATAGTAAAAAAAACCTGATGTTGTAAACAATAAACGTAGTTAAAACTTAGAACAGATTATTTCAATAAAATTGAACAATTCATCGAATATTTTAAGTTAATTTTCACATTCTGTGCAAGTTCTCTTCAAGTTTCTACTTCTATTCAAATCCTAGGTGTACTAAAAAGAAGAAGAAAAAACGTTGAAAATCGAGCGTAAGTATGCAGTAACTTTATTTTCGTAGTTGGTAACTACTACTATATTGCGGTTAAAAAATTGTCGATCATACAAAATTTAAAAATTTTCATTACAAAACAAATTTTATTTTTTAGCGATTATTACTAAAAATCGGGCCAAGTCGCGTAGAAATAATAATACTTAAATAATAATAATACATGTAGGATTACGAAAGATTTTTTAAATATTTATATTGAGGGATCAGTAGGATTTACCGGTCAAATTAGGAATTCCACCGAGCCGAACCCTCTGATATGAAAATATCTGGAGTCGATGAATTATTTTCCCATTTAATAGTCTGGTAGGTTAACATGTTGTTCTTGTATTGTTTTGTATTAATTATACTTATACAATACACTTGCATAGCGTGGATTTACTAGATGATAATTTTTATGGAAAATTGTGTGAAAGGGTTTAGTTTTTCCTATGGGGAAAACTAAACCCGGACCTAAAAGTCTGGTGCGTAAAAATCATTAACCGTATGGCAACTTTTCCACAGTAATTCAATGTCTTTGAATTTAGCACCATAACATCCTCACTTTACTACGTTTGACGCTAAATTTCCTCCCTGAAATAGCCACCATCCCTCAACTTAACATTGCCCTTTAGCCACTGAACATAAAACCAGCAGAAGTGTAATAAATACTGAACTGATGTCACCAATTATTAAAATCGATAACTTAAATGTCATGACATTGTATCTCCACATTTTGTGGAAATTTATTTTTTTTTTTTTTTTTTTTTTTTTATTGTTTATTCCAGATCTCGGGGAGGGTGGTGCAATCCCACGAGCTCCATATTATACATAGAACATATTATCAAATTAATATTAAAAATATACATATATATTGTGAGATACTGCACACATAGTGAGATAAAACAGAATAAAAATAATACACAAAAAAAAAAAAAAAAAAACATTAAAATAAAGTTTTTGTTTTTGTTTTTTTTAACTCATCAGGAGTTGGCTCCATCGCTTGTAAATAGGACCCTGCCAGAAGTGCAGTGCTGCCATCACAAGACCGTTTTCACTCGTGGCTAGTCGCGTTCTAAAGCTGGTGATCCGTTTTTTGAGTAGTGCTCGGAATGCAGGAACACGCCCTTCTACAAACATCTCAGTGGCACTGCAGTACCAGGACAACCCAAAAAGTATTCGGTATGAATTGTTGTACTGTACTTCCATTCTTTTCAGAGATGCTTTGTTGTAGTTGGTCCACAGCTCCGAGGTATATAGGCTCGTGCAGTATGTGTTAAAAAGTTGCCTTTTTGCTTCTGGGCTACACTTATTAAATCTTCGAGAAATCATATTTGCCCTAATACACAGTGATCTTCTCTGTCGCTCAATATCAGTATCATCATTGAGTTCCGCTGTTACGATATGTCCTAAGTATTTGACCTCCGGTTTTTCAGATATTTTTGTGTCGTTTAGGCTGACGGGTAGTACCTTTGTAGGGCCTGCGCCCGATTTCAATACAAGTAATACAGATTTAGTTGGGTTGTAGACCATGTTATGTTCAGCGGCATATTCTTCGCATATCTTTAACAGCTTCCTCAATGCTTTAATGCTTGGAGACAAAATAACCATGTCATCTGCATATGCAATGTTATTTACGCAAATGTTTCCCAGGTAACAACCTACCTTTGCCGAGGTGAGTTTATCGCTTAAATCATTCATATAGACGTTAAATAAAATCGGTGATAAGCATCCCCCTTGTCTGACGCCGCATTCCGTATTCACTGGTGCTGACATTTTATTTTTCCAGATAACTTGGTTCTCTTGTTGATGATGCCAGACTGCCAGAATGTTAATTATTGAACTGGGCACCTTCCTTTCTTTTAATTTTTTCCAAAGCAGTGCATGAGATACTCGATCGAAAGCTTTACTTAAGTCTAGAAAACAAGCATACACTGTTGTTTTTCTTGCCTTATAATATTCGATACTTTGTTTCAAACTGAATATAGCCATATCTGTTGACAATTTCGATTTAAAACCAAATTGGTTATCGGACGTAAATAGTTTGCCTTCTACGTGAATTTGTATAACCCTTTCAAATATTCTGGATATAATCGTGGCAAGGGATATCGGCCTATAGTTGGAAGAACTGGATATGTCTTCTTGTCTGGATTTAACTAATGGTACTATAATTGTACGCGAGAAGTTCCTTGGCATATGCGTATGTTGAAGTATCTGTGTGAATAGCGTTGCTAGAAGCGTGTATATTTTTTCACCGGCATTTCTAACATGTTCAATGCTCAGGCTATCGTAACCGGGCGATTTTCCAGCTTTCATTCGTTTTACAGCTGTTTTGACCATACCTTCCGTAATGATTATGTTTTCGTCCTCATCTTTGCATGGTTTTTCTAAGATGGTGGGTTCGTTTCTTTCCGATATTTTTGAAAAGTTGGTTATAAAAATATTAGCAATCTTTTCTGCGTCCGATTCTCCTTCAATATGAGTGGATATCTGTGCTTTAGATTTTAAAACGTTGCTAGTTTTTTGCCAAAATTCTTTAAAATCGCTGTTCTCTATTGCACCTGAAATTTTGTCCATTTTTATTTGTTCCGCTGTTTTTTGACATTTTCTTAACTCACATTTAAATTTTCTTCTCAATATTTTTCTGTTTTCCGCCAAGGGACCCGACCGGGGTTTTCCATTTTCAATCCATTTTTTAAGTGCATTTCGTGATGCTTCATAGTGAATTGAAACATTGTCATTCCAACCAGGAATATGTTTAATTGTGGTAGTATTATGTTTGCGCCCACTTTCAAAGACGTTTTTTGCGGCAGTGCATAGTGACTCTACAATCCTCGTATATAGTTCGTCGATGGCTTCTTTGTGAACGTTATTTTTGCATCCTGACTTTTTACAGAGTTCGACACTGTTGCTGCATTTAATCCGGTTTGTTAAAAATGATGCTGTTACATAATAGGACATGATCTGCGATGTATTATGTGCTCTCCATTTTACTGGATCCAAAGCTATCGGGGTAATTTCCTCCGTGGCGGTTATACCTATTGTTTCTAAACAAATCGACATGGGCCGGTGATCTGTCCAGTCAACATCGTACTTTACTGAAATATTTTTTGTCATCTTTTGAATCGTGGCTGTCCCTATGCAGTGATCTAACCAGCTCGTTGTGTTATGTGCATCGCTAACATAGGTGTAAGAATTTTCTGGCAGTTTTTCAACATCGATACAGTGATATTTGTTTTCTTTGCAGAATGATAATAAATCTTTCCCAAATAATGTTCTTGGATCGGCATTAAAATCACCCATAATAAGACAGTTTGTATATTGTTTATCTTCTATAAGTGAATGCAGGTTTGCCAGGCATCTTGAAAATTCGGGTGTGTTATCATTGCAGAAGGTTGGCATGTAAACTGTGAGAATGCACAACAATCCTTTATCCAGCGTTATTTCTATTCCCGATAACCTATTGTCATTGCAATCGATAGCCTTGGCCTTTATTGTGCTGCGCCACAATATGCCAGTCCCACCGTGGGGACGCCCTCTAAGTATACCGGTCGATGTATCTACGGCAGATGTGCCCAAGCTTGAAAATTTTGGGTGTATTTCTGAAAGGTAATTTATGTCAGTGGGTAATAGCCATGTTTCTTGTAATAAAATTACATCATATTCTTCACATATGTCGTGAATAAATTTCACTGTCCTTCTCACTGATCTGCAATTGATAGTAATTATTTTAAGAGGATCCATTACGTGTATTGTTTAAACTTTTGTCCGGGCTGTAATTTCTTTCTTTGAAGATTCGGTACACTATACCTTCGGGCCAAAAATCTTTCTCCATAAAAATACCGATTTTTTGAGCGAGGATTGATATCTTGAACGTTTTGAATGGGGTTGGTTTGAACGGTTTGATCCATTCTACGTCGATATAGGATTGATTCTGGGAAGAAATATACTTTTTGACTTCATCAGTACTCGTTTCTGTGTCAAATCTCGAGGCATATATTGCCGTTCTTAAGGGAGCTGCCTTGATGTTAGATACAGGCCCTGTACCCTTGTGATTTTTATTGACTTTTCGTTTTTTCACGACCGTAAAATCGCTATTATCATTGTTTTGATAATTTCTAATTATCTTTGTATCGGGCCGCGGGCCGTTGTCTAACGGTTTCTGGGATTCTACGTTTGCCGAATTACGTAGTACATTGGAATACGTCTTTTGATTGGTTTGCGTTATAATATTGTCCTGCTCCTTGACCTTGACATTGAGCAAGGGCATTTCTTCGGTATGTTTATTATCATTTTGATTATTGACATTAGTTCTTGATTTGGTCCCGGATTTCAGCTCGTTCCTCAAAAGGGTCATTTGCTGCCGTAGCTCTTCTAAATCATTTTGTTTGCACATTTGTGCCTTTATGGTGAATAGCTCAGTTTTTAGAGACAACATATCTTTTAGAAGTGAGGTTATGTCAACTGAATCAAAACAAACTGGAGGTAATTTATGTAGGTTTTTAGCCACAAAAGTTGGCATTTCCGTTGGCTCGGTCTCTTTTATTACTTTTATCATGTCATACAGGTTCTTTACCTTTTTTCCATCTCCCTTCCTAGTGATTCTTCTTTCGTCAACTTCCGAGTACAGGAGATCTTTTGATATTTCCACTTCATCTTCACTAAAGTGCGTGGAACAAATTTGAACTATTGACACTTCATCTAATACGTCAACTTTATTAAAAAGAAACGTTAAAAGTTCATTGATAACAATTTTTTCACTTTTTTTCACTTTTTCCGTCATTGTGACGTTAAAACGGAACGTTATTTATGAACTCTCTACTAGGGATCAACATTGTAAATGTGAAAATGTGGCATTATTAAGAGGAAACCGGGCAGCGTTTGGTCCGTACAAACCTATTACCCAATTTTCCTTTTGGATTTTGAAACTACTGCAAATATTTGTTATATTTTAATATAGATTTCGACGAATAGATTGATGTTTTTGATAACTTACTTCTTACGGGAGTTAGGACCCTCCAAAAATCGTTAGTTACCTGATTTGAACGCCATCAGTAGACGTTCAGTGTACAAACTAGACAACGTATTTTTTAAAAAGCAAAACGTACTTAATGAGTATTTTCTTCTTCTACAGTTATCAATAAAAATCTGAAAAATCGGTGCAGTTTTGGGGGATAAAAATGAGGAGTACGATTTTGATGTCCCTTTAGCTCAGTATTCTGGGCAATAAGAGCGACAATGGTAGCAACACTTTGGTTAAATACCTATTGTTAAAATTTCTCGGCGACCGGGTTTCCTCTTACCATTCCACTCACACCGTTTGAAAGATATTCAAATATTTAAAAATATTGAAATAAAGTTTTCAGAGAGATTCAAATTTCATCTCAAACAAAAGCCATCGATTCCTAGACACCAGACAGACCAATGCAGTTGATGAACTCTTCAAAACATATATATGTCAATTGAAATTTTTTTATCAATTTGCACATTAGGTAAGAGATAAAATTAAGTTTACTTCGGGCACACACACGCCCAAAATACCCTTTTAGCAATCTATCTCTTCAGTGATTTGAGCCCGGTGCCGGGATAAGTGGGCCGGCCGGCTACCCGGTCATGTTAGCAATTTCCCTCCAATTTAATAATACGGTTCCCGCAGTGACCGATCGACGGCCAAACCCGCTTCTAGACTTATATATACATACAAAGGCACACAGGTCGAACTAAGTGCCAACAGACAAGGTTCCATTTCATCATAACTCAGGCACGACAATCTTTGCAATTTAATACAGGTATGAGTCTCTTTTGTGAATCAAAAGTTCCTGGCCAGTATTTTGCTCCACTAGCAGTTTTAAATGTAATTAATAAATAAATAAACTTCTAGCATATTAACATTTTCTAACAATTATCATTAAACGAAATTGTATGTGGAGTTCATTGCAACAAAAGATTATAAATACGAGATAAATATTGATATACTATAAATACTCGTAGATACATAAATTTTAATCAGTGTTTTAATTAATTATATAATTTAATTACGCTGAAACCTTAGACGTAGGCTCTCCAATCCATCAATATAGATCGTGATCCATATTGATAGATCGGAGAGCTACCCTATACGTTCAATATTTATTGTGATCCGTCAATATTCATCAAATATTTTTGAACGTATAGACTAGCGTATTGACGGATCACAATATGGATCACGGGATTTCTAGATACAAATATCGATTGATTTGAATACGGTATTCTGGATCGTGGTAAATAGTGAACGTGTAGCCTGTGCATCAATATTTATCACAATCCGTGGTTTTACGATACGAATTCAGGAATCTAGACATCTGCGATAAATATTGTGATCCTAGCCTACAAATTCAATAAATATCCAGATTTTTGATAAATATTGACGGATCACAATAAATATTGAACGTGAAGGGTTCGCCAAAAAATCCACAGTGGATTTCTGACTTTTGTACCCGTGGTGAGCCGACGAATCCACCGTAGATTCACGAATAGTTCACCGTACTTAGGTACCCCGGATTTATTGTATTCTGTAACATAATGCACATACAAAAAAAATTTAATCGCGTGGCAAACATACAAAGAAATTATTCTAATTCCAGCAGAATGGTAACACATGAAACAGCACGCGTATCGTGTGATTCCGTCGCGGTGTGCAGGAGTGTAATGAATGTGTGATGGAAAAAAATTATAAAAAAAAAATAATAATTATCGGACAATAAATTGACATCTACTTTTTTACTCGAAATATGCTCAGGAATCGATTGTTAAAATCCTTCTAGTACGTGCTGTTTCACCCTATGGTATGACGGTACAATTTACAAAAACATCATTTGGCAAAAAAACAAGTAAGATAGTGTCAGCTGGCGTACGACGGGATTGGTGCATTTTACCCCTGGGGCACTATGTAAGTAGCACAATGTTGTGGAAGAATGTCATTTCATGGTTTAATTACATAAATGAATTATAAACATTAAATTAATGACATATTTTCGATAAATTTCCGAACCATATTGGTTAGGCATTATAATATGTTTGTTTTATTTGTTCGAAAAATTAATTAAAATATTTTTATTTTACATTAATGGTTGTTTGACAGTTCCTGTTAATAATAGAAACACTAATATAGTGTACTGTAGTAATGAAAATTCTATTTTGGAAACTGTCGTCTTGGAAACTGTCGATTGTTCTTATGAAAAAACTCTCTTCATTTTTTTGCTGGATTGGAGCATACATACTTTTTGGATTGTGGATTTATTTCCGAAATGTAATAATTGATTTTGGAACATTTGCTGAACAATTAATATCAAGAATTGGGCTGATGTCCTGTGCCTCAATTTTGGGATAAAAAGGGAGGCCTCCTACACTAGCAGAGAACTACAATCAAAGGTTAGTGTTTCTGTTCTTTTAATAGGAATTGTAGGCAGCCATGTGATATAATTGTTCGCGAAAATTAAATTCACAATCATATATTTTGAGTATTGCACTCAGAGAGATCTGGGACTATTTACACGTCCCAGACTCGCATATTATAATCCACATATAAAGTTCCAGATGATGAATTTGTCTAGCACATGGAAGGAATAACAAGATAGCAAGCCTTTGAAAATATATTTTAAGCGCAATTGTCTCAGGGGTATAGATGGAAAATTTAATCACAGACCGCGAATAGTTTCCTACCATCAAATGTCAAATATCTGTAATGTATAACATAACATCTTTCACGTGATTGGATGAGATATATCGGCATAACTTTCGAATAAATACATATATTATATTAAGTAAATAATATGTCATAAATTCTATTTGGAATATATCACGGGATATTAACATCACTCGATAGAATCATAACATGTTTAAAACATGTTATTTATGAAGGGAAGTTGGGAAAAATTGAACTAATAATTTGGCTCGGAATCCTGTGATCTCTTCAATTCATTTTAGATACAGACTGATAAAAAGACATAATACAAAAGACAAATAAAAACCACTTGATAATATAATATGCTAATAAGGGGTTTCACGCTCATTCTGGGGGAAAAAAAAACAGAATTTATATTCGTAGTTTATAAACTATTAGGTGGAAAGTAAGAATTTATATTAGGCATTCGTTAGTAAAACTTAATACTCCACATTTTTCATAGTTGTTCCAAGTAAGAAAATAACCGAAAATAACCCGATTTCCCAGAAATCCAGACTGACGAAACTTAAAATACATAATTTTGAGGTTATATTTATACACAACTAGTGAGTACCCGGCATGCGTTGTTTTGGCAGCCACTGAAAGAAAGAAATTGTTTCTCCCTGCGTTTCCTTTAAAGGGGCGACAAACGCAGCGTTAAAAGCCCTAGCGTTATTGAGCGCGACCTACGCCGCTTATCTTTTCTACCGACACGCTACGTTATAAAAGATTTCTTCCTACGGCAGGAGAGGTAGTCAATTGAATTCGGGAGTGGCCGCGACATAATTTATTTATACTGTATCTGTCAACTTGACGGCTGACAGCTGCTTCAGCACTTCTGTTTACGGTGGAGGGGGGTCACATAATTTTTTAATTACATAATATTTCAAATATGGCATCGACAGCGGTATGACGAATAACGGCGAATAGCGAAGACCCGAACGCTGCTTATAACTCATCATCTTTTTACGTGTGGCGGGTCTGTATGGGTTTGTATGACGAGCGCTATTGTGTTGTAAAGTATGTTTTGATGTGAACTTCGCGTCTGTCCAGTGCATTTTTTTAATTTTAATTTTCTTTTTTCATTTTGTTTGTTACAGGTTTGTTTTACATGGCTTTTTGACTACCAAGCTGGGCAAATGCCCGTATTATGGTAGTCGAATATTACCATGCGTATCCGTTCACGCTCCCGTTCCCTTTCCACCTTCCCCGACTTCCCCCTCCCACGAACCTCCACCTCTCCTTCGCTCTCCTCCCCGTCTCGCTTTCCCTAACTGCAGCTAAACTATATGAAATACACATATTTTCAACTCGCGCGCCAACCATTGTAAAATTTGTACACAAATTTCATAACGCCAGAGCTCACCATTATGTATAGAAACCTTCACAGGCGTGCGTAAAAAAAAACACCAAAGTTTCATCGCAATCGGGACAAAGGTTAAGGAACAAAGAAAAAATATTTTTTACATGTAAAAAAGATTATATTTAATACAAGCAATCCAAAACTTACAAATTAAAATTAACAAATATTTCGAAACACTGTATTCTGTATTGACCAAACGTTTTCCTGTTAATATCAACGTGGCATTAATTATTATCTGCAAACGGAGCAGAGCGTGCTATGGCATAGATTTTAATGGAAATGTAACAATGTTTATGTTTTAGTAAACATTTCGGTGCTTTAGTTAATGCTTTTCAAAAGTTCGTGTATCATTCGCATGTGTACAGTGCAGAACTCATTATTATTATTATAACATTGAACCACAACATATTGCCCTGTGGGAATTTCACTCGATTAGAATGTATTATGTGGGAGTAAATGACATTTAAATATTCCCAATATTGGGATTGTATAGCCGTTGATAAGCCGAGTTAAAACTGCGTCATCCATCGATGCTTGTCGCCAACGGTGTAAATTATAACCACTATTTGTTGTGCCATAAATTCGTCAGCAAAACAGTTAAAGAGAAAGGTTATACATTTTATTTGAGTCAAAAAACCAACTATCAGTGGAACAAAAAATCATAAATAAAATATGAGGACGTTTTATTTAGCGAACAAAAAACTGACGGAAAATTTATCTTGATGTACAAGCAAGTTTTTACTGCGGCACTCGCGATATAATGTTTGAACTGTAGAAGGCATATAATATGTATTTGTATGTTTCACTAGAGTTCAATCCGTTCATAGCCAGTGGGATTAGGAAGGTTGTGAGGTGAAAGAGAATTATGTAGAGGAAGGATGAAGAAAGAATGGTAGAAGTCGGCTACCACGAGAGGATGCCGATATATAAATTTCCTAATAATTTCTGGTTTTTATTATACGTTGCTCCTGTAGGGAAACAATGGGAAGGCAAAATGTTATATAAATGAGGGTTGGAGCATAGGGGATGGACTTCCAACTAGTAGAGCATAAGCCAAAAACGATATAATTGTTTATTTATGTAGGTAGAAAAACACAGCTTAAACATAATATAATGCTAGATAACGAGATAAAAGTTAACTGTAGAGCCAAAACAGTATCTTATTTTAATTTTACTTGGAGATGGATTTTATTGTATCTTCAAATTAAGTTTAGGAGAGGGGGAGAGAAAGAGGAATATAGGATAATGATAGGAGATGTTCACGATACATTGCACACTCTTGTATTAATTTTCGGTCGTACGTGTTACTTCTATGCGATATTTCTGTAGGGTACTGCCAAAAATTTCATAATAAAGTTGGGATTTTTTTTCTAAATGTCGGTTATACATGTAAGCAATTAAATAAATTGGTTTGTCGTTTTGATCTTGACGAAATATGATTTTTTATTAAGTTGGTAAGCCCTGGCTAATTCAGTTTAAATTAATTCTTTCGGTTCTTTTAGTATGGGCTTATGTAGTTATTTAAACTATATCTCGGGGAAGACATGGAAAAAATGTATATCTGTAAATATATTCACCAGTTTCCCGCTTGTATTACGAGTATCCAGACATTAAAATTGAACTTAATTTCTTAAAAAAATTGGCGTATTTTGTCAGAGGCTAAAAATATTCCCGGTTAGCAATAAAATCCAAATAAATGGAACATTTGTTAACCTATTCGAAAACTAAAAACTGTTTTCGAAATGTGATGAAATAGGCTTTCAAAATTTGTGTATTAAAAATTACTATGTATTTTAATAAATAAATTTTTTTTTGCGAAAACTTTAAAAAGTGTTCAAAATGGCTCACTTTACTTTTTTCCTAACTAAAATTACTGATAATGAAAAAAAATAAAACGCATACTTATTTCATTAAAGAAATGAATTATAAACCTTACTGTCACCTCACTTTTTTTCGTTTCATGTAAAAAAAATCTTAAAAAATTCATAAAGTTTCATAATTTTTTTTCAAATTGCTATTGGAAACTTTGGTTTCAGAAAGGAGGAAATTTTAATTTTTTTTTTGTTTTTCTTTTAGATGTGAATGTATAGTTCGTTGTATTCTCTTTCCAATACCGTTTAGATCACATTTCTGACTATGATAGTAAGGGAAAAACAAAGATTTCTGTGAGACCTATGTGAGCTGGGACAAATATGGTCTCCTGTGATTAAACGGGTTAGACGGACGGACGCAATAATTTAAGTATATTCCATGTTTCTCGGAAGGCATACACTATTTTGGCTTCAACTTATTGTTTCCCATTAAATATCAGATTACTAATTCTAACTTCCGACTAGATAGGGTTAGGGGGTTAGGAGCAAAGCGCAGTAAAATATATGCCAAGTTCGGGAGATTTAGATCATCTCAAGAGGTTCCCCGCAAGTTGGTGTGTTACGGAACTTTGCGCCTTCGGGCTATTTATCCGTTGCAGTATTACTAACTTGGACTTCCAAACTAACGAATTATCTGGACATAATACTATATTGGTCATTAACGACTACAGAGATGTATTAATAATTCGACGATTGCAGATTCGACATTAAACTCAACTAATAAGAAACTTAATGCTGTAGAAATGAGATCCCTAAGGCGTACCTATGTTTATTGGTAGAACCATGTATGATCGTGTGAGAAATATGGAGATTTGCAAATAATGCAAGGCACGAAACTTAATACTGTAGAAATGAGATCCCTGAAGCGTACCTATGTTTATTGCTAGAACCATATGATGGTGTGAGAAATGTGGAGATTAGCAAATGAGATCCCTAAGGCGTACATATGTTTATTGGTAGAACCATGTATGATCGTGTGAGAAATATGGAGATTTACAAAGAATGCAAGGCACGAAACTTAATGCTGTAGAAATGAGATCCCTGATGCGAACCTAGTTTTTATTTTTATTGGTAGAACCATGTATGATGATATGAGAAATGTGGAGATTCGCAAAGAATGCAAGGCATGAAACTTAATACTGTAGAAATGAGATCCCAGACCCGTATGTTTATTGGTGAGATAATCGTGACAAATATGATCGTGTGAGAAATGTGGAGATTCGCAAGTAATTCAAGGCATGAAAATTAATTCTACAGAAATGATATCCCTGAGGCGTATGTGTTGTAGTAAAACCATATATGATCGTGTAAGAAATGTGAAGATTCGCAAAGAATATAAGTCTGTTGTAAGCGTAATGATAAAATTTAGAAAGATACGCTCAGAGGGTTTGGGGATGCACAACGATTGAACGAAAAAAGGAAAAATTATGACGCGAATATGAATAGTAGAAGAAGTCGGGGACTCCCGAGGAAGACATGGCACGATCAATAATAAAATACTTGAGTCAAAGGTTATATGTATGAGACGATGTATGAATGTGAATGAAGCAAGGAGTGTGTACCTAAACCGAGTTTAATGGCGGTCCATCCTTTCTGCTCAGTATTAAAAGGTGTGATGTTTTGTTAGTTAACAGGAGATAATTAAATCCACAGCTACTGGAGCGGATCGATGGAGAATAGAGTGTCAAGAGAATATATTATCCTTAATTAGCATTATTTCACAATATTTATTCATTTAAATAATATGAGAGTATATTTGCGGCACGATTTAGGGTGAAAGACACTCTCATTATCGCCTGATAAAATACCATAATTCAGAATCGAATTGTCGCATATTACTTAGTGGCTAGATTTGAATAGCCAGGTATTTCCCACCTTCCTCTTTCGCAACTCCGTCTGTTGGAGACCCTTGCAGAAAGCAAGACATTATCAAGTGAATCAACCCTAGAGAAAATATTGTTTTTACATAACATAGATATCAACTACTAGCGTGTCGATACTTTTTTTTTTTGATAAGTTACTTTTTGTAGAAGTTATGACCTTCCAAAAATCAATACAATTGACTGTTTAAACACCGTCAAAAGACGTTCAGTGTACAAACTAGACAATGTTTTTTTAAAAAAGGCAAAACGTACAGACATATAATAGTTTTTTCTTATGTAGTTGGCAAAAAAAATTGAAAATCAGTCCACTTTTGGAGAAGAAAAGTGGGGAATACAAAACTTCGATTTTAGTTAGGTATTAGTAGCCCGAAGTGCATTGTCCCTTTCGCTCAATATCTGGTGGAGTAAGAGCAATAGTGACCGCAACAATTTAGTAAAAACGATTTTTCAAATTTCTCCACCACCCGGGTATCATTTTAAGTCGGGCCATGATGAGAAACAGTATAAAAGAAAAGTGTGTATGAGACGATGTAAGAATGTAAATGAAGCTAAGGACGTGTCGTACAACTCCAGTTGAATTATCCAATTGAAATGTAATCTATGTGTATAGAACGTGTTCTTTATTAGTGATATTTTAGAAACAAAAATTCCAAAAACTTTATAGATGGATATTACTGATTCGAGTTGTTCACGTTCGTACAAAAGATGAAGATAACGATTATCTGATTCTAAATACCGTGTTATTGCGATATGATTTAATTTCAAGGTTTCTCACGTTCTTGAAATCGGATCAAAAATCCCACGGTATTTTTTTTTCAGTACAAACATAGACGGTAGATAGGAAAGTCGTGAACTGAAGGAAACCCTTCTTTCCGTTTCCCAGAGCTGTTGCCAAACAAACTGAATTCAAGTTGGGTCCATCACTTGTATAAAATAAATAAAAAACCTTCAGTATGTTTTCGTCTCTCGTGGTCTGGAAGCATTTTCAACAATTTTGTTGGGAAAAGGAGCAAAAATGTTTTCAAATCTCTCTGGTATAGATATTTTTATGTCAGTAGGTACAGCAAAATAGTCACAACTTCTTCCAACCGTCTGTAGCCAGTGAGACAATGACATCTCCAATTGTGGTTTGTAGCGGGAAGGGAAAGAGGGAGGTGGGAAAGTATTTGGTCATTCAGATCTGGCCACCGAATTCGGCTAAAGCCATATCAAGCAACATGTCGATTCTGAATTGTGGGCTTTAACCGGGTGATAAAGTAAGTATCTTTCAATTTGGACCATGACATACTATTATATTTTATTTAATGAATAAATATTGTGAATTATCGATAATTACCAAGTAAAATTTACTTGCGCACACCGGTATTTGAACTAGCGACCCCCGAATTCGTAGCCAAGGACCGTAACCACTCAACCACGAATGTCGTCAAATAATAATAATTGATCTTACAAGTATACTCCTCTTTTCTTCCTTCTTACTCGTATATCTCTCCTTTTGTCCCATTCCTAATCATTTATCACAAATTCACACTTTTTTACATTAACTCCACACAGGGGTCCCTGAAGAAAATATAGTGCCTACATCATTTTAGGGGATGCTGTGTAGAGGGTCTTTTTAAGGAGAGGAAAAGCTGGGAAGGAAACAGGTACGGAGTGTGAGTGAGAATCTGGAAGTCAGTGCGACCAGGAGTGACGGTCGTCTAAATCCATCTCTCTAATAGCGGTGCCAGAGATGGGTCTAGAGAGTCCAGCTGGAGAGGTTAAAAGGCCTCCCTCAACCAGTCTCTCTATCCGGCCAGCTACGCAGCAGATGGGCAGACTGATTCGCCACCAAGACACCAAACGTAGCGAACCACTTGGGGTGACCTATGGCATATCCGCTTCCATAATTGAATTTGAACTTATTTGCAAATCTAAGAATATTCATTACTTTGTGGTTATACCCAATACCTCCAATACCAATTTAGCGTACTACATTTATTTATGTGTCACATAGTACATTTTGTTCAAGCATCACTTCCTATATTCAATAATGATATGATAACAATACCGCCAAGTTCATATTAAACCTGGTGATAGAAGCGATACCAATATCCGGATAACAGAGAAGAAAGGAGTCACTCAGAAATAGATGTTCCATACATAATATACCACTTACATGATTTTAAAATATAGGTTGACTTGAGCAAGCTGGTGACCTTTTGTTAATACCTTAAATAGAGCCACTTGAGCCGAACTTATACGATACTCGGTAAGTAACGGAAAGCTCGCTATCGGGGTTATGACATCACATGTATTATGGGCTTATTTCATGACGTCGGCTGTTGGTTTGCTTTTAGATGCAAACAGTACAGTATTAAAGTTGATTTTACTGTGAAGTTCTCACTAAAACGGCTCCCGTTTAAATAAACTTATAATGGTATCGTGAGAACGGCGACTAATGATTTGGGAACATCAAAAAGCATACATACATCATAATTTCATCTTTGTTTAAAGCGTATGTGCATTAATAAATTACAATTATTTACAAATTGTAATTACATTTTAATTCAAAACCGTAATTTATGAAATATAAGTAATTAGAAATTATTGCAAATGGCCATCATCTCATACGACGAAATCAAATTTTCATTTTGCGTAATCGAAATTTTGAATTTGATGATGAATAGTAATTGTAATTACTAATTACTATTCATCATCAAATTCAAAATTTCGATTACGCAAAATGAAAATTTGATTTCGTCGTATGAGATGATGGCCATTTGCAATAATTTCTGTCATTCTGTTTTGTTGGTATTCCTGATACTATAACATAACGAAGCGCTAGTAGATACGGTATTACTATGTAATCTATGAGTATTATGTAAGCACTATTTTGGCGGAATTCTAAAAATAAAATAATTTTTTACATTAAAAACTTGACTAAAAAAATTTACGTATTTAATTTAATTACATTTCCAGAATACCGCCCGGATTTAGACAACTTTGCGGACAGTGTTACAGTGTCTATCATCAGGGTAGGTGTGTAGATTTAGCTTAATGTTCTGATCTATATAGGCAGCTACATTCTAACCTTTCTCCTTTCCTACAACAATCCCAAATTTGTAAATTCCATAGCTCCACTAACTCTGGCGAGTAAAAATAACAACTTTTATACTGTTGTGTCATTTCACTAGTAGCATATCCACTTAGTACCAATTAAACCTTGATTTACGCATGATGTGAACATTTTTCATCGGAGTGTTAATATCTACGCACATCCCAATGGAAATTTTAATAATATAAAAATTGTTATAATGTTTCAATCACTCAAAATGTTTCAAACGATAAATAAGACTTTAATACTTACATTATACCTTCGTATATTATGTTCTTCGGTACAGTGCCTATGAATTCTAAAACCCTTTAACTCTATGACAAAATTGACAAACCCCGGATGTCTTCAGATATCCCGGCATTCCCCGGGATACTGTCTTGTCTGCCACGACAATGAAGTCACTTAATCTTAGAGAGAAGGTATTAAGCGTTGCATTTATCTTGTGCAACCCCCCGGCCGCAGCTGACGGATTGCAGTCTACTTTGAAGGCAGGAAGCGAGGGCTAATTGCCCAAACATAATGACGGCCGCGTACATTACCTGCCATTAGAGCTGCCTTAGCGTTGCACTCCGTTCAGGCACAAAAGCCTATTCTGTTACTGAACAAAAAATAAGCGCTGTTGTAATATGTTTAGTAATTAGCAAGTCTTAATTTGTAGGTTGCTTTTGTATTATGTGACTTTTCAGTCAGAGTGCTTGAACAAATTGTAGATTTTTCAGATTTAAATGTATGAGTAGCATTTCGAAATTGGTCGCATGCGAATTGTAAGAAATCAGATACCTTCCATAACCATCCCAATTCAATGAGTCAGGTCCTGACCTAATGAGTCTTAGGGCTCTCCTACTAAAGGTTAATCAATAATAGCTAACTAATGATACTTTAATAGTATACAACTACTTACACTTGAGACAATTGAAAAAATATTATACTATCCAACAAAAAATGTTTTCCAAGATTTCCCGGTTCCCCCACTTTCAAAAATTTATGACAAAATTGCACTCCTTCAAATACATAAAGAATTTTTTGATAATAATAATATCTCACAATTAAATATAAGCAAAATAATTATTTCTGTTGGAGGGCTAACCATACCTCTAGTACGAACTTCAACAGCACAGCATAACTTTATATTTAAGGGTATAAAATTATTTAACAAATTACCTCTAGATATAAGAACGGAGGAAAACTATGAGAATTACAAAAAAAAATTAAATTAAAATTCTCTAATACCACCTCATAACTTTTCTTATTGCTTGATATTATGTTTTGCTAATTATTTCCTCGTATTATTTATAACTTACCTTTTTATTACTTTTACTTTACTGTATTTTCTTGTTTTGTATCATTTTATAACTTACCTATGTTTTTATTAGTTTCAATGAATTTTCTTATAAAATTACTAATAGTTTTTTATAATAATTTTGTAATTTAAATAGATGTAAAAATATATATTTGTCCTCTCCTAAACACAAGCAACTGCTTTATTAGGAGAGTGATTCAAGTGTTATATTTATATTAAGTTGTAAATATTGTAACTCTAAATATGTTTAAAAAAAAAAAAAAATTAAAAAAACTTCTAACCCTGTACAAATCGCAAGTGCGCCCCACGGTTGAATATGGACACCTCTGGTATGGAGCCCCAAAATACATGAAAAAACCCTCGACTCTAAGCAGAAACCAGCGGTCTATTCGAAGGACTCTCCTATTTTAACAAACGGATTGCAATCCTTAGAGCACAGGAGTCATATTATGTACACGGTTGACATTTGTCACATGAGAACGGATCGCTTCTAAGACTTGTTCTTGAGTTCAACAGCTCTGCTGTGAAACGTTTTCCGGCTTCTTTGTTTCTTCCTTCCTACAACATGTGTTTCTTCAAGATCCATGTTCACTCCTTCCTCTCCTCAAAAATACCCTCCACAAAGGCTTATTACATAGGCTCCGAGGGAAATTATTTTTCTCAGAGCCTCCTGTGTGGAGTTAATGTAAAAAAATAACAATAAAACACACTAAAACATTAAGCGTAGGGGGATTTTTTTGTGTAGCTGTGGGTAAACAATGTTTTAATGGTAATTTCACCTACTCTAATTTCAAGAATCATTTCCGAGCGCTTATTCTCAAGTCTTTCTATTATTTTCTAACCACTTTTATGGACTGTTATGTTACTTCAACGTTACTCCAAAAAATCATTATGTTACCCAAACGACGAAATACCTAATAATGTCGAAAATAAATCAAGGTAAAATCGAAACTAATCTTTTTACACCTCCCACAATGTGGAATTTCGTGAATTGTAACGGCTTCCGATGAGTACGATCTCACAGTAATATATCCAGTTAACATGTCTCTTCTTCCTTAATTAGTCACACAAAACCACAATCGTAGAGGAGGAAAATCACAATAAAAATAATTTTACCAGTCGAAAGATATCTGATTATTATTTACCTATCAAACGAGACATTTCCATAAAACCAGCGCAAATAAAACGCTCAATACGTTCTTAATCAATGATTAATATTGATGACTCTCCGAGATGGTCTACGAGATAAAATACACATTTCTTCTACGTTAAGATTCTGCGACTCGATTCCAGAACAATCGATCTGTCGGAATATTTATTTGGTCCATAAAACTGAGTCATTACGCCACGTCACGGAGGCTGTGGAGATTAAATAATAATGAGAAACTTGCATGAAGATTGTAATATATTTTTGTTATTAATGATTTCTAATGTTTTTTAAAATACTTTAAACTTTATATTGTGTTTTTAAAACTGCAGTAATTTTTAGATTTAATGTCAATTTGAATACATAGAAAATCCACGCATTTGTTATAAACTATAAAAGTCGTATTTATTGTCGATTTAGCAGTCATTGCGCTGCATCGGTTATAAGTCCCCTGTCAAACACCGTTGTGCAAATTTAACAAACCATCGTATGGTTTACGATCGTAGAAATAAAAATAAAAGATTTATTAACAACTAGGTGATGTCGCTGACATTGCAAGGGCTTTATGCAGAGCTTTTCGGGGTCTCAAGAAGACAGTGTATTAACCTTCCTCTTGTTTTGAAGGTTAAGTGTTTAAAAGTTCATAAATATTGGAATAATCCCTTTTACAACTTACCTATTATAATCTATGCATGTAAGAGCCTTCAAGGCGTGAGTAAATTAACAAATAAATAAATCTGTGAATTTGTATTATAAAAAAAATTGGCCAAACAAACACTCTTCTTTATTAAAATATAAAATATTACGTTAATACAACGCGCGTAAGTTAAAATCATCAAAGATCATTTCATGTTTGAAAATCACAATATTTATAGATATTAAAAAAAACTTTTTGAGTGAAGTTTAATAAAAATAAATAGATACAATTTATTGTAAATCAGTTCATTTAACGCCTTGAGCTAAAAACAAAAAGATAAAATGATTTTTTTTTTTTAAACCAGCAAGTTCCTCATTATGAATCAGTACCACAGCTCCGATACGGCTCCATTCATAAGAAAGGTTATGGCCCAACGAGCCGCTGATGCTGAGTTCGCGGAACATGGCTCAGGCGTCGGGCGTCATACAGTAGGCACTCGATGACTCATAAACCAGTGATTCAGATCAGACGAGGATATTGCACAAACGGAGACTGGGACAAAGATCGAGTGGTGCATTAAACTTTGATATACCTGTGTAATTCCTATAAGCTTCTAGAAAAATAATAGGTAAGTATTGTGAATGTGTTCTTGATCTAATCTCGGCCAAAGCATGGCGTAGGGTGACCGGACAACTTCATACAACTTCAACACCTACAAGTCGTGCTAGGTTAGGTTATCGGCTATTTTTCACATAAAAATATTTCATAACTTTTTTTTTTTTGTGTAACCGATTTTTTGTGGAGCCGATGCATACATACATCTTAATATATAAAACAAAGTCGGGTTAGTTACACCATTTATAACTCAAGAACGGCTGGACCGATTTTTATGATATTTGATTTGTTGGATTTGTCTCCGTCCCGATTAACAGAATAACTATTAAAACATTGGAAAAAATCACTAACTAACCATCACGCCGTTTCCCCGCAGGGGTAGGCAGAGAGGACGGACCGCCAAACAACTCGGTCTTGGCACACGCTCCTTGCCTCATTCACATTCATACATCTTCTCATACATACTCTTATATTATTCTGACTCTTGACATGGCCCGACTCAAGTATCTGATTTACTTGATCGTGCCACGTCTTCCTTGGGCGTCCTCGAAAAAATCACGGAAAAAATAATTATGAAGAAAATATTTTTTTTCGTATATTTTGTATGAAACGGCTTTTCAAATAATGTGCGTTGGTCGACATAATTTGAATCAATTCGAACAGCTAATAAATTAAATTAAACACAACATTTATTGATTCTGAGGCGGTACGAAGTTTGCGGGTCAGCTAGTTACGTGTAAAAACATCGTAGTGTAAAAGAGGGATTTTTTAGATATCTTTCGTTTAAATAAGTAAGTAACGGTTACTAAGTAGTTACGTTTGAATATTCAATACACAATGTGTCGATATGTCACTGTCCTGAGTTGTCGTGGAACATAAAATGAAGAAAAAAAAATCTTTAAGTTCATTAGAACGCAATTTACAAGATTGAATATACCATTGTTTAATATCCTCGAGGGATGAGATGCTGGTATGTGAAAAAAATTGTTACTAATTAATATTTTTTTGCAAAATCACTAAAATTATAAATTAGGTGTTTTTATTTTTAATGGGTCCATGACAACTCAGAACAGTGACAAATCAACATACTTTTGAAAAGTGATGAAAAGTCATAGAAAGTGATAAAAAAAGAGTCTATTTATATACCTAACCTGACGTAACTTCTTTAGCCTAGTTTTTTCATCACTTTTCAAAAGTGTGTGAATTTGTCACTGTGCTCAATTTTCCGGTTATTTACGATACAAAAATAGTTTTGTAACGGAGGACGGTCCACACTAACGTGGGTGGTACCAGTTTTCCCATATTACATGCGTAGGTAGGCTTAGAACTGATAAGGACGATGACATTGATGACATTACCTTCTATGATAAGAGATGAACATAGCACACATTTATCGTCAGAAATGATTAACTACACCACAAACAAATGCATTTCCTGATCTATTAGGCATGTAGGTACTTCATATTATTACAAACGAATAAAAAACAACGTTATTAAAACCAATCAATTTATTTCATAATTGGATTGTGAGCGTGTACGTTTTTTTTTCAATTAGATCCCATGAAGAACTTGTGTATAAATCAGAAAATCTACTCGCTAAAGAAGCAATAATAATTCTCGAAAGGTGAACTATTGCATAGGGAATTCGGTTTTTCCATGTGGTATTTTTAGCTATTTTCAACTCGCAATGAGCATTTTCATTTCCAGCATAAGCTATGGAACCTAGAAATATCTTTTTAACCGTAAAAATATTTGACAAAAAATTGTTAACCCCTCAGGCCTCGAGTTGTTTTGGAAAGAAAACAAATCTATTTTAAAGTTTTTATTATTATAAATAAACAGATGGAAATATTTAAATTTTGAACACAAACTTAAAAGTACGAATAACTAAAGACAAATATTTTGAACACAAACTTAAAAGTACGAATAACTAAAGACAAATATATTACAAACGTTATTAACAACACAATTTTTGTCGTTTCAAGTAAATATAATTAAAAAAAAATTCAAAAAATTTTATTTGTTTTCTCCAATTACATTCGGAAACTTTGCTTTTATATGTGTACATTAGAATTCTTCTGGTTAACTTTTAGTTTTGAATTTAAAGCGCATTGTTTTCTCTTTCTAATACCGTTTAGATTTTAGATCGTATTTCTCACCATGACAGTAAGGAAGACACAATGTTTTATTTTAGACCAATATGTGCTGATCCTAAATGCGAACAAATTAGCATGAGTGGTTAATAATTTAAAAAAAAATTGAAACTCGGGCGAAGCCGGGAAGTAACCAGTAATTTGATATAAAATCATTTTGAGTGACAACATTAAATTCTGTATTTTCCACAATTTTTTCAAGCCATAAAATAAAGTGCTGACTTTAAACACTATACTAAAATATTTACTGTGCAAAACTCGATTATAATTTCACATTAATATTACAATATGTATTATGTTAAAATCAGTTACGATTATTTAATTATGACGTAGAAAATTATATTAGTGCAACGCTCGTGAGCTATGCGGATTGCTGATGTGTCATTGCTTGAAGAAAAATAATTATGGCTGTACCTAATGCTGATATAACTCAGTGTTTTACAAGTGGGACAATGAAAACTGCTCCATGTTTAGACTTTAAATTATGTACCAGAATAATGAGGTCATATTTTGGCCCAGATTGCGCATTGCTATGGCAGTTAAAGGAAATTATTTCTAGTGCACTGCAAGTACAGTCTAATAATTTCGATTATTTATTGTTGTTGAGTTTTGTAGAACACATTTTAATTCTATATTCAATAATGTTATTATATAATTTATAAAAACAATTTATTTATAAACATGTTTTGCTGTGTCATTATTATTACACGTGACAGCTAATTTGCCTTCTAAAGGCATTTTCAAACTGCGATTAGGCCACTTACAGATAATATATTTATATTATTTCTAGAAAGGTACTTATGATAAAGAACTTATTGCTTATGTTTTTATTACCAAAGCTCCGTTTCCGTTTCCGAGTAAAATTTAAAAAATTATTAATGATTATTACAACCCTTTTAATGTTTCCCCAATCACTGTGAATTGTTGAAATTAGAGTTTATTTTAGATTTTTAATTTAGGGTTTATTTATTTATTATGTCGGAGTTTATTATTCGGTTCTCGAACCGATGAATAGTGGCTACATATTGGATAATTTGGCCGAGTTTTCTAACTTTGCGAGTATTTTATTTTTATTTTTAATAATATCCGTTATAGTATGGATAATCTATTAGGAGGATGGTGAGAAACTCCCTTAATGTAATTAAGTGAGTTATTCCCAAATGACGACTCACCACTTATATAATCATAATTATCGACATAATTCGTCAGGATAATGAGAACTTGAATAAAAATAACAAAAGAAACAAACAAGTATAGACAAATAAAAACTACATACAAAAACATAGTATTATTACTAACCATTTTTTTTTTAATAGCCATATCTTAAATTTATTTTCATATTAATACTTATATTTTAAATAATATTTTTTGGTTTGTCTAAACAAACTGATTATCTTTTGTTATTAAAAAAAAAATTATATATAATATAGTAATATTTACATATCCTAAAATAATTTTTATATTTCATTTCATATAATGGTTTTTTTATGATATTTTTAAGTAATTAATCAACATTCTATAATATTTTTGTCTATGGGTATTATTTGTCAATACTTGTTTGTTTCTTTTGTTATTTTTATTCATGTTCTTACTATCCTGACGAAGAAACCATCGGTTTCGAAACATGTCGAAAATTGTTATTATATAAGCAATGTTCACCAAGTTATTTGTTTCATTTAATTACATATTTTTTGTTTGTTTATCAAACTGGCTTTCGGATTATTACACTTTTTGTTAATTTTCATCTTCTCAATAAGATTGAGTTTACGGCCTTTATTTTATAGTTTTAACGGGTTCACTTATTATTATCACCAAGTGATAGAATTTTGGCAAATTGTGACTGTATTTTATTACTCTTTTTAAACGATCGCATATATTCTTTGAATCTAGTATTAAAGGATCAGCCATTTTAGGTCTAGTATAAAGGTTAATATATTATTGAATATATAAAAGAAAATAGTTTCAATAACGTCACTAATTCGGTACCACAAAACTATATCCGTGGTGGAAAGTATTATATATACATCCTCGTTGGCAGAGTGGTTCAAGATGGTTTGAACAGTGTTTATTTTAAAGAAATACATATAATCTCTGCCTACTCCTGCGGGGAAACGGCATGATGGTTAGTTAGTTAATTAGTTAGTAAATACATATAAATATTCCCGGGTTACGAACAAGCTAACAATATTTGAAAACGCCTTTCATAATTAGGTATATGCGGAATATGTTAGTTGTGCAATCACAGAGGACTTAAATCAGTGAAAATAATCATGATTGCACATAATTTATTACACATTGTAGTTACAACGGTTAGAAAAAAAATCATATAAATTATATCTAATATTGTAAATTTTAATGTACTATGTATTTATAAGCTCACACTTCTAAACCTAAATAACTTCATATTTTTATGTTGTAAAATTTTTATAATTCCTACATCCTCTTATCAGGTACCTGGTTTATACTTTTCAATACTATAAACTTGCCTACTTATCTCATACTCTGTAAATCTGAATATATTATATGTTACCAGGTTAATTCGGTAAACCCGAGTAGAATATGATATGCTACCAGATAACTTTTTCTACGTCACAAAAAAAAAATTATGAATATATTTATCTATTTCTTCAATACACAACTTAGTTTAAGATAATTTTTTTTTTGTTCTTTTGTTTTTGTAATGTAATTATGTACATTTAAGAATAATATGAACTAAACCTGTCAATTTGTCTGTCCTGGAACGGGAAACTTTCCTAGTTGGACAGGCAAAGCTTCCTAATATGTAATCTGTACTTTTTTTGTATAAATCTATAATAAAAATAAAATAAAATAAATAAATAAAGATACTGAAGTAATTGAACCAACGACGGCTGGGTGGGAACCGAAGCATTTATCAATTCAGTCACTGACCAGTCAAGCACGCGTTATTATTTAAAATTGTAAAAAATTTAACTTTATTTAGAGGTTTTACAAACATATATTTGCAAATGTTGATTGTTTTCCAGCGGTTTTATTTAATATTGACCGTATTAAGTTTTACATCATCTTATTTTCCGAACTTTGGAGCAATGAAAACAGGATAAAGAAAAGAAGGAAAAGGTCAAACGCTTCTCTGCTAATTTCCGAGTTAAAGGTTAATTCTTACCGGTTTAAAGTTAGCGCTTTCAAAGCACGGTAAAAACTGCTGTTTACATTGCTCTACTGAGAAAATAAACTTTAATCTAAAAATGGCGTCTTTAGAACGTTTCTACGTACTAGAAAGATGTACCTAATGGTTTTTATCATTTGATATAGGTAAGATATACAATAACTGGAATTTTAGATTTTACAATGAAACACGATTTACACACTTTAAAGAAATAAATCAAGACAACGTTTGCATCACATCTGTAGGTATTAATAAAATAAGCTGTGACGAAAAAATAATAAACATTTTATAACAATTGTTGTAGAGCAGTTTCAACTTAAAAATAATGATTTTTAGTCACCCCATTAAGTGGCCATATTCCTTAAATTACAGATTAAGGGCTCCTTACAGATATTATTGATAACAAAAAAAATATAATACAATAATATAATTATGAAGCCTTACAAATATATGGACGACGGGGCAAGCTTTATAGTTCGTGGCATCACAGTCAGGAAACACGCCAAAGCGAGCCCGACATTTGTGTACAGCTGACATTTGTCACATAAGAATTCGTTCTTGAGTTCAACAGCTCGGCTGTGGGACGGTTCGCCGGCTTCTGTGTTTCCACCCTTCTACAACATGTGTATCTTTAATGCCCTAGTTCACTCCTTCCTTTCCACAAAAAGACCCCCCACACAGCATCCCCAAAGATGACACAGGCCATGAGGGAAATTATTTTCCTGTGTGGAGTTCATGTAAAAAAAAATCGGGTAGTAGACGGCTACACCAAAACAAAAACGCAGAAAACCACACAACACGGTATCATCACAATCTACAGATCTACCCTGATGATGGAGACTGTTCTCTGCCCAAAACTTTGGATAAAGAAGGAGGAAACGCAAAACGGCATAAAAACTGAAAAATTAATCACAATAAAGGTAACGTAATTCATAATGGCGGCGTCAGACTTCCGTTCGGAGTAGTCGGGTAGGTTAGGCACTGTAGTTATTAGGCAGTAATAACGAGTTAAAAATAATTCTGTTAGCATTATTAGCCTCGTTCCGAGACCGACAAAATACAACAAGAAGCGAAATGGCTATTGAAATAACTCCCAGAGATTTTTTCCACCGCGGGAAGTTTTATAGTTATTTGATTGTGTGATTAGCCGTCTTCACTGTTATGGTTGGATGTTTCTTTTTTTATATTAAGGTTTAATCATGGCAACTATGGTTCTCCACATTCACAAAATTTCTAGAAACGAGTGAGGAAAAAAGTAAATTGCTCACATTTCCGTTCAAACGTAATACAAGGATGATTATAATATAATTGTGTAGTTAAAGATAACAAATTCTCGTTTATTGCCACAGTAGCTAATAAAATATTATTATATGTGGTATTATTATTTTAATGCACATTCACAGATGACACTAGGCAAAAATGACACTAGAAAAAACATTATAATAATTATAATGTTTTTTCTACATGTTGCTCCAATAAATACAGCTTTAGATGCACTTGTAATAGACTGTAAATTCCAAAAACGAAACGAGACGAAATAGTGTTTGCTGGAATTAGGTGATAATATGCGTAGAAAAAACAAGGTATGTAAGGAAAAGGGATAACCAATCACTTACCACTGTATCTCTGCTACAGAGCACACGACATAAAAACAATATAGTTATATGTATAATTCCACGTGTATATATAATTCCACGTGTATATGTGCATATATCGCCACAACAAAACGAATGAGTACAGAACTGTATTGATCACTTCTGAAATAGTAATATTTATTTCTTTTAAAACGAGTCTGCGTTCACGAAACACACCAACAACTTGCTTCCGAGATTGAACACTTGAATTTTTCACTATTTTTCTTGGATTCATTGATTTACTGAATATATGCAAGTCTCCCGAAATATCAAAATTAATTGGAGTTCTACGAATTAAACACCAAAACAATAAATAAATCAAATTATCAAATTACAATCCGTTTTCAACGCTGCGGCAAGACTTATTTATCACCGGCGTATCTAAATATTTACATGTATCTCAAAAATATTCACTGGCTCAAATATCCTGAAAGAATCCAGTTCAAGTTCCGCTGGATGGTATTCAAGTCCCTTAACGAAACGGCTCGGGCTTACTTATCGGAACTGTGTATTCCTGAAAATTCAAATTCTCGACAATCAACCCTCAGGTCAGCAGCATCATCAGCTATCGGAAGGTTGAAGGAACCAAAGCGCACCACCAGATACTAAGTTCGGTGAGCGCGCTTTCGGAGTGTCAGGACCTAAAGCTTGGAATGGACCGTCACATGAGATAAGAATTAAGAATGATCACAGACTAGGCGGAATTTAGAGCTAAACGTAAAACTCATCTGTGAGACTGTCTTATCGATGAAGTCAAAAATCTTTCACCTTCACTGCCCGCGATATTGTAAATAACTAATTGTGTAAAAATATGAGCCAATTCTATTTGTAAGCTTTTGTAAAGGTGAAAATTCTATAGTCCTAAAGAATTCTAAAATTCTCAAATCTTTCAAATTAAATATTAACACACCTTTGGGATTAATCTTCTTATAAATTAATACCAACAGTGATAAGGGGCAGTAAATGTAAAATAATGCAATGTCCAGTGTTTTCAATATAATGTCCCCCGCGTGCAAATTGGTATCATCTCTTGGCTTACTGGAAGTGACCGGCCATGTAAAAATCTGTGTACATTTATAAATAATAAATTTAGATAAAGCCTACGAATTAAATAATAAATTGTAACAGCGCCCTTTAGGAGATTTCTGACAAAAACGGCGCACTACAAATTTTCTAATTATTATTATTATTAATATATTTGAGCCAAAAAGGAGCACACCATCCAATTATTTAATTATTATTAGCCATTTACTACTTGAAATCACCTGGTGAAAGAAAACCTCTTTAACCTTTAATTTTTTTGCGCAGGTATATTTTTAACAATTCAGGAATTAAAAAGAAAAAGCGACGATGAATTCTTGTTTCTCAGTAGGTAAAGGTTTTTAATGTGTGAAATACATTATTGCCGTTTCTATTTTCATTTAAAAACCTTTCATGATGCTGTCCTTCCCGGAATGAGTTTTTTTCCACCTCATTGGGAGTTCATTACAGTACTCGTATAATATTATAATCATTAACTGTTTTAGTATCAAAATATATCACATAAACAAAAAAAAGGGATTCACGAATTATCTGGATCAAAAAGGGTTAATTATTTTTTTGGTCACGGGTCACATTTTAAAATTAAAAATACATAACTTATTAATTAACATGATTTATATAATTTATTTGAACTCCAACTCGATCATTAAGTGTCTAATAGAAAATGTTTTTTTTTTTGCAGAAAAACAGCTTTACTTGTTACTCCAAATACGCTTAGGAATAAATTCTAAAAATATGGAAGGTGCCTCTCTTAACACAGTATAAATATTGTATACGTATATACGAGTATTATAAGCTAATAAACATAATTTAATTTACATTCGTCACAGGTAATAGCAAATATTTTGACATAATCCGGGCACGACCCAAATCGTGTTTTAGCCAAGGACAAAAAAGATTTCTGGGAAGTGGAACAAAGGCCTCCACGGATTAATGGAATCAAAAGCCTTCGGCAATATCCTCCGGGTGATCAGAGTTACTTATAGAACCAAAGGGCAAATTCCTTCCCGGAATTGATCTGACGAGACCGCAAACCGCATCTTATATTAGCTGGACAGGAAATTCCACGCGATCAAATAATAATGTAGCAGGTAAAGATCGCATTTTTTACTCCGAAAGTATAAAGTATACAATGGAGTTAAGATATTAGATTAAATCTTAGAAATCGTAAACCGTTTATAAGAAATCTATTACCAATGTGCAAATGATGCTCATTCAAATTTTGTGGGAAGTTGTGTAAGTCACAACATGAAGGCCGCATGATTACTGAATAATAATCTTTTTTATGTAGCCCAATAATAGAGTCATTGTCTGAAAATGGTCAGAAACCGGTGGGACTATAGCAGACTTTATCAAGGAATGTAGCAAGGCGGAATGAAATAGGGATGGATAAGGGGGAGAATGGAGGTTGGGTTAGTAGTAAAATTGTAATAATAAAAATCGTAACAAATAGAAAGGACCTAGAATTTGGCATTCTCAGACTATAAAAATATTACCATTTGTAATTTCGGCTACTGGCATCATACCTGCTCTCATTCAAAATATAGGCTTATTAGATTTGTCAAAGAATTTTTTACATAAAAATGCAAAAATCGGTCATTTTAAATACATGTAGGATTACGAAAGATTTTTAAAATATTTATATTGAGGGATCAGTAGGATTTATCGGTCCAGTTAGGAGTTCTACCGAGCCGAACCCTCTGATATGAAAACATCTGGAGTCGGTGAATTATTTTCCCATGTGGTCTCTGGTGGGTTGACGTGTTGTTCTTGTATTGTTTTGTATTTATTATACTTAAATAGTACAATTGCATAGCATGGATTGACTAGATGATCATTTGTGAAAAAATGTGTGGAAGGGTTTAATTTTTCCTTTGGGGAAGATTTTACCCGGACATGAAGTCGTAAGACAAAAAAAATAAGAATGAAAAGTCACTTTACTTTCTAAGTTCTGTCTAATTATAACCGGAATCACCCCTAGTTAACGAAAAAGTCATTCATTTTAAGGTTAAGAACCGATCCTTATCCCTAAGAGAATCGGAACCGCCCCTACTTAACGAAAATTTGTTATTTTTAAGGTTTAGGACAATTCCTTTCCCTAAGTAGAACCGGAATCGCCCGTAATTAACGAAAAAGTCTTTCATTTTAAGGTTAAGGACAATTCCTTATCCCAAAGGAGAACCGAAGTCACCCCTAACTAAGGAAAATTCGTTCATTTTAAGGTTAATCGCTTGGACACATATGCTTGTTTTCACGATAATTTAACGTAGGTAGACATAGGCATGACGTATGTCCCGTACCTGAGTTATTAGAGACAATTCATATCCCTTGAGTAGAACGGGAACGTTGGAAGGTCTTTTTGTTAAAAGAAAGTAGTGAATCTGGATCTCTAAGAGAAGCATGTCGTAGACGGAGGAAACATAAGGACGTATTATTTATTAAAAAATAACAAATAATATTGTCAAAAATTAGATATAAACGTAGGCTCATGAAAGATCAGAAAGGGAAAAACGGCATATCGTCTCAAAAATCTGCCATAAATTTGGCCCAAATTTTTTCTGAAAAGTCTGATGGACCTTGACCCTCAAAAATGTGAGCAAAACTGAAAAATTAGTAAACACGGAATGTGGCGAGCTTTAAACAAATATCTTGAGGACATAACAGGTCTAAAACATTTTGGTAAGCAGGTCATATTATATCGTGAACGAGTTGTCAAACACGAGAAATCATATTATTTTTAAGCGGCACGAAGTGGCTCGAATACGTCACGGTTTATCAAATGATAGCACGCAAAGGATGTGAAACACTCAGCGTCTGAATAAACCCACTTTATGGGAATAACACAGTTTACGCGAATAAACTAGACTTCTGTGACTAAATCATGTTGACTTTAGGCTGGGTTTGCATTCGGCGTTGACAAAGTTAAAAATAAAGTTCACAAAACTAGCACAGTGTACCGAAGCGGGGAATCGATAAAATGATTAATATTTCATTGAAAAGCCTATTCAAAGGTATTTGATATAACGATAAATGATAAGGTTCGTCGTTGCCTAACAATACATACACTTCAAGAATACTGTATGACAAATGTTCGTATTAAAGTGGATTCTTACACACTTCCTTCCTGAGAAACTTGATAATGAATGAATCAATCAAAGTGCTTAGCAATGTTTGACAACTACCTAGTCGCTAATTAACTTTTATTAAATTTTCTCAAATCAATATTTTTGGTACAGTAAAAAAGGTTTTTACCAACATGAAACGCTAATTTCGGTTGTATGTGATGTAAGTTAGTTTTAATTCTTGCATAAAACTACTACTCCGTGAAATCTGGTTCTTTTTTTTGCTTTCAATTTAATTTACTTTTTTAAAATTGGAACTGATTATTTGAAGAATTCAAACAAGCCGCAAAGTACCTACCTATAAACGACATTTTTATCAGAACAATGTTTTATTGACAATTTAAAAAAATTAACGGATTTGTCGAGATTTCAGACTATCCCCTGATTTTTCAAGGATCTGCGCTACTCTTTACTGTTACTCAGAAACCATCTGAACTATTATAATGTCTCACTAAAAACTTGCTTTAAAAAATTTTCTAGCTAAGAACTTTATTTCCATCCTGAGGTATAAATAGAGCTCTGAAAAAATCTAACAGGAACAGGGCGCCATGTACATAATAAACTATATATAGTTTACATTATCTAATGATGTGAAAATGTATTAGTTTTATAAAGGTACATCACATTTGAATATCACATTTCTATCCTATATGCTTCATAGTACTGGCATAGATGCTCATTAGTAGTATGCTCTAATGCAATTTTTAAATTTTTATTTTTTCTACCATATTATGTTTTATTTAATAATCTATGTTTTTTCTGTTTATGATATGAATTTTATGCGGAAACTTTGCCGGTTCATGCAACTGTGTAACAATGTAATTACTGTATAAAATATTTATAACTGTTTTTTTCCCTAATATTTTTTTTTAAATTGCTTTGCTCAATAACACTAACATTATGTCATATTATTTATTGTTATTTTTTTTTATTTTATTATTATTTATTAACCAAAAAATACATGTTATGTACATTCTTTTAGGTATATGCCACCTCACTAGGCTGAACCTGTTCCGAGGTGGCAGTAATTTAATATTTTTTATATCATTTTCAAAAGAAAGAATAAAATAAATTATTAATTAATAAATAGAATTTTGAAAAATAAACGTAAAATGAAAATTAATAAGAGAAATAGAAAAGAAAAGAAAAAATGGAGAAGAGATGATATAAAGAACTTAAATTATTTGAAAAAAAAGAGAGATAAAATTTAATACAGGTAGCTATTATATCATATACCTATAGTCTTCATCTTTTGACGTTGCATCGTCTAGATTTTTAGAGATTTAGAGGATTTATTTTTAGATTTAGAGATTTAGTTTATACCATATTTCTAACCATCATAGTAAGGGAGACACAAGGGGTTAATTTACTATTTTTGTATTAAATTAAAACAAATAACCTTGTTTAAACCACTAATATAATCATAATTACCAATTTAATAATTGTGATTATATTATTGGTTTAAACAAAGTTATTTGTTTTAAATTAATTTAAAATGACGCCACAAAGTGATTTTGCGAAGTTTGAAGAAATGCTATTTTTGTGTTTATTTTGAACAACTTCCGTAATGAACTATGCTGTAAAGACGATTGATGAGGTACAAAATTATCTTGTTTTATAAAAATAAAAAATCCCTTTGTTTATGACGCTTCTCTGAAATGAACGCAAAAACTGAAGCCCTCAATTACTTGAACGTTTTAATGCCCAGCTCTACTCGTCTCTGTCCATGGCGTGTCCCTAAATATGGAAATTAAAGCATTTCATTATTCAAAAATGTGTCCGTATTCGGTAATAAAAATGACAAACAATCTGAAATAAGACCTTCTCATTATGTCGGCTTTCATATAAGCTAAACTATACACAAAAACTAGATTCCTTTTGTGAAATTAGAACAAGTATGCCTTGTTAAAAATAATTTCATGGCCTGCATTTAACCACGATGTGCTGTCAAAATTGCCAAAAAAGTTAAAAAAACTACTGATGTAGAGAATAATCGCGTTTTAAAAAATTGCAGATGTAAAGGATATGTTCCCAGGAAAAGTGACATCGGCCTCCCAGGAGTCCAGACTAAGCTCCCCTTGACTTATTTTTATGGGGATACTTAAAAATTCGGGCATACATTTTTTTTTTTTTTATAGAGAATACCTCACAAGAGTCCCAACTGCTCCCGTCTGGAGCCAGTGAGACTATGGCATCCCCTATTGGGGTATGTTGTGAGGCTGAAGGTAAGTGGGGAAGGGAATGAGATGGGAAAGAGGAAGGTGGGGAAGCACCTGGCTAGTCAGATCTAGTCACTAAACACGACTAAAGCCATTATTAAGCAACGTTTCAATTCTGAATGGTGGTCTTACACCAGGGCGATACTGACAGTATCTTCCACTCTGATACATAAGGGAAACCAACATCAATTGCCCAATTAAAAGAATTGATGCAAATTTGCGCTTCAGGTTCGACGAGTGGTTGCGTCGAGATGCGTCACACCTTAATGATTTAATTTTTACAAAATAAATTTTCCATGTTTTTTTACTCTAATCATTTTTATATGTCAATACAACCATTAGTTTATTTTTTGTGATTTTTTCAAATTCGCAATCCTTTATGACTCACCCTGTGCAGGCGGGGAACTGGTGAATCTACGTCACTTCTCTTCAGTATAATTGTTGTGATTTGTGCTTTCGTTTTCGATTAAATGGAGTATGAAGACAAATTAGGTATACGTTTTAATATCTGTCAAAGTATATAACTGGCTCCAAAAGATGCAGAAAAAAGTTAAAATGACGACAAAACGACAATTTCGTTTTCGTTCGTGAATATGTTGACTGACGTTGTGCAAGCCAATAGCCTTAATCGTTTTGAATTTGAATTTCAAAGAATGTGCGGTTTTAGATCGTTGACTGAATGTATTAAAATAACTCCATTTTAGTACGATGATCAGAATTAGAAAAAAAAATCTGCACCTTTTCAACGAAAATAATAGTTCATGAAAAAAATAATCAAATACTTACCTGCAGCATTGCCACACCATGATAACAGAAACGAGGAATGTAGTTGAAGAAGCTTACCTAAAACAAGAGAAAAAAACATTAGGTACATATTACGAGTAGTACAGCTTTTAGGGTGAATATTACCATGGTGTTAGCCAACCTTCAATAAGAGAAAGCAACAGAAAAATAAGAACTCCCTTGGCAGTAACTCAAAAACATACATTTTAAGGCGTTAACCCCTCAGGCCTCGACCATATTTTGTCAGAGGGTGAAAATATTTCTTGCAATAAAATCCAAATGAATGGAATATTTCTGAAAGTATCCGAAAACTAAAAAATGTTTTTGCATTGTTTAAACAGTTTAACAACAATCAAATTTTATAACTCGAAATAAACATAAGTATATTTTATAAATAAAATTTTTGAATGCCAACAAAAAAAAGTTTAAAAAATCTTTTATTTTTCAAATTGCGATCCGAAACTTTGTGTTTCATAATTGTGTGCATTTACTTCTTTTGTGGATAACTTTAACATTTGATTATAAAGCGTGGTGTTTTCTCTTTCTAACACAATTTATATCATATTTCCGAAATGCGAACAAATTAACCTGATGGGTTTTTACGTTATTTTTATGCAGAAAAGCGACAGTTCAAACACTTGAATATAACATAATCTAATAGACCAGAGTGAATATTTTCCGCGTTAGATTTTTATGCGGATTCACTCTGTTCGTAAATATTTGAGGTCGGTGAAAAAAACATTAATATATAAATATTACTTGGATACACTCGAGTCCTTGCGGGGAGAGGAGCCTGCAAGCTACATAGATACTTGAGGCAAGAATAATATTCTCGGTTCGAAGGAAAATAAGAAAACTACTTGCCAACAGTTTTGAAAGACGCAAAATGATTGAGTACGCCACTAGGATCGCTGGGATAATACGGGACTCAAAGCGACGATGGAAAATAAACACTTCACTTGTCTTTGTTTAACCAAAACATTGCCATAATAGTGCCAGAAGCCAAACATAATATGCATCACTAACCGGCTCCAGTACAAACTACATACGTTAAGAGGGTTTTGCCAGAGAATACCGGAAATTAGTCCTTTTTAAAACAAATTCTAGACGTATTGACTCTTTTTTAAAAAAAAACATAAATTGATTTAGAAAGATTGTTTTTTTATCTGGTACACGCAGTTTTAAAATTTAAAAAATTAAGTGTATTTTTAATACACTAAGGTTATATCGTTGGTCGTTGGCAGATTTGTTCAATTTTCAAACGAAACGCAAATTTCAAATCATATAATCATACAACAAAGTTAATCAATACATAATCTGGTCAACACAGTTTTCAGTATTTAAATTTTAGTTAAATTAAAATCATTAAAAAATAAATCCTAAAACGTGTTTTGTGACAAAAATACCTCAGTTTTTCTATGTATTTAAGGTCATACCATCTAAAATATTTCAATTTTTTTTATACACCTATTTTGTTTCGACATTATTGAAAAATCGTAAATACTTATGGTCAAAAAATACTTACAAGAAATACATGATATTTAATAATTTACCATTGAGCGTTTAGAGCATTTTTATTGCTAACTTGAATGTAGGTATTTATTAAAGCAAGTTTTGAATGAAATAAATCGATATTAAATTTTTAATTTAAAAAATTTGATACGAAGAATAATCGATCTTTCTCATTGGAACCTCCCTCAACAGTTGCAAGCATTTTTAAACTTTTATTCTCAGCCGCTGGTCGATCGCTCTTAATGTAATATGTGAAGCTATATCACTTGACTCTAGTGCAGGGATGCCCAACCCATCGTTTGATTTACCAAAAAATCTAGTCAATAAAACTCTTTGTGGAGGGAAAATGGAACAATTACTAATAGGCTTTAAAGAACCCATTAGTTATGTAGGTAGATTCATCAGAAGACGTGTTTATGTTAGAAGTTAAAATTTACTTAATTGTGTATTATGAGGGAAATTGACTTAATAATCTCACTCTAGCGGTATTGGACACTCATTGTTGTGCTCTCAGATTACGTCAAGTACAAAATAATGTCTTATCGCAAGAAGTTATAATAAAATAAAGATATCTTACCGTCAATGTTTTATCAATTTACGAAAATGAATTCCCTTTCAAATACTGTTAAATCAATCATGCCTTTATTGGATAGAACAGAATAATGAAATGGGCGAAAGAAAATACTGTTTACGTATTTAATAATTTACTGAAATTCAATTCCGCCCTCGCGATATCTGAGTACTAATATAAAAGTTTTTTCAATTCATTAAAAAGAACGAAAAGCTTTCTTCTGAGTGAGAAATGAATTTAAAAGTCCGCTGTCAAGTATGATTAATACATTTTTGATGTCTCGAAATGGAAAACCGTGTAATTTTTTAGATAGAATTAGATGATAAACAGTATTGAATATCAGCATTTTAACAATACAATACCTACATGTTTTCTTGGTAAAGCAGTTCGGAGAATGCGAAAAAATGTGCATTTCATAGTACTTGGCTATATTACACTCGGAATAAATCGGTCTGACTTTATCAGGAATTCTAGAAACTCGGGTACTAACTATCTATGTATCTAACTTTCTACCCATACGTGGGCAGGTACACATTTGCTTATATATTAAGAGCTTAATCTTGGATAAAAATTCGTATTTACTACTGTATCGTACGTATTCCTAAAGGTTTCTTTCCCATATAAAAATTTTGGGGATTGACAAAACCTTCATTATATTATATTTCTAAAACGAAATTGGTGAATGATTTCTCCATGTAGATTTTCTCGATATTTGAATTGTGATCCATTTTTTAAATTGTAATAATCCTAAGCAAGAGTTGCTTTGACAGATGGATTTATCAGAGTAAATGGTAGACATAATTCAAATTGGTTGTTGACTGAGTAATTGGATAATAAATGGTGTAATAGAGGTTGATAAATAGGAGAAAAGGAGAAATAATGATTTTATTATTATTTTTATAGAAAGCACTGTGTACAACACACAACAATATAATTAATTTTTGTATGTAGTCCTATAACTTTGTAAGGTTTTCATATTATTTTTTTGTATTATAAACATGAATGGAAATCAAATTGTTATTTATTGTTATTCTTGAAAATAGGGCATTAACTAAGGTTGGATTTGTTGAAAATAATGCATTAATAGAGTTATATTTTTACCATTTATTCCTACATATCAGTACGAGCAACGAAATGTTAATAATAGTAAATGGCCTATTTTCTATTTAGAGTGGATATGTACATCAATGGCCAGAATCCATTGTGTCGTTAAGTGTATCTCCAAATCTCGGTCGTTGACATTCAGTAATGGTTCTTTAATATGCTGGAATTTCGATTCGTACGATACATAATGCAAGTAAACCTAGTTCACCGTTAAGTATGATGGATGTGGAACCGAACCCTGCGTGTGACATGGAATGGAGTTACACTTCCAGTTACAAACATGGCGGCTCTGATGGGCTACTTCCTTCCGCAGTCAAAACATCACTAACACCTACTTCCTGTCTTTAATTGGCGGCGAAACAAACACTTGCTTTGAACAAATAGATCAAACCACAATAATTCTAACTAATTTAATTACAAACATCCCCTTAATATACAAACCACGCATTTAAATAGATATGTACATACATTTAAAATTAAAAGTGCGAAAATTGTTATTTTGTCACGTCAAGTATGTTATTTGATTAAGTTGTGCTTCTTTTATGTTGATATCTGATACTTATGTTGTACACTAGCGTAGCAAACAACTTGTCGCACATAATGTACTTCATATTATAATTAGAAAATATTTGTAAACTAGTCTGTCTCGACACAGGAGTTCCTAGTGAGACAGGCAAGGCCAAAAAAAAAATGTAAACCTTATTATATAGATTCAATAAATAAAAAATAAAAAAATAAAAAATAAAAATGAGACCCGCATTAAATCATTGACGAATTCTCGAAACGTCAAAACCAGAATGCTCTCTTAACCTTACTCACAATCAAACAGTTGCTGTAGCAATTTTAATATCCTGTAATTATTTGTTGATTTTCCTAGCATTGATCTAAAGCCCATGTATTGTTACAAAATGTTAAATACGAGCGATGCCCCGGTTGGTCGAGATAGACTGGCGTCGCGGAGGAGTTTACGAAATGTTGGCAACGTTTTATGGTAGTCGTCACGATACTTAAATCATCGAGTATTTACGTGCCCCTGTGCAAGAATGTCCTAACTTTATCAATTCTAACAAAATAACCCAGTAAGTCTATGGTTTATGATTGATTAGATCATTAAATATCCAAACTATTTTCTTGAGAAATCCAATGACTAAATCAAATGCCCTACATGATAATAAAACATTCTGTACAAAAGGCTATTTATACCTGCAACAATAGCGGCCAAGATGGAACCAAATATTTATTACTTATCACATAAACCGAATAATAACCATGAAAACCGCTGCCATTTCTGTATAAGAGTTTGGACAGAATGTTCGGTATTTATTTTGATCTGTATGCCAAGTCCCTTATCTTGGGGGTTTTGTTTATTCATTGGAGAACTGCAACTTATTGCAGTTATTTTGCAATTTATAATATTTTGAACTAACAAAATTGCATAGTAATTTGGTAAGCAAGTATTTTTTGATAGTATAATAATCCTGGCATAGTTTTTTTAAAATAATGTTGAAAACTCTCGAGATCAACCTATCTCCACTTTTTAAAACGTACTTAAGTACCATTAATTTCCGCTAAGTCATATTACCACAATGGATCCTCGCTAAAATTTAAGTCCGTAAAGAAAAGCACTCGAGATGAGAAATGGTGTTATAAAGACACTAAGATACCAGAATCCCTCGCTGGATATACTCTCCTGGTAGCCTGATGAAATAAGCGTTGGCGATGAAAAATAAAACGAGAATATCTGAGCTCTATTTAGTATGAAAAGCTCAGTGGTAAAAAACATGTGCTAACAAGAGTAATACATTCTGGATACTAATTTTCTCGCAGGATTAATAAGGTGTGCAAGTTGAAAGGAATGCAGGTATGTAGTTAGGTGCAGAATAAAATTACTCTGATACAGGGTTGTTTTTGTCCAGCATGTATTTAAAAAACCAAAAGTTGTTCATTGAAGTTGGTGATTTTAAAAAAGTGGGGTTCGTGAACCCAAGCATTTTGGTGTGATGAAAGATGGTATTCACGATCCTGCGCGCTTTGTGGAAAGCAGTGAACACTTTAGGTTTAGATCCCTTTTGAAACTTGATCAGTCTACACGGAGAAAAATGAACTGTTAAAAACGGGACTGAAGTTCTTACGAACAAATTAACAGTGATTCAATGTTTATTGGCGGTAAAATACGTACGAAATTATGTATACCAACAAATTATTCTTAATGTTCCCGCCAATAAACATTGAAACCCTGTTAATTTGTTCGCAAGAACTTCAGTTTCGTTTTTAACCGTTTTTACTATTAAAATGATCGTTTTTTCTGCTAAAATGTTCGTTTTTTCTATTAAAATGATCGTTTTTTCAAATAACATTTTTCTCCGTGTAGACACTAGCTAATCGGCATTATTGCATGGCTTCTTCTGCCTCCTGTTTCTCTAGTTCAGAACTTATTGTTTTGGCGAGAGATGTGTTCAAAATATCTCGAAGTGCTTTGTGGACCTACAACCTGGTTTGGGTGTCTAGATTTCTCTGAAACTGATACACATTCTATTCATTGTATCACATGCAACATGTATCACCACATCTTCAGGGCATACATATTATATTATACTTTTTTTTTCAAGAATCGACAAAGTATTATCTAGAACGGGGGTTAGTACTATAAAATTACGACCAAACATATTTGCTTAAGAAAACATGTAGGTATGAAATAGAAAGTGGATTTTCTCGCAGCCGAAAGATCGGAAGAAGCGTCTTTTTTTAACTTTAGTTGGTCTGCGCGGAACATATTTGTATTTCAGCAAGTTTTGTCCCAACGCTCAACAGACATAGACTAGCTGTGAAAATAGTCTTTCAAACAAGAATTTGAGTCAGTTAGGAATATTTGATGTAGGAGCTCTCGGGGGACTTTATTATTAACAATTCAATCAACTATACGGATATTTAAAAAAAATGTATGCCCTGTGAGGCGAGGGGCGGACATATATACATTAAAAATCTCTTACATTTATTCCTGACAAAAAAACTTCGTCACGCGACAAATTTCGGCAACACTTTTGTCACAAAATAAATGATCTTCGCAGCTTTTGAGTACGTTTTTAGAATCTTGCACAAAAAGTTTAATCAAAATGGGGAGTTTTATTGTGAAATTGCTTTTAACGGTGTTATTTTTTAGCTTGAAATTAGATATGAGAGGGCTAAATAATTACGAGAGATGGGAAGGCTGATGGGGATAATAATAATAATAATAATAATAACAAAGCATTTGTATAGCGCAGTTTTGTGATGTTTCACTTCAAGTGCGCTTAACTATAACAAAATTTAAAAATAATCCTACAGTGCTTACAAAGTATTGAAAAGTAATTTTAAATAAAGAATATACAGTATACGAGTATACAAGGCAATAACAAGGGAACAAAATTAACAATAAGAGTGCTGTTATAGCGTAGGACAATATTAGTAAAAAGTATTAAATTAAAAGTATCAATTAAAGTAAAAGATATTGAAAGAAGGGTGAATGCAGGTAACTATATTATTATATATAGACGTTTCCAAAGCGTGTAGCGTGTCCACGTTTCCAATACAGATACGGACAAGATCAAATCTCGGACGAGTCTCGTCTTTGTACTTCTCCTTGAGCCTTGTCACTCAACACATTTTGCATAACACCTTTTGTAATGCAAATTCTTCTTTCCGGTTATGTTTTACGCTTTGTAGCATCGTCCTTTTACACAAAGAGCCTAACTATACTGACCATTTCCAGCTCGGTAAGAACGTTCCTTCTCAATCGCAGTATGAGTAGGAATTTACTCAATATCGATTTCATCGAAATGTGCATCCATATAAAAAATATATTTAATTCATGATGGCATTTCATACTAAATAAGCACCCTAACCAACCCATAATAAAAAGAATCTATTTCTCATTCAGTTAGTTTCGATGGAAATGCAATTGTTTTTTTTTCAATGTTCAGCGCTTTGACGTTGTCTGAATAATATTTACTTATTATATTTCAAAATAATAAATGCGTCAACAGAAAAGCCGTAATTTACCTGACTTGGGTTTTCATATTTAAATTAACCCAAACCTCTACCAAAAAAAGACCAAATAAGCATAATAATACAAAACAGAACGAGAAAATGGTGTTTTTATTTCAACGCAAAGAACAATGCATAAAATGTGCATTTTTGCTGGAAATGTAGCTGTTAATAAAACCCTGTTCAAACTGTCTTGATTGCAGATTTATTTACCCGCTGCATCAACTGCTCGTTAGTGCATGCTAGCTGTACTGCAGCTGGTTGCAACAAAGAGCCTGGGACGTGCACCTATAGCTGGTACTACCATAAAAACAACGCACTTAAAAATACAAAGCCTCAAAAGCATCAATCATGCTTTTTCAATCAATGAAATTTGAATCAGTGATTGGGGGAGCGCGATAATACATCGATAGTAACCTAGATTTTAACATGATTCATTATTTTACCATTTACAAGACATAAAATCGATATCTCTGTTAAAAATGTACAACAAGAACAGAACTTAAGTCCACCTAAAAATCTATCATATTACCCTTAAATTAAATTACCTATCTCAGAGATTCATTCTTGTTTTGTCTGTAATGTGTTAATTTCGCTTTCCTTGTCGGATTAACGTTATTCGAAAACTACACATCAATCTGTCTCTTACCGAGGGTCGAAACACATTTAGGAAGATAAATATTCTAATCAAATCCTTGTGCTATTATTACACTGCCCATCATAAAATTTTGCTTTTGCTTTCCCAAGCACGTTCATTAAAGAACATATAATAATATGGTGTTACATCCGCTTCGTGCAAACTGTACCTCAATTTCTCTAAAGAACAATAAATATGGTCCTGTACAAAGTATAAATAATTTTTTTTTTTTTTTGAATTTTTTTATTAAATTATAAGTTTACAAGGTATAACAATGTTGATAACAATAAATTACAAAATAAGTTTTCACAGATTTTTTTTTTTGATTTTTGATTGTGTCTCTCCTATAGAAGCGGACGCTTGTATTTAGAAGAGGAAGAGAGAGAAGAGTGTCGAGTTTAAATGAACTCAAAGTATAAATGAACAAGTATAAATGAACTTGGTCATTGGTCAAATGCATCGTACCTAAAATTTTGTATTAGTGATCGACGAACCGGAATGAAATATTTTGTCCGTAAGTTGTTATAATGGTTTGTCTAGTCTTTAGTAGAAGTAAGATGAAGTGATTATTCACAAAAACGGCGCTATACAAATCACTCAAATATTATTATTATCATCAAAGTTTAAAATCTTTAAACTTATTGTGAAAGGTAATATATATATAGGGAGTAGAACATTAATTCGGAAAGGGACAATCATTGAAACTGATGTGTCTTCTAACGTGTTTCAGAAGACAATGAAACTTTCAAAATAGTTTTGCAAAACGTCTGCTGGGACGTGGCATCCTAAGAAAAAAAGGAAAGTAGATAATTGTAATAATAATTGCAATACATATAGGATATTACAACGTGGTCTTGTCGTTTTTTTTTTATTAGATATTATTATAAAATTTGCGGTCAGATAGGCAATTAGAGTGTTGTTTACGTAAAACATTTATTAATTCACTTAAAAACTCAAGACTACTATTGAGAAAAAGGGCATCGCACCGAAAATCCTTAAAAATGCCTTAATTAAACTAATTAATTTCTTTGAAAACATTTCGGCTCTATCGGCAAAAAAATGCTTTGTCTCGAATAATAATTATCACAAAAAAAAAATAAACGAGACACCGTTTGTGAAAAAATGCTCCGGTTTTCCAATGTTTTCAACCATTCTCGCAAATAAACGGCTTTCATTCGCTACCATTTTAGTACAAAAATATTTCATTTATTTAAATGGGACATTAATAAAACATGAAAATGAAAATCTGCCGAGAAAATTTTCAAAGAGAATATTTCTTCATTGACATTGTTCAGGTGAAAATATTTCGTGTTTATATGAAAAAAAAATATAAATAAAATGGTTTTAAAGTGATCACATTTATTCTGACTTTAAAACGCTGAAAGAAAATAAATTACAAAGTTTGTGTAGATTGCTTACAAAAGCTGTGTTTACATAAAATATAAATTAATTTAAATACTTATGTATCATTTATCAAAAAATTACAACAGAAATCTGTTAATCTGATTCACCAGAACATGTGAAAATTTAACTCTGGTGTATTGTAATGAGAACAGTTTTTGTCTGGAATTTCTAGGTCTACCATGAGCTATGAATCTTAGAAAAAACTCTTAGACTAAGAAACGTAGAAAACAAGACAAGCGGCCTCATCTTTCAAATGTCTCTAAAAATGTGTAAAAAACGACCTAACCACTATTCGATCATAAAACCACCATGTTAACATAATTATACTAATTAAATCAATCATTTTTTAAATAATCTAAACGTCCAGAATGGTAAAAAAAATAATGCAGGTAATTGAACCATTTTTATTATTTCTTCTAGTCTTCTGCGTGTAAACTTTCGACAGTGTTTGTTGATGTCTTCAACTTTGCAATGAGGTTATTATGGATTTACCAAACTGTGTATTTAGTGGAGGGATCAAGGAAAACTGACGGATTTCGGTATACTAAACATGACGTCAAAGCGTCTTCAATGCATGATTAATGTTAATTCTCTGTAAAAGATTTATGCATATAACCGCGTGTTCGTTCTGATTTAAGATGTTCGTTATGGTATAAAGAAATTAGATATTAAAACATGAAAATCGATAAAACATTGTAAGTTAGGGTAACGGACCTACATTTAACTTGCTTTTAGTTTGAATCTTATATAAAGGGACGTACTTGACTTTTTTACCAGTGATTTCTCTGACAATTATTAGGAGTAAAAAATGTAAATGAAATTTTGGTCTCCGGTGACATTTTGGATGTTTTTAATTTCAAAAATTAATTATATATTTATCAATATATTTTTTTTATGAATGTAAACAATTATTTCTTAATAATTAATTTAATTTTTGTTATAATCCATTAAGTTAAAAGAACCCATTGACAAACTACTTAAAAGTAGTTTATTGGGACTTTTTCTCTGTTTTTGTATTATGTTTTTATTTGATATGTATGTATTATTCTTTGTTTTAAATGTTTTTTTAAATAAATAAAAAAAAAAAAAAAAAAAAACTAAAAGCCTATAAAATCAGGGGTTATTGGACGGTTGGAGGCGGGTGAGAAGTTGGACGGATACTCTGCTCAGTGCTGAGGAATAATTTTTTCGTTGTATTTTTTTAAAAATAAATTATAAAAAAATCTTTGAAAAGGTGACTTGAGTGTTTATTAATCCAAATAATGTCGGGAATTAGTCACTGGTTAAATTAAGTTAAATACGTCCCTTAACACATTTTATATAATTTAAAAAAAGGTAATTTATTTAGTGTAGTGTTTGAAAATGCCATTAGAAGGCGAAATAGCTGTCACGCGTAATAAAAATAACACAGCAGAACAAATAAAATTGCTTTTTATTGAATACTTAAGAGAGAAACTTTAAAATAAAGTGGAGTTGTACAAATTAAACTTGATAACAATAAATAAATTAAGTCTTAATTTTCAATACTTTTACAGGAATTTTACCTTATTAAATAACACAATGCACGCCATTTAAACAAAAATAAGACCGATTGAAATAAGTTCAGAGAACATAAGCTAAAACTAAGGCTAAAGCCATTTCAAGTAACATTTCGATTCCGAATGGTCAATTTCACCAGGGCGATAATGTCTAAATCTAAAATATTGGATAAACTCCCTTTCAATTCCATTGTACAATATATATATTATTATAATAGTATTGAATATAAATCCCGGTACTTGAGCCAGAATCATTATTCACTGATGATTCATTAACATTTGAATTGAATGCAGGCTGATGCATGGCCGAGTGCAATCATATATCAGTGGAGGCACAGCTGCATTTGAATTCAGAGTAATCGCCAGATGATGAAACTTTATTTAAATGATTGATACCAATAATCACAGTGAGCCGTGCCGCTTTTAAATGAAACGCGTTCAATGTAAGGTGGGCCTAATTTGATTCCAGTACGTGTAATTAAACAAAATACTTTAAACGTACAAATCAAGGAATTTTGTAAACAAATGCGGAGTTGTTTGGTAATAAATTATTTGCAAATAACGCCAGGCATCAGTGACGTCATACCAGAACGTGTGAACGCCCTTACAACGTTTTATGGGTTTCTACTAGTGTTGTCAAACATCTGTGTTTATACTTGATGTAATAGCACGTACAGAGGATTTTAACAAGGGATTCCAGAGCATATTTGTAGTAAAAATGCTCTCCGACGATATTTTTTTTTCAATTAAAAACATAAAATAAATGCTTCTATCACACGTCACCACTGATCACACACTACGCGTGGCGACGACTCACGTGATATGCGCTCTCTTTCCTTTGTTACTGTGATGCTGAAACGAGACGGAGTGTGTAACACGTGACCCGCAGTTGCGACGTGTGACGGATTTTTTTTTAAATCGAAAAAAAACATACAGCTAAACGACATCTATTTTTAAAAAAATTCCAAATATGCTCAGTTGAAACTCTTCGAGTGGGTACGAGCTATTACGCCCTTTATTGTCAATTTCAATCATTTTCTTCGGTCAAACTTAGTGATCGCTAAGTCTATGGTACTTCTTCTTTCCCGGAATAACCTTCGCTAAGCGTTGCTATGTCAAAGTGACGTTTGCGTAAGTCTTTTCAGGACGGCTGCAATGACAGCAGAGTAAAAATTATAGCTTTGTATATGTGTGTAATTAAAAATATACACCAATGTTTTTAAAAAGATTACAAGTTAGTTTATACAATAAATAATAAAAAATACACACGTAAAAGCTTTAATTTATATAGACAGTAATACAATTGCTACATGAATATCTATTTGAATTAAGCAAAAGATTAGAAGAAAAAATATTGGTACAATTAGTTGAGACTACGGTAATGGTACATTATAAAATTTCGTACGTGAAAGTGACCTTCAACGTGATAGTTGAACAAACATGGCAATTTGGCACGTGTAGCATAAATAATGATAAGTGATAAGAAGTAAGGCAATCACTCCTTCTACGACAAAATTCTTATAATCGGTGTGTTGTCAGTTAACAGTCACAATCAATCATTTTTGATGGTAGGTGTACAAAGTTTAAAATATATTTCAACATTGTTATTTTATTCCTTCCATAGCCTTGAATAAACTTGATTATAGACAGCATGTCGAAGAATTACAATTTTTGACAAAAGCACGATACATTAGCTCAAATTCAAACGTTCGATTAAAACGAACAACCTGACTTTTAAAAATAAGTATTGATAAAGTGAACGCTAAATGAAGTTTCTAATTTTATGTACAAGTAATTCCAAATAGAAAAACAGTTACCTCAAGATATTTATTGACAATTATACACGTTATCATTTTTAAATTAAAATAAATTGGTTCCAAGTAGGAACCCTGGGGAATACCGTTCATTGCTTTCCATGGCGGAATTTATGAAATATCATCGAATGTTCAAAAAAGACAATATGTGTTTGATTGCTCGAGAGCCAAAAACTTTAAACATTTCAAAATTGGGAAATCGTATCGTATTGTATTAATGCACAAAGAAGTTTCTAAGCCTTATAAATAAATCTTTGTTGGCAAAAATTAACTGCAAAATTTTGCGGCAAACATCTTAAATTCACGAAAAAGGTAATTTTTGAACACATTATTCCAAATGTTTTCTGTTTTGTAAATTTCTTTTTGTTGATGAATTAAAACAAAGTTAGAAGATATCTGGCATTACAATGCGGGCATTAGGTCTCCCATTGAAAAAATAATGCCAGCTGCTTCGGTAATTGTCAGCATCATCATCGGAACATGTTTTTCATCGGTGCAGGTAGATATATTTTATCGCAGAAGATATATTTCAACGGGTAGATATTATATTTCATCAGGTGGTGTATATCTCCAGGTCATATATTTCATCGCGATTCAGAGCGCGTCGCGTCGGGAAATTAAGCGGGAAATATGCGAAGAAGACGTGAAAATATATCCAATATTCGGTAAGGAATTTGTGAACAATTTACGTCATGGTAACTACATGATACTGCTTCTGTATTAATTGCCATATGTACTACGTAGGAAGGTGTTTAGTTATTTATTTATTTTGGATGACTTAAGGAAACACTGATTACTATTTTATAATAATAACTTAATAAATTAAGACTTAACGTTTTAGACATATTTTAGAGAGTGCCCGTAGTAACAAGTAGATCATCACTAGTAATGTATAACATATAATAATAGTGATGAGATAGAAGATAAATTCCAATAAAATCCTTGTACTATTTTACAGCAAATCATAATATTTTGTTTTTGCTTCCCTAAATACGTTTATTAAAGAACATATTATGTAGTATTATTAAAATATACACCAGGATACAATAATAGAATTTCTAAAAACACAGGTTCTCAATTAGGCCTTCTGCGTGCAAAATAAATCTAAATTTCTCTAATAAACAATAAACAGTGTTAATCTCATCCCAGGTAAGTGTGGTCCCGCATATTATCTGCCTGTACAAAATATAAATAATTATTAATATATGTGTGTTCATTTTAACGCAGCGTCACGTTCACTGGTCTAATGCATTGTACTTATATTTTGTATAAGTGATCGACGAACCGGTCGATGCAATCTGTTAGCCATAAGTTGTTATGTTCGTCTGTTTGTAGTTAGTGAGAAGATAATTCAGAATTATTGACAAACCATTATTATTGACAATGTTACCCTGTTATGTTGATTCCTCCCATCGTTTTCCTCCCCTCTTAATACCACCACCTAATAAAATCTAATCATTTCTTTAATTCCATAATTTTAAAGTTTCTTTTAAATTTGCTAGAGAATGACATAGATTGTGTCGAAACTGGTAGCAGATAAATAAATAAAAAGTAGCATGTGAAATAAAACTCTCCAAAAACAAAATAACTGACTGATTATATATAATATTACAAAATAGAGATAGAATAATTATTTATAAAATACCCAATAAAATATTCAAACATCGGTTTAACAAAATGGACGCTGCACACAATTATTATCAACTATGGTCTGGCTGATGGTCTATGTGAATTAAATCGACTAATACTATGCAAATAAAGGAAACACCACACTTTGTTTATAATTGCATTCCATCTGGGGTTTCAACATTAATCAAATTTGTCAGAAAATTATAGCGAAATGAAAAATCTGATGATAATTATTGTACTTTGAAATTCTTCCATGACAAAATATTTAACGCAGTGAAATCAACCAAATGCGAATAAAATTTTATTCCTGAAAAAGAGCTGAGAACTGGGAAACTCGCTTTTGATATGCCAGCGGTTATCGAATGAGAGGAAGATGTGAAACCGCCGGCAACCGTCTGAATAAAGTCGGCAATCCATGTACACAAAGATCCGGAGAGCCCGTAAGAAGGCAGTCAAGTCCTCGGTGTCAAGCCCGGTCAAAGGCCTTGGAAATGTCAAGTGCAACCGTTTGGGTCTCACCGAAACGTTCCAGGCACCGTCCCCAAACATGCGTCATATTCGCGAGAAGATCACCGCACGAGCGGTTTCGCCGGAATCCATATTGACGGTCGTAAATAACTTTATTCTTCAAGAGGTATGTGAGCAGTCTGTCGTTGATCACACGTTCCATCAGCTATGGGGCGGTAGTTGGCCCGGTTTGAGTGGTCACCCTTTTTTGGAATAGGATGGATAACCGCTTTTTTCCAACCAGAAGGTACAAAGCCAATTTAGGGACATTTTTAAAAGTTTTGACAAAATCGGAGCTATTTCTGCAGCGCACCTCTGCAATACCAGGGCGGGGATTTCGTCAGGCCCGCTAGCTTTATTAACGCTAGCGTTAATAAAGTTTTCCGCAAACATTTGACCTAATTTGGCATTTTACCTAATTCACTGGATTTGCAGAAATTGCGACCTATTGAGCCCGCAAGCGACCAGAAGGCTCTGCTGCCATGCGGGCATGCAGCCAGCTTTTTGCTGATGTGCAGGTCGTGCTCGGACTTTGACCTATTTGTGATCTTCTTGCTTTCATTTGTCAATTTGTTATATGCTGCACTGTTTTCGGATGTTCTAGATGCGTTGTAGGCTCGGCAAGCAGCGTTTTCGCAGTTGCAATTCGCCGAACTGCTACGGAGCATTGTCGACTGAACCACGGCTTTGAGCCCACACCAGTTTCTTTAACAGTGGATTGGATGAAGCCATCCATCGCGCATGTGATTACTTCACCAATTTTCTGGGCACATCAAACCGACAGCTGACCACGGGAAAGCATTGAAATGTGCCCGCAGACCAAAACCAATCCGCTGTCCTTCTATGCCACACTTTTCTCTTCAGCCTATCGTTTGGCGGTCTTGGCGGAGTTTGCTAGTCATCTTATTTCGAACAATAATACTTTTAATAAGGACACGGGGGTTAAAATTCTTCACCATAATAATAAAAGCAAAAAATTAGATAACTTGGAAGCACTTGAAATTAAAAAATCCCTAAATAATAACGCTAGTATATTGAATAACCAAATTAATTTATCGTTTAGTCCCATTCTAGATATATTTCCAATAAACCGATCTGTTATTGCGGGAATTACTAATTACTCAAACACCATTTTTTTGTACATATCTGTCAATATTTTGTATCATAGGTTACTTTTAATATTCTCCTGGCGAAGGAAGGGTTATTCCGAAACCGGTAGAATTTAATTAAAATTGTAAATATATTTTGATATAAATATGGTTTGTTATGTTTAAATCATACACCAGTAGATAACCGTTGGAGAAAACCACTGATACTGGCCTAAAAAGTAAGAAGAACAAGTTATAACATTTTTTTGTAATAAATAAACTTAATAACCTACTAGAAAGTAAACACAAATCTTCAAATGAAAATTGTTTTGCTCTGTTAGCTGTGTGGATACAGCCAGAAAAAAGAATAAACAACCCGTATCGCTTAAACGAAAGATCAAGTCATATTTAAAATATTTACAGTATCATTAAGGCTTTATTGTAAGGCACGCACACTACCGTACTATTACTATACTTTCATAGGGTAGACTGGGGACGATTGAAATACGTCATGAAAGAAACATCTCAATTTACTCGAAAACTATGATAACTAATGGTGTGACGCAACACTCGAAACTCCATCAGATCTGTTGGGACCTGTCATCAATAACGCACTAGCCGGAAAGTGACACAATCATGCACATGAGACATTGTTGGATTTCGAGCTCAAGAGTAAATATTTACGACATTTTAGTTTATGTTATAACTCATTTTACTCTCGCAAACTTTTTTATTAAATTATCTTATTGATCTATTTTAGATTGTTTACTGCATTTCCGTGGCGTTAATGTCTATTTAAGCGGCTTATTTTTGACCTGGAAAACGTATTTTAGACGTAGAAAATGTCGCATGGGGACGGTTGAACCAACTTTTCTGGGGATGATTGCAATGTTTCAATTTGCCATATTATTCTGGAGCTTCTGAAATATCGCAGTAAAACTATGTCGACTACGCCAAATACTCATATTTAGTATAACATAGAGCACTTAAATAAAATAATAAAACATATATTGTAAGTTGTTTCATTTCAAGACATGTTTATGTTTATAGTTTTAATTTTAAAAAAATTAAAAAATTATTACAGTTGCAGTTATACATTACATTATTTTATTTATTTTAATAATAAGTGTTAAGTTTAATTACTATTCATGATCTCACTGAGTACTGTTATAATAATGAAAATGTTTAACATTGATTAAAATTACTCCAATTATTCCAAAGATACTTAGAGCGTTTCAATTATCCCCAAAAACTGTTTCAATCGTCCGCACTATGGGGGTAATTGGAACAAACTTCCCCATCTTCTTTAAGTGGTTATTGAAGCTTACCTGTAGGAGTGGTGGCCACCCAATAAATTTAACTTGGGAACTAGATAGATTATAATTCATCTAGTATAATCTATCTCATCTGTAAATACATAAGATACAGCACTACACATAGTTAAAGTAAAATTGTTTCAACCTTCCCCAGTCTACCCTAATATACATCCAACGCGGTAGATATAATTCAATTTCATCCAATTTGCTCCAGTCGTCATATTTAAAAGTACACTCCGCTTTTTTTAACACAGGCCATCAGTTATGTAATCCTGTGTACATAAACATTAACCCAACCCCCCAACGAAACTAGAGCGATAAAAGCAATTAGTTTAAAAGGGAAAAAAGCTTTATCGATACACTGAAAAGAACACCCCTCACGCACTAGTTAATAATACTGGTTTAATTTGTATAGTGTAATATCAAATACAGGTGATTTATTTTGCGAAGCCAAGGAATCATTGATAATATATTATTAAGTCAAGTAGCGGAGAATTTTTTACGCACCAGACTTTTAGGTCCTCATAGGAAAAACTAAACCCTTTCACACACTTTTCCATAAAAATGATAATCTAGTAAATCCACGCTATGCAAGTGTATTATATAAATATAATTAATACAAAACAATACAAGAACAACATGTTAACCTACCAGACTATTAAATGGGATTATAATTCACCGACTCCAGATATTTTCATATCAGAAGGTTCGGCTCGGTGGAATTCCTAATTTGACCGATAAATCCTACTGATCCCTCAATATAAATATTTAAAAAATTAACAACATTAGTATTTAAAATATTTATGTTCTGCTTGTAAACAAACCTTTATGAATAAAGTAATAATTTTTTACTTCTTCAATCTTCGCAAATTCACTTTGTGAAAAAAAACTTCAAAAACTACCCACATCCTACCTTTGGTCATACACCAATGCGAGGCATCACTGCTATCTGACCCACTCGCACAGTCGATCGATAAGGATTGATAGGACAACTTTCGGTAACTTCTAGTCGTTCCCTAGATTAACTTCAATTCGCCAACGAATAAGTAGCAGTTCAGTGACTAAGTGTTCTTAACATATTCGACGTCAAATGTTGTTTGAACGTTAGCCATCGGCAGTTGTCCAACATAACGATAAGAAGTTACCGAAAGTTATCATATCAATCCTTATAAATCGACTGTGCTAGGGAGCCTGAAACCTTCCAACATATTTATACAACAATCAACGACAACGAATAAAAAAAAAGCCATCCCTTTATATTACATAGAATTATTTATTATCCGACACGAGTTCAGCTAGGATTAAGTATGTAGAGCAAACTATGTTATGTGCCAGAAGAAAATAATAAACGTAGCAACATTTCCATAAGCAAAGCCGGAAATTATCCCCTAAGCAAGCAGGGCGAAGGGATGGCGGAAAAAAATAAGTGGATCAAATAAAGCCCTCATAAAAGTGTCTAACTTCTGATTTAGCCTATAGCCCTTTACATGGAGCCCGGAGGAGATTCGAGGAAACAATGGAGAATAAAAACGGTAAATTAAATGTTTCTTTTTATGTTAAAGGGAGCCTGCAAAAACGTTAATTGATTGTGGTAAGTTGAACGTTTTTGCAAATGTTGGGAAATTGTGCTAATCTAGGATTATTTATTGAAGTAAATACTTCTTTACGCACGCTTGACTTGGAGAGTAAGCTGGCGAAAACGTTACGAAAAGGCGTTATATCGGGCGACTGTAGGAGCAAGAGAGAGCAGTGCGCGCGCACATTGTCTTTCTCTCTTCCCCTCAAAGCCAGTGCATATATGTCATGCGGATGCGGATGCGGATGGAGCTAAAGAAGTATTAACTTTAATCGTGTCGTCTAAAGCACACTCGTATTTTTTTAAGATTATGAAAACGTGACAATTTTTGTTTTAACATAAGTTTTTTTTAAGTGGAATGTCTCAATATTAACTGCTAATCAATTTGGGGTCTGTAATCAATTATTTTAAATAAGTTTCAAATTGTCACTACTATGGGAGTTGTTGAAGATTGGGATATTGTAAAGGACTGACTTACTCTTTGTCTTCTGATATTCTTATTGGTAAGAATCGTTCATACAGCTTTGAGGGATACTGATTGTATTTACTGCACAATCGCACATGGGAGATTCAAACTTATACAAGCGAGTACCAGAGGGCTACTGTCCAGATTTAAATTGACTGAGAGATCACCATAGGAGTTGATTTGAAGCACGGGCTTCTTTAATACACCGATTGTACCATGATTTATTGTTGCAAAAGGCAAACGTAGGTAAATTAGCAACACACTGTAAGATAGGGACAGGTACTTGGATAGGTAGAGGATGAGAGGGATATATAGTTGCGTCAACTTGAATCTGAATTTAGAAGAGGATTATAAACCGGACAAAGCGCACGTATAATATAAGTTATATGAGGTTTGAGATGTTGCGTTTAAGAAAATGTATATATTTAACTATGTAAACATTACGGCAATTTTCACAGAGGATGGCAAATATGATAAAACGACAGAAAATACTTTGGGGAAAATCTTTTTCATTCACATTCACAAATCTTCACTTACATGATATTCTCAAAACACCTAATTTACACCATACCTTCATTATTTTACGGATGCCACTGTTATTCATGCTTCAGGAATATGACTTTGTGTTATTAGTTGGGTAGGTACTAAATAGAAAGCACTTCTTTAAAACCTAACCTTAGATTTTTTCCAAGAATACACTAGACTTTTGTAACATTCCAGACGTTTTATCAAATTCAGGAGTAAGTTTACTGACTGACAAATTTTATTATTAGATTTTCAAAAAATATGATTAAAAAAGCATGAAACGCTTGCGGTGTAAAACAGAGAGTGGTGGTTTAATTTCGTTGAAGTGCTATTGTGAGGTGTAACATAAAACAAACAAAAATAAAAAAAAGTGCAGCCCGTTGCGAAATCAAACAAACCCATGACAAACAAAACATATTTCGTCAAACACATTCGGTGCGTGCTGCAAACGTAAATAAAATTACCCGCCACCAACGATTCAATCGGCGGCCGCTGCGAATTACGATTTTGTCAGATGGATTTATATATTTTTTTATAATGCACAATGTTCTATGGAGGTGCGTCAATCACACTTTATTCGAATAACAAGCTTATATCGGAAAAATCGTAGCGAATATTTTCCAATGCGAAACAATAAAAAAAAATCAGGTCATTTATAAATTGGGGAAAAAAACATTAAAATTGATACACATTTTTAAAAATTAACTCTACACTGGAGGTGCTAAGGAAAATAATTTTCCCCAGGGCCTAATTCACCTTTGGGGATGCTGTGTATGTGGAGGATCTTTTTGTGGGAATGAAGGACTGAACCTGGGTCTTGAAGGGATCCATGTTTTAGGAGGGAGAAATCAAAAAAGGCTGGCAAACGTTATACAGCCGAGCAGGAAACGACTCGTTTTCATGTGACAAAACATCAACCATATACAAATGTGTGTACGTGTAGAACACTCTCTTTTCATAATTTCTGGACCAATGCAACAATTTTTATAACGCAAAATCATTTCAATTATGTGGGCCTTTCATATGTGATTTTAAGTATAAAAGCTTTTTGCTAGTTTTCTAAATCACAATTATTACAAAAATATATACATCTTCTGAACTTCAGAACTGAAATTCAGATCTCATAACCAGACACGTGCGATTTTTTATGTTTGTTTATGTAGGAACTTTTCTGAAGCATTTTGAAAGGTAATTTTTTTTCCATTGCCGTAAGTTTAAAAACCGTGAAAGCACTCATTTAAAAGCTTAGCTTCATTAAATAGCTGAAGGCAACAGATAATAAATTACGAACAAAATAAACTTTTTCATTGGCTTTTATTTTTATGTGAATACCGAACCAACTGTCTGGAGTCAGTCTACGGCATCCCCAATTGGATTATACTGAAACGCTGGAGGTAGTTAGGAGAAGGAGAATCGCAAGCGAAAGGTAAGGGAATACCCGATTTTTCACCCCAAGTGGCTCGCTACTTTTGATGACTTAGCAAGTGTGCCTGGGTTCATGGGGTGAGTTTTGGAGAGCGTCTTGGAGATGTATGCATCTGCCCGCCAGCTCCGTAGCAGGAGGAGAGAAGAGGACTCTCTGGAGAACCGCAGTGAGTGGAATGGATTAATTCGTCCGGAACTCCTGGTGACACTGACGCCCCGATTCATACCGACACCTCGTACCTTTTCCTTCCAACAACTTCCTTTAATTAAATGACCCTTTACAGAGCATCCCCAAAGTTGACACTGAACCTGAGGAGAATTATTTTCCAAGCACATCTAAAGCCATTTCAAAAAACGTTTCAGTTCTGCATGGTGGTTCGATACTTAATTAGAAATGGCGTAAATTAATTCAAATAAACATTTCATATATTAATGAGGGTTTTATGCAAACAAAATGAATAATTTCATTAAAGCAATGTTTATAAAATCAAAAATAATTTTTGCACAAGCGTAGGTGGGAACGCAAGCGAGGCCACGATGAAACATAAACAAGAGGTTAGCTTTCAAGTCCCGTCAGAGTCGGGAACAAGAGCAACTATGTGCTTTCTTCGAGAAAATACTCTGAAAGAAAACGACAGATTCTGGAATCTCACTCACCCGGGAAACAGAAGACAGATGGTGTATTTGTCGAAGGAACACAAAAGTATCGTAAATAGATCTAACCCATTTTCTTGTACGGCATTTCGCGAGGAATATCTACAGCTGACTGAGAAATACCAGATAAGAATAATAAATATTATGTAGGTAACTGACTGTTAAAGCAATGTGGTGGAAAGGGTTACCAGGGAGTAATTATTTTGATACAAATAAGGCACGCAAATTGTATTAAATAATATCTAGGTATATTTCGGAAATATGAGAATTTTGCAATTAGGATGTAAAAATCTTCCGAATTATATGATAATTTTTTTCTGTTAGTGGCACATATTGTGCCGTGTGTATGGAAATAAATACATTATATTATCTATATTCAGATTTTCTAAATTTTCGTTGTTATTTTTATTTTAAATAGTTACAACACACACAAACCTCGCTATAAAAATTATCTATATGGTTTGTCTTAATCATACCCCGGTAAATAAACTAATACATAATAAAAACAAACATTTAACAAAAAATTAAAATAAAGTTTTGTCCATATATTGTCGTCTTATGGGAAATGAAACTTTCTCGGTTGACATATATTATCTAATTTTAGTAACATTGCTTCCTTTAAAAAAACAAATATAAATTAAACTATTTGATATGTAAAAATAAATACTTACATATGCAAATAATCTACCTTTTTTCAAAGGCATTAAAATGATTTTTATTTATTTTACTGAGGATCGAACCTTCTTCCCCAGAGACTGGAATCAACAAAGCTAGCAGCCCCTGAACGAAATACCGATTGAAGAGTATCGTAATACATTTCTTTAAAAAATGTTATGCAATAAACATTCAGGAAAATGGATGGGTGCAGAGTTGTGTGTGCATGAGTGCCACCAAAAATTGGTAGAATGCATTTTCATCGACACTGAGTCGATTTGCCTAGTTTCAGTTGATCGGATATCGAGAAGTGGGTTAAATTCCACTACCAAGCTTCCACTTCATTCATTCAATTAAGAAAACAAAAGTGAAACTCAAATAGATCAATTTTAAAAAAATTGAAAAAGATTATCATATGTTACGAAACGAAAAGAATTAAAGAGCATTTTTCAATCATGCAGCGAAAATTCTAATTCCACGAAGTAGTAAGAGTGGAAATAATTGAAAAGAAAAGTCCCGCACAGTAATGGCGTATGGCGTTTTCCTTCGGTTATCCAATTATTTCAAGCCCCTTGAAGCTTTTCATCCGGCGCTCATTTTCACGTTGCCAATAACAACGGAAGGAAGAGAGCAGATATTGCGTTTTTTTTGCTAAATCACAAAGGAGTATTAAAACGAAATTCGTTACGCGAAACACGAGCTTTTCAACGGATTATTGCTAAACTCACACACTAGTGTTAATGGCAGTAATGAAAAATGGAAATTATATTACGATAGAGTTTGTTTTTAGCTTTTCATAAAGGGCAGAGTAAAATAATAGAAAAATCAAAAAGGAGATACAAAGGGCGGAGAGTAATTTTCAAAATACTTTGAGATTTACAAATCCTACAATTATAATATCAAATAATTTTTTAGTAAAATAATAATTGTATGAGGGTATGGGAATCATTTAGGAGATAACCAACACCTTTTCCTTAGGTAAGTTTGGTAACTTAGCACTACACCGCAGTGGATGGAATGGACTGAAATCGTCCAGGTTCCTACCCACCCATCTTACTATTTTCCTTCTCAGAATTTCTCGTCTAAAAACTACCCTCCACACAGCATCCCCAAGGATGAAATAGGCTCTTAGGGAAATTGTCTTCCTTAAGACCCTTTCTTAGGGTCTTTCAGTGCCCTTGAGGATATATTTCGCAAAAACGGCGCTCTACAAATTATCCCCTTATTATTGTTATTATTAATAGGGCCCCCTGGGGGGAGATAATGTAAAAAATAAATATATGTTCATGTATGTATTGTATGGATGTATGTATATATTGTACACCTTTAAAACACAAGAAATAATAAAAATAATATTGAAAAATCTATTTCTGAAAAAATAAGAAAATATAGAGATTTAGGAAATGAGATTAAAAGAATTTGGCATTTTCATACTATAAAAAAATTACCATTTATTATTTCGGCTACTGGGATTATACCTAGCTCTCTCATTCAAAATTTAGGCTTATTAGATTTGTCAAACAATTTATACATAAAAAAAGGAAAATTCTGTCATTTTAAATACATGTAGGATTACGAAAGATTTTTTAAATATTTATATTGAGGTATCAGTATGATTTATCGGCCCAGTTAGGAGTTCTACCGAGCTGAACCCTCTGATATGAAAATATCTGGAGTCGGTGAATTACTTCCCATTTGGTCTCTGGTGTGTTGACGTGTTGTTCTTGTATTGTTCTGTATTTATTATACTTAAATAGTACAATTGCATAGCATGGAATGACTAGAACTTCATTTAGGAAGGGTTTAGTTTTTCCTTTCGGGAAGATTTTACGCGGATATAAAGTCGTAAGAACAAAAAAAATTGGACAAACACACACAAAAAATAGTTCAAAACAAACGATTCAACATCAGTTAGCAAAGTTTTAGGGCTGGCAAAACCAATTTACAAAAATAAACAAAATAAATCGTTGTTATATTCTCCAGAGTTGTTGTATCTCCGGTCCCAGGGCGCGATGAGATTTAGACAAAATGAAATCGACACAGATTCCCGAAGTGGCGATTGTTTTCTCGTCTCCTCGGGGAGAGGTCTGAGCCTGAACCGACAAAGCGTCGGGCGTGCCCAATGAGAGGCATATTGGCTCTGAAACTTGTAAATACTTTAAGCCAACTTTTATACTGAGCGTTGGAGCCATGTTTGATACACACATATACAAATATGTTTGGTATCCAGAAGCTAGTTGTACAAACGGGACACTGGAGAATTTTGTTATTTGTGCTTTCGTTTTTGAGTGAGCAAATCGAGTCCGAAGTAAGACGACTTTACGTCAAATTTGAAAAAAAAAAATCGGTCACTACGGAGTTACTATCAGCTGTTTTTATCTTTAAAAATGTGTCAAAGCGTAGACTTGGTTCCAAGAGTTTTGTTTAACCATTTATTTGCAAAACAAAGGAGAAAAAAATATCAGTACTACATCGATCGGTTGGAGATAAAATATATTGATGTAAAATAAATAAATAAATCATGTTATTGAAAAGTCTGCAAATCTTCAAAATTTGTCTTTATGTTAAGAGGGTATAACCAGAGAATACCGGAAATTAGTCCTTTTTAAATCAAATTCTAGACTATGACTCTTTTTTACAATTGATTTTGAAAGATTGTTAATTTATCTGGTAACGTTATGTTTTAAATTTTGAAAACATAATTTATTTTTAATATAGTACCGTTGGTCGTTGGCAGATTTGTTCAATTTTCAAACAAAATTTTGTATTATACAACACACATTGCAAAAAATATAATCATACAGTAAAAGAAATACATAATCTAGTAAAGCTACTTTTCAGAATTTTAATTTTAGTTAAATTAAAATTTTCTTTTTTTTACATTAGGTCCACACAGGAGGCCATGAGGAAAATAATTTCCCTCAAGGCCTATGTCATCTTTGGGGATGCTGTGTGGAGGGTATTTTTAAGGAAAGAAAGGAGAGGAAGAAAAAATGTATGAGGGTTGGGTTCAGTGTGTCTAGATCATCCGCCGCCAAGACCTAGACAATGAACTCCGTGAACCCTCATTTAAATCTAAAATTTAATCATTTAAAAATAAATCCGAGAACGTGTTTTGTGACGAAAATACCTCAGTTTTTATATTTATTTAAGGTCTTCAAAAAATACTTACAAGAAGTACACTATATTTAATAATTTATCATCGTGCATTTTGATCATTTTTATTGCTTACTTGAATGTAGGTATACATTATAGCAAGTTTTGAATTAAATAAATCGATATTAAATTTTTAATTTTTAAAAATTGATACGGGCAATAATCGATCTTTCTCATCGGAACTTCCCTGTACAGTTGCAAGCATTTTAAAACTTTTATTCTCAGCCGCTGGTCAATGGTTCTTAAGATTGTTTTTAGCTCCTTAAGATGATACCCGGTGGTGCAGAAATAGATTTTACTAAAATATTGCTGTCACTGTTGCTCTTACTCCACCGGATATTGAGCGAAAGGGACAATGCACTGACACCTAACTAAAATGGAGGTTTTGTATTCCCCACTTTTCTCCTCCAAAAGTGGACTGATTTTCAATTTTTTTTTACCAACGACATTGTCTGGTTTGTATACTGAACATCTTTTGACGGCGTTTAAACCAGTCAATTTTATTGATTTTTGGAAGGTCATAACTTCTATAAAGAGTAACTTATCAAAAAAAACAAAAAGTACCGACACGCTAGTAGTTGATATCTATTTTATGCAAAAACAATATTTTCTCTAGGGTTAAAATCCAGAGAGATAAATAGGGAATACGTTTGTATGGAAAAATCACCGCCGGGTATCCTCTTAACACAATATCTCCATGTGATGTAAATACAACATTTTGTCATGGATTTCTGTCTGGCATGAAGTTATATTTTAGCATAAGAAGATAGTGTGGTTATAAAAACATTGCCTTTAGGATTTTCAATTTTTGGGACTGTTGGTTGAAGAGATGGATTATTTGAACAAAAAATATATTGGCTATCTTTGATATATTTGGAGATTTATAATTGGAGATACTTAAAACAACCCCCACGAAATTTTTGCTCTTTTTTAAAAGAGTCGTGTTTTATTAAACATTTTCACAATTTTCGCTTCAATTTTATCGTTTTTAATATTAGCGCGCTTCCTCCAACATTCGTAACGTAGAACCTCTCCTTCTTCTTCTTTTTAAGCGGGTAGCTTTTTAAGCATGTTTTCATTTTGTATTGTATATATATCTCTGCACTTAAATGGTCTAAAAAGTGTCCTCATAAGGTATTACTGGACAAATCGATAGATATAATATCTAAATCATTTGATTATGGTGATTAATATTAATCCATTGTTGAGTTTCAAGGTTTTCGCTAATGACTTTCACTTTCGTTTGAATATTGAGTAATTAGCCAGAAACATTTTATTTATGGTCGTTTGAAACATTCAGATTGGGCAAAAGTTTTACGAAATCGGACACTGGGTAACTAGCCATTTGGATTAAATTTCAGATAAGGTAGGTATAAACATAATTAGTATTATTGTACCAGCTATAGGCTTTCAGAATAAATCTGTAATAATTCCTTATTAGGTATTTACAGATTTATTCGCACAGATTGTGGTATTCTTTAGTCAATATAATAGCACCTCCTGTATTCTGAGAGGGAGGGATAAGGGAATAGAAATGGTAGAGAACTTGGCTAATCGGTGTGGTCTGTGAAGCAATTACAAGCACGATTTCGAATATGAAAGACGGTTTTTCACCAGGGTTATAGAACTTAACCTACATGCTAAAAGTGAATAAGTCATAGAATGTTTAGAAATATGGTTTGATCTAAATATAATAGTATAATAAAACAAATTTAAAACTTTTTCCACTTTTAATTTAATTTAATTTAATTTAATTTAAACTTATACTATTATAATGGAATTCCACCACGAATTATCAGTTTCAAAAATAGAAATGATCTAAATATGACTATGAGGGATAGAATGAGGGAAAAGAAATGCTAGAGAACTTGGCTAATCAGGTGTGGTCTGTGAAGCAATTTCAAGCACGATTTCGAATATGAAAGACGGTTTTTCACCAGGGTTATAGAACTTAACCTACATGCTAAAAGTGAATAAGTCATAGAATGTTTAGAAATATGGTTTGATCTAAATATGACTATGAGGGATAGAATGAGGGAAAAGAAATGCTAGAGAACTTGGCTAATCAGGTGTGGTCTGTGAAGCAATTTCAAGCACGATTTCGAATATGAAAGACGGTTTTTCACCAGGGTTATAGAACTTAATCTACATACTAAAAGTGAATAAGTCATAGAATGTATAGAAATATGGTTTGATATAAATATGACTATGAGGGATAGAATGAGGGAAAAGAAATGCTAGAGAACTTGGCTAATCAGGTGTGGTCTGTGAAGCAATTTCAAGCACGATTTCAAATATGAAAGACGGTTTTTCACCAGGGTTATAGAACTTAATCTACATACTAAAAGTGAATAAGTCGTAGAATGTATAGAAATATGGTTTGATCTAAATATGGCTCAAATCTAAATGGTCATATTGATCACCTATAACCATATTTTATCTGACTTTCAGTACACGTTAAAATGTACTACTCTGGTTTAAAAAAAATCCTACCCTTTTATGTGAATATCGCACAAGAACTGCTCCCATATGGCCGGAGCCAGCGGGACAATGGTACGCCCAAAAGGGGTATGTTATGAGGCTGAATAAATTAGGGAGGGGTAGGAGATTTTGACTGGTGGTCTATCACACTCTTTTAAATTTAGCTTCACGTAAAGCTGTAGATTGTAGAGTAATAGATTATTGAAAATGGTCCTAATTAATGTTTTGCAACCTCTTGTTGGAAAACAAATCAGTTGCAAAATATTTCATTAAAATAAGCAATGGGTGCTAAAAACCTATAATTATTTTACTATTCAATGGTTCCGTGACCTCAATTTATTCGTTAACATCTCAACCGTTAATGTATGCGAGCTTGAAAGAGATCCAAGTAAGTCAAAACAGATCTCTGTGTAATTTCACGACAATCGTTGGGAAACACATAATCCTCAATACAGAGCGTTTGAGGAGTTTATTAAATTTTCCAGCTAAATAAGGTTTTTCACAATAAAAACAAGTAATTTGAGGCATTCCAGTAAATAAACACGGTATTAAATATACATATTTGGAAGTGACAAACTGCAATCCAGAGCTAGAGTAATAATATTTTTATTTATTTATTTGATGCAAAAAATACATTGTAAGAAAGCTTTGACTGCCCAACTGGGAAGGTTTCCCGTTTTAGTACAGTCAATTTACCTGGTTTAGTTCACATTATATAGGTACTTGCAACAGCATGTATCTACCTTAACTAAATATGAATTAAATAACAATTTATAGAGCTTAATACTGTGATGGCTTCAACACTACGTTCGAAAGAAAAAAAAAAGCATCTTCTTTATCGGAAGAGCTCATACAAAATTTTTCCCACCTAAACGAAATTTCAAATCGACTACACTAGCGACCGCTATTGAAAAGGACAGAAAAATCACAATCTGAGAAGGGCTGAGGTAGATAAAGGTGATGACATAATGGAGAGCTCGAAGTTTTCAAATCGATACCACGTTTAAAATTTATCAATATTGAATGTAAGCCGACACTTCAGACCAACCATAAATTTAAAATCCTAGAGCGTGTCGAAGAGAGTTTGTTTAGTAACAAAAAAAACTTACATGGTTTTGAGGAATAAATGGGGTAATTAAGCCCAAATTACCACTACAGAATACAGACGGAGTATTGATAAAACCAATTAAAATTAACGACGTATACAATCTATGAATTAGTGCTATAGATCGAGATTTTTCGAAAGGTAAACAAAACACTCAGATTAAAAGTAAATAAGATTTTTACTTTTGGATACACAAAAAAATGAAGTCAAACAGGTACGTACTAGACCATAGAGCTATTTGGAACGCATTAAGAAAGTGAATTCTGAATTAATAAGGTGATATTAGTTATTACCAGACAAAGTTTTACGAATATTATATCTGATCATGAAAAGGGACGAAAGATAAAAAAAATAGTTGTAAACATCTACGGACGCGGAAAATGAATTATTTGCACGAAACTGCAAGGAATGTGGTGAATCAAGTAAATGACAGAAACAATTTCATGTCACCATGAGAATTAAGCCGAAATACTACTGAATTCAATTTTACCTGCCGCAAATTTTAAACAAAAATAAATGGGAGAGTGCGAGAGTGATAATTATTTCAGATGTAAAGTCACAATTAGCCGAGATAATTTACCGATTATTAAGGAAAGACCGATTGCAGAATTCTAGAAAAAGTTTAAAGCAAAATCGCATCAAAAGGGTGAGTTACACTTATCGGCGGCCAGACAAAGAAATAATTAAAATGGACATATTTAATTTTGGAGAGAGAGAGTCATGAAAAATAACATATCAATGAAAGTTGAAATAGTCTGAACTCTCAATTATAAAACGCCCTAACGAAAGACGAGATGTACGTCCTGAGTCCACGCCTGGCACCTTTTTTGGACAAGATATTCGAAGGGCTGGATACCATGTGGCGGTAGGCAGTAAGAGTCGAGGGTCGAGGATCGAAGGAAGACGAGGCTATAGAGTGCTAGCAGTGATAAGATCGTTCGTATTTAACAAAACAATTGATCAAATATTATAAAAACGAGTGATAAGACATAATCCACCGAAGAATTAAAAAAGTCGTGATAAACAGTGACAAGTGTTTGTTAATGTTGGGAGAAAATATCCATCGTAATATTAAAGAATTTTTAAGGTTGTGACTTCGTGAGAAGCAATAGTTCGTGTACATAAATTAATTATTCGGCTTGTTAAAATACTCTATTGAAAATTAGCTGCAGTGAATGACAGTGCGCCGCGGGTGAATTAATTAAGTAATAAAATTAATTTGAATTATCAAAACCAAAATAATAATCAAAGTGAATGAAATACTTAACTTCAGTGAGTTAATAATAACATAACTTTGTGTTTTAAAATAGAAGGGGTGTGCGTCGCGCGAATTTTGATTCGAAATATAAAATTAGCGGAGCCAATAAAATTACGTACTAATGTCATCTTCAATCTTGTACACACAAAATAATAATATCAAAACAACATCAAAATAAATAACCTACATACAAATGTCACCTTCGATCTTCCGCGAGCATAATAATAATATAAAATAAACTATTGCTTGTTTTGAATCCCCCAATTTGAAATTGTTCAACGATAATAAACAATACCTACGCGCTTGTAGTTTCTTCAATATATCATATAATCAAGATAATACAAATATTCAAAATAATATCAGCAAATACCTACGTATAAATGTCATCTTCGAAAATATTGTTAACAAATAATAATTAATAACCTACGTATTTTCTTAAACTCAAATAAAAGTGTGACATAGGGTCATGGGTGTTACTACTTCTAGGAACTAAATTACCGAATCATAGTGACAGGAAGGTTTTTTACTTTTAATATTTTCCCCACATGTACGTAATCAGGCTTCGTTCAGGTGAGTGAAAGAAACATTTTAATTAAATTACAGGTCGTACATGGTCCCGATACCTGAGAGGATCTGCCAATCTACAAAACCAATGATAAAAGAAGTTATGTTCCAGGATATAATTGTGTTTTAAATATTATTCTCAATGTGTAATTACGAGATTTGTCCCAAATTAAATCTATTATCAATGTGGGTTCAACGAACTTATATTTTTTGCGTGCTAGAAAGGACGAGACGAATGCGTATAAAAAAGGATCCCGGCCATAAATCGTAGCCGTACAGTCATCCAAATTAGAAGGTTTTTTTCTGAGGTATGCCGAGCCAAAGTGGAGTGACGGAAGCATCCATACCATACTGGATGTTGGTCCAAAAATGAAATTTGGAGAATTGAATTTAAACATTATAATTGTTTACTAACAACAATATTATCATGTCAAATTTCTTTCAGGCTTCCTTACAAAATATGAAATCAACATTATTTCGGTAATGTTTTCTCAATCAGACCCTTCCAAAATCCCGCTTGACCTGCGAAATATAGACTTCACGATTGGAGAATTTTTCACCACAACTGTTGCCGTGACCAAAGGAGAAAGTTTTACAAGTGGAAGATTTTCGAAATTAATAATAAATTGGAAATAATAAGCTTTTCGAAATTAAAAATAAATTGAAAAAACAAATAATAATTTTAACTAAAATTGAATAACCGAACCTTAAATGAATAAAATTAATTGCTTAATAAATTGGAAAAAATAAATAATCTAAACTAAAATTGAAAAACTGAACCTAAAATAGAAGAATTTATCCCGCATGTTCCGAGCGTATATTAAACATAAACAGTAAGTTTAAATAAACATCGAATACGGGTCGACTCAATGCACAAAAAATGAGCTAACAAACGATAAGATCGTAGATTTATGGCTCTTGCGTTTAGGGTAGGTCGGAGACAAAAAAATATGGGTCCTTGCCGTTAAAATTATTCGAACAGATGTTTAGAAAGAAAATAAATTTATCAAATAGTCACTCAGAATAATAATAATGATAAAATTAATACATAAAAAAATAATAATAAAATAAAAACATAACTAATTAACCACCGCGCGTTCCCTCGCAGGGGTGGGCAGAGACGACAGATCTTGGCACACACTCTTTGCCTCATTCACATTCATACATCTTCTAATACACACATATTATTCCGACAAAATAAAAATAGATAAACAAAAAAAAATCAAAACCATAATAATAAATAAGCTAAACTGATTTGGGCGATTTGTATAGCGTCGGGTTTTGCAAAAAAATCAATACGGTACGAATTAAAAAAAAAACATATCTGAAATCTGACTTTAACTACAGTCTAGACATAACATTATAAACGAGTTAGTCAAATAAAAATAAATGAGTAGAGACATTGTGCAATCCAACTTCCGATAAGATTGAAGAATAAAAATAAAAATGAAGGAGAACTTTTTAGAGATCATTGTACGCGATAAATCTTATACATTTAAACATTGCTAAATGTTAAAAAACGTAAATAATAAAAATATAAAACTAGGAAAAAATGAATTAGTAATTAAAGACAATTAAATCTAAAATCATACATGAAGTAATTACGCGTAAAATGTATTGCGTTCTCAAGTACACACCTACAAATAAAAAAATAGAGCATCCGGGGTAACCATCCATCATTGACGTTCAGTCTTGTTTAGAAACAGGTACCTAGTCAAGTAGATAAATGAACCCAACAAAAAAACATAGGAGGGACAGGTCCGAATTGGATAAAAATAAAAATAAAAAATAAAAACAAAAAAGTGAATAAATAAAAAAAACCGACATACAAGAGAAGAGGGAGTATAATCTTAGGGGGGGGGGGAATACAATCTTAGGGGGGGGGAGTAGGACAGCAAGGGAGAGAGAAAGATTTGTACAAGTAGGAACATACGAATGGATCGCCGACGGAAAATGGAACTAGTTTCAACAAATAACACATGAAGTAAATGGGACGGAACCCTGCAAGATTTAATAGCAAGGATCAGGGGTACAGAACATTAGTAGAAAATTGAAGGAATTAAATGACCTATGGTGAGTTCTAATCCCATCGACTAACACTAGGAGGCGTGTTTACCGCTGGATTTAAAACTCTAGGGGGGCTGTGATGGCTTCAACACTACGTTCGAAAGAAAAAAAAAAGCATCTTCTTTATCGGAAGAGCTCATACAAAATTTTTCCCACCTAAACGAAATTTCAAATCGACTACACTAGCGACCGCTATTGAAAAGGACAGAAAAATCACAATCTGAGAAGGGCTGAGGTAGATAAAGGTGATGACATAATGGAGAGCTCGAAGTTTTCAAATCGATACCACGTTTAAAATTTATCAATATTGAATGTAAGCCGACACTTCAGACCAACCATAAATTTAAAATCCTAGAGCGTGTCGAAGAGAGTTTGTTTAGTAACAAAAAAAACTTACATGGTTTTGAGGAATAAATGGGGTAATTAAGCCCAAATTACCACTACAGAATACAGACGGAGTATTGATAAAACCAATTAAAATTAACGACGTATACAATCTATGAATTAGTGCTATAGATCGAGATTTTTCGAAAGGTAAACAAAACACTCAGATTAAAAGTAAATAAGATTTTTACTTTTGGATACACAAAAAAATGAAGTCAAACAGGTACGTACTAGACCATAGAGCTATTTGGAACGCATTAAGAAAGTGAATTCTGAATTAATAAGGTGATATTAGTTATTACCAGACAAAGTTTTACGAATATTATATCTGATCATGAAAAGGGACGAAAGATAAAAAAAATAGTTGTAAACATCTACGGACGCGGAAAATGAATTATTTGCACGAAACTGCAAGGAATGTGGTGAATCAAGTAAATGACAGAAACAATTTCATGTCACCATGAGAATTAAGCCGAAATACTACTGAATTCAATTTTACCTGCCGCAAATTTTAAACAAAAATAAATGGGAGAGTGCGAGAGTGATAATTATTTCAGATGTAAAGTCACAATTAGCCGAGATAATTTACCGATTATTAAGGAAAGACCGATTGCAGAATTCTAGAAAAAGTTTAAAGCAAAATCGCATCAAAAGGGTGAGTTACACTTATCGGCGGCCAGACAAAGAAATAATTAAAATGGACATATTTAATTTTGGAGAGAGAGAGTCATGAAAAATAACATATCAATGAAAGTTGAAATAGTCTGAACTCTCAATTATAAAACGCCCTAACGAAAGACGAGATGTACGTCCTGAGTCCACGCCTGGCACCTTTTTTGGACAAGATATTCGAAGGGCTGGATACCATGTGGCGGTAGGCAGTAAGAGTCGAGGGTCGAGGATCGAAGGAAGACGAGGCTATAGAGTGCTAGCAGTGATAAGATCGTTCGTATTTAACAAAACAATTGATCAAATATTATAAAAACGAGTGATAAGACATAATCCACCGAAGAATTAAAAAAGTCGTGATAAACAGTGACAAGTGTTTGTTAATGTTGGGAGAAAATATCCATCGTAATATTAAAGAATTTTTAAGGTTGTGACTTCGTGAGAAGCAATAGTTCGTGTACATAAATTAATTATTCGGCTTGTTAAAATACTCTATTGAAAATTAGCTGCAGTGAATGACAGTGCGCCGCGGGTGAATTAATTAAGTAATAAAATTAATTTGAATTATCAAAACCAAAATAATAATCAAAGTGAATGAAATACTTAACTTCAGTGAGTTAATAATAACATAACTTTGTGTTTTAAAATAGAAGGGGTGTGCGTCGCGCGAATTTTGATTCGAAATATAAAATTAGCGGAGCCAATAAAATTACGTACTAATGTCATCTTCAATCTTGTACACACAAAATAATAATATCAAAACAACATCAAAATAAATAACCTACATACAAATGTCACCTTCGATCTTCCGCGAGCATAATAATAATATAAAATAAACTATTGCTTGTTTTGAATCCCCCAATTTGAAATTGTTCAACGATAATAAACAATACCTACGCGCTTGTAGTTTCTTCAATATATCATATAATCAAGATAATACAAATATTCAAAATAATATCAGCAAATACCTACGTATAAATGTCATCTTCGAAAATATTGTTAACAAATAATAATTAATAACCTACGTATTTTCTTAAACTCAAATAAAAGTGTGACATAGGGTCATGGGTGTTACTACTTCTAGGAACTAAATTACCGAATCATAGTGACAGGAAGGTTTTTTACTTTTAATATTTTCCCCACATGTACGTAATCAGGCTTCGTTCAGGTGAGTGAAAGAAACATTTTAATTAAATTACAGGTCGTACATGGTCCCGATACCTGAGAGGATCTGCCAATCTACAAAACCAATGATAAAAGAAGTTATGTTCCAGGATATAATTGTGTTTTAAATATTATTCTCAATGTGTAATTACGAGATTTGTCCCAAATTAAATCTATTATCAATGTGGGTTCAACGAACTTATATTTTTTGCGTGCTAGAAAGGACGAGACGAATGCGTATAAAAAAGGATCCCGGCCATAAATCGTAGCCGTACAGTCATCCAAATTAGAAGGTTTTTTTCTGAGGTATGCCGAGCCAAAGTGGAGTGACGGAAGCATCCATACCATACTGGATGTTGGTCCAAAAATGAAATTTGGAGAATTGAATTTAAACATTATAATTGTTTACTAACAACAATATTATCATGTCAAATTTCTTTCAGGCTTCCTTACAAAATATGAAATCAACATTATTTCGGTAATGTTTTCTCAATCAGACCCTTCCAAAATCCCGCTTGACCTGCGAAATATAGACTTCACGATTGGGGAATGCAATAGCGTTCACTGAAATTATATCCCCACAAGATATGAGACAAAGAGGACTTTTTTTCTTACGCTATCATGCGATAGGGGATGTCAACGTAAACTTGGCATTCACGCGGGGTACTGAAAGTTAATCCCTTTCGCGGGGTCATGCAGAGTGAAAAGGCATGAAAGACAGAATAAAAAGAAAATGCCACTTGGAATGGTAGGGTATGATTCGCTGACGGAGGCGTTTCGACCGAAGGTATCCCAAGTTTTGCGAAGTTATGTGGAGGGGACGTCGGCGTGGTATTCCGTGAGAATAAGTCTGTAGCACTATTGCATACTACCAGTAGTGTCGACCTGAAAGCAAACATAGTTTTTACAAGGTAGAAGTTATGTCAGCTCTTGGAGGCGAGGAACGCAAGCCAATGATTATCCTCGTAGGAGACGAAAGGATCATCTCAAACGGCTCCGTACGCACTCAACGCGAGTAGAGTCATGATAAGGGAAGAAATGGACATACCCCTTCTAGAATCAGTCGAGTTAAAATCAAATCTGGAGGATAGGAAGTCGGGATAATACTGGAAGTGACATGAGGACTCTGCGCGCTTTCATCTGGCGTGAAGGGACCCTTTCGTAGCAATGAAGTTCATGCAAGAGAACAAAATCAGGACTTAAGGACCATCCTAGCAAACGTAATGATTGCGTCTTTGTCCGGAATGTTGGTCACCAGTATCTATTTGGTTAGAGGAGGAGCCGACTTATTCAGGAAACAACATTCCCCATATCCTCCTATCATCCATCCTCACCTTCCTCTTCCCCAGTACATGTAGTGTATACTAATAACAATAATAACTTGACCATTTAGGTGCAGTACGACGACATTGAGAGCTTCGCAAGGATCCCGACATGTATTTCATAATACACACTATTCACGTAATGTAAATATAACCCAATGTAAACCTATAGACAGAAAAAAATCGGGTAAGAAAACTACGACTTTGAATTTTATAAACCGGCTGACAATTCACTGTAGGATTAGCGTCAATGACACTCCGTTCAAGTTGAGAAAAGGCGGGTAATACGAGTATAGGTTTGAAAATAAAATAAAACAATCTAAAAGACGGGGTCAGCTTATCAAACGGGAGTCTTTCACACTTTACTCCAAAAGAATCTGAGGTTACCACACACTACATTATTTCCTCTACATGTGTATGTGTATTAATTTACACATGCAAATGTAATTACCGAATCAAAAAATCACACAACGGGGTGAATAGGAATAATGTGCAATAAAATCTTAAATCTTATTTACTGTGAGAAAATCGCAGGGGTTTAAGGAAAAGTTAGGTGTAGCTAGATACAAGGGTATATTGATCGAAGGCCAAAAGATAAGGGTAGCGTAGCCAGTAGATCCCGACAGCTAGTGTTAAAGGGAAAGAATAGAAAAACCAAGGGTAGACGACTACGGATCATTACAACGGGTGCCGGGTAGCCCCACAGGTACATTACAACTGGTCCCGAGACCCATAGAAGCTAACAAGGCCAGGGGTGGGTCCACTACAATACTAAATGAATTATATTTACATACTTTCAGATTCACAGTCTAGCGTCTAAAAGCAATATAGCAAATAAATAGTATTAATAGTAAAAACAAAAGCTATTGAGAATATACAAGTAAAAAATTAACATTATAATAATATATAAGGACATAAAGCATAAAAACTCATTGATCCATGAAACAGAAGAAAAAAAACTTTCTGCGGCGTATTTAGATTTATCTTTCTAAATACATCATTTTCTTGCCAAGGGAATAAAATATAATTTAGCACGTTAGTTGCATTTTTTACGGTTCAAAATACCATAATACCGAGGCAAGTGCAATCAGCTACTGATAAAACCACAGTGGATTCGCCGGCATATGACGGGTACAAACTTAAGAAATCCACGGTGGATTTCATGGCACTCTAAAGGTTAAAAACGTAGCTAGTGAACCGGTGTTCCCGTTCTTTATTAAGTTAACTTCGGAGAATTGCATTAATTACTTCGGAAATACTTAAATCGGTTAGTCGATTGCAGCCATCTGCATTTCTGCACTCTGCACTTCTTCTTTGAATGATAAACAGTTCTTCATAATTGAAATCTAACGTTAATCAATCGAGCGGTTCAATTAAGTATCTGAATAGGTACTAACTAAATATTGTGTTGAAATTCCTTATAATGACATATATTAGGGAAAATGGGTATAATAACGTAATTAGAGGAAGAAAAACCTATCCAACCACAAGCCATGGCAACGAAAGAATAACGCACTACAAAATAACTACTTAAACCATTTCAATTGGTAACTAAAACTTCTTGAGGTCAGAAAAAAATGCAATATTTCTTTTTGTACAAAATTATTAACAACTTCCCTCCTGTAATAAAAACCATAAAAAATAACCGACTTCAAAAGAACTATTAAGATATGGATTATGGACAAGTAAAGGAAGAATGTAAATACAATGTTGCAACCTAACAAAGATGAATGCTTATTTTATGTTTTCTTCTTGATATTGCTTTATAATATTCCTTTCGTAATATTTTAACATATATACCTACAAAAACTTACATAAATAATTAATGTATTTACAAAAAAAAATCTTGACTTACTATATACTTCATACACAAAACCTTTAACAATGTGACCTTAGAAGGAATACCCTAGTAAGCTTGCTTCTTTTCGATTTTTGCAAAAAAATTAATTATTTTAAGTGAATTAAATATATTAAATTTTTATTTAAAACCGAAGTAAAATAATTTTCCAGATATAAAGTTTTTCTTCTATGAAATAAAAAAATATACTTAATATTAATATGGGTGTTTAAATTTAAAGCGAAACCGGTTAGTAAATCTACAAACTAATGCAAAACATACTATTCCACAGCAAAAAAAAGTGTAAAAAGCAAAAAGCAAAACAAACAATTAAATTGTGGTATTTGAATTTCAAAATTATTGAGGTATTCAAATCTTTACTGAATATACGTTACAACATTTAATGAATATTGTAAACGTTAAATATGATTTAAAATATCATTGTTAATGAAAATTTTAAATTTTCCAACTGTAGAAAACAGACGAAAAATAAACGAACTAACTAACTAATAAATATTAACATTTTACATACATACATCTCATTCCAACTATAGTTTGCATTCCCCAATACAACGTTTACATAGTCTTGGCAACAATTACTTATGGCGCGTTCTGACGCTTCGATTTTTGTTGACCAACTTTTATTTTACGAAAAAAGTTGAACAAGATTTTGTTCACACGTTTCAATTTAAGTTGAACCGATTTTGACATTCAAAATGGCGTCAACTGAAATTGTTAGTGCGTGCGTCTATCTAATTTCTGATGTTCTGTGAGAGGAGCTGGAGATTATGAAAAAACATAAAAAACGTCGTACTTGGGTGAGAAAATGGATCATGAGAAGGAGTGAATTAGGCGCATCCAACACAATTTTTTTCAAAATAATATTATTTACATTTCAAAATAAATATTCTATTTTTGTATACTTCTTGTTTTTGATTCGAAAGACAGGGATGGCTTTGGTACAGATCCATAAATCTGAACATTAAATCGTCCGACCATTTCAGATATTTTTTGGTTGAAACGGATTCCATGACGGTAGGAACTAGTACCGAATAAATGAAACGCCTGACGTTTACTTTTTCCCGCGAGTAATTAAAAATGATAAGCGACTTGAAACATGTGTTCAGACGCGACGATTCAGTGTAAAACTCGAACGATTAGTAAAACCAAAATGGCGATAGTCATACTTGAACGACAAAAGTAGACGGGCTATCAACTTTCGCTAGCAACAAAAAAAGTTGATAACTTTGTTGACAAAGTGTTCACACGTGTCAATTAGCTTTCAACTGTCGAGTTGACCGACAAAAATCGCCTCATGTGAACCGGCTATTAGGGTGTTTTTGACAATAATTTGAACTTAGGAAACTTCAAACGCCCCATGTGCGAACAATTTCTACCTATTTCATAAACTATTGTGAACACTCATTTTGGTCAACTCTTATATTTTAACTAACTAACCATCATACCATTTCACTGCAGAGATAGTTAGAGAGGACGGACCGCACTTACATTCATACATCGTCTCGTACATACTCTAATAGTTTTCTAACACTTGACATGGCCCAACTCACATGTCTGATTCACTTAATCGTGCCATGTCTTCCTCGGTTGTCCCCGACTTCTTCTACCATACACACTTGTGTCATATATTCTCCTTACACAGCTTTCTTCGTTCATTTGTTCTACATGCCTAAACCATCTGAGGGTTCCTTCCTTAAGCTTAGTCATTTCGCTTACATCAGCCTTGCATTCTTTGCGGATTTCCACATTTCTCATACACATGCTCCTCAGGGATCTCATTTAAATAGCATTTAATATGACCTCTTTATTTTGTTTCTAATATTTTATGTTGACTGTATTTTGTGAGCTCTATTGTAATTTTAAACAAAATATCTACCTACTGCGTTGTAAGTAGAAACGTATTAAAATTTGTACAGCGCACTTGAGGTGATATTTCACAAAAACGGCGCTATACAAGTCATCCAAATATTATTATTATTAAGTAAAAGCCCTATTGGCGTCCAATTGACATATGTAAAAAAACAATTAGCCAAATTCCTTATAATTGTGTACAAATTCGAGTTGTAGAATGTACAAGTAGCGAGCCTTTCTAGGCGGTTTGTTTGTGAGCCGAACCGGGACACGAGAGGAAAAACCTCACCGCGGAGAGACCTACTTTTCACTATTTCCCAGCTTTCCGCCCGACCCTCTGTCGCTAATGAAATTTTCATAATTAAACTACATCTTGCAAATTAAATCATACCCATAATAATATATTCTTTATAACATGTGGTACAGAAAGCTCTCGGTTTATTAAGGTTGATGAAAAAACGGTTTTTCCGGTTAATCCAAACACATTAAAAATGCTGCATAATATAAGTACACTCACATTGGTTCCATGGCAACTCAAAAAAGTGTCTCATCAACACACATTTGAAAAGTCATTAAAAGTGATGGAAAAAATTTCCCGTAACCTATTTAACTTAGTTTTTTCAATCACTTTTAACGAATTTTCAAAGGAGTGTTTGATATTAAAAAAAATAATTTCTTTAATGATTTCATATAAAATTCAGATTACAATATTCATTTGCATTATCACAACCGCCATACTAGGCTCATGCCATTCATATTTCAAATATCGAAAAATCTAAGAAGGACTAAAAACTTTTCATGGTATATGTACTTAAAAGTGTTCATAATCTACTCTTTCGTAGATGGTGCTTATTTCATTATTTTAGAAAAAAATAACCCTTTAGCAAGCCCTTTAAAATAATAAGAGGAATTGTTTGTTTCCGCGTGTAAATAAATACATACGTAATACGGAGGCCTGAAAATTCAAAATAGTCCAGGTCACAAAAATATATTTCTGAGATAATCCACTTCAAAGTCTCGTCACTGTCATTAATTAATTTTTATTTCTTTATGCAAAAACAGAAATGTTTTTTAAAATAAAATAATAGTTTTAAATGCTTTTGCAAGTAGAGATATAAATTAAATAAAGAGTATGAGAAGCTTTGAAGTGGTTTATCTCGGGAATATTGTTGTGACCTAGTATACTTGTATTTTCAAGCCTGCATATGAAAATTAAAAAAATTATTTTGCCCGCTTCGACCAAATAAGGACGGTCGAAGTTTGTCCGTATAAAATCTTAATTAGTTCAAGAGAGGTGTAGAAACACAATATTGTATCTTTGATTCAATCCAATATCCAAAAACATCGTTTAAAAACTCTTGTGCAGAAGGTGCTTTTATTTTGAACATTTATTCATTTAAAATTATTTCTAAACGGTTAGGTTTAATAATTTCCCGCACGGAGAAAAATGTTATTCGAAAAAGACCGAAATGCTTACGAACAAATTAACAGGGTTTCAATGTTTGTTGGCGGGAACATCTAAGAATAATTTGTTGGTATACGTAATTTCGTACGTATACCAACAAATTATTCTTACATATTCCCGCCAATAAACATTGAAACCCTGTTAATTTGTTCGTAAGAACTTCAGTCCCGTTTTTAACCGTGCGGTAAATCGAGAGTGTAATGTAATTTCTGAATCCTGAAGCTGAGCCGCGTCTCAATCGCTTCCATTGTGCGGCGAACGTTTTCTAAGGTTCAACTCAAATTTTAATTAATGCTTCTTTCTTCCGAGAAAATTGTGTACCGAGACGATACATAATGAACCGGTTTACTGTTTCTACTATCAATTTGAATGCTCCCTTGGGCGAAATTTCAGAAACATATCCCACCAAGATAATTATGAAAAAATTCATTATTAGAGAATCTCATTTTCAAATTCACGGTGTTGCTAACCTTTGAAATACGAGTTCAAGAACGCCTTGGAAAAGATTAATGGTTTATATAATGCGAGCATTTAGTACTTATCCGAGCCTAAGCACCCGACCGCCAAATTAAGAAGTCGGTGCTGTCTCTAAGTAAACTTCACTGTATAAACTAATCTTAACACTCTGAAACAATTTTTCCCAACCGAAAAACAGAAGGCCACTAATTCCAATATTAATAATTGGATATTGGAATACCCACATGAGGTAAAAAAAATTAGGTTCAAACAACGCAATTAGGATGAAATTCAGTAAATTTAAATGATTCCTACATCAAGGACATTATGAATTTAAAAATGAGAAAATAATTGTGTATTAATAATATGCTTGCTGTAAAACAAGACATAAATCATTGGCAACAACGAGTATCAACAACAATCGCCGCCATTTGCAAATTGTCGTTGCTCGGTGGCACTGACTAGTTCACGTGACACTTAAAAATCAATACCTACTGTAGTCGGCCTTGGTACTTACCAGTCCGACGACCAGGTTTTGTCTCGTTTTGAGATGGGAATAAGAAACTCACCTGGAACAAATAGAAATAAATAAATTAAAAGGAGAAAAACAACAAATAAAAAGTAAGATAATACCAGCGTACAATAATTATATATTGTGATAACATATCACATTCTGACACTAAAAACCGTAGATTTGTGCTTAGCCCTGCCGCTTTAAGCTCCGTTGTAAGTTTATACCCTCTATCTGTCATGCATAGTTTATGAGAAATATTGCAATGGAGCTATCAGTAATTGAGATAACGTACCAAAAACTAAAAATTGATGTCACTATTAGTTTCTTAGAACAGGCACTGCCTAGTAAGAAACTAATGTTGACTGGGCCATTACTTCAATAATATTCAAACATGTATTGCAGTTTATCCTCGACGTACACAGCAGGGGTCTTACGAATATTCGCATCCGCATTAGAAAATGCGGAACATTTGCATTAATTCAGACGTCTGCATCGGCATCCGCATCAATTATGCGGAGTTTTTACGGATGCGGATTCGTATGTGCAACAAGTAACGACATGTAAAGAAAGTGGGCAGGGCCATGCCTCGCGCGTGTTTGCCAGTTGCTATCTTCGTTGATCGAAGACAGCAACTAGCACGAAGATCGTTCGCTAATTGACCAATGGGAAGGCACAAATTGGTGACTAGATCCTACGGGTTTTGTTTGTTTTGTTTGAGTTATCGATGTGATTCCCATTGTGAATCAATTACAGTGTTGGTTCACTGTGTTTATCCAAGTTTGTTGCGTGGTTGATGAATTTTTCGATGTAAATATTAAGTGACATAGTAAATAAAAATACCGCCACTAATAAAAAGCAGTATCTGAACTTACTATTTTTTAAATATAATTCACCAATTTTTAAATTTAAACTAAAAATATTTTTTTTCATTATGTAGCTTTACACTTAGAATGCTAATAAGACTAAAAACTGTTTTAGTTTTGTTCTCAAAATATGATTAAATAAAAAATATTAAAATTAAATCGATTTTAGTTATTTATGAACTTAAAATTAAATTATCTTTAAAAAATCAGAAATCCGCATCCGCGGATGTGAAACTCTAATGATCCGCATCCGCTTCGGCGGATATCAAAAATGTTGCATCCGCAACAACCCTGGTATTGTCATATTATATCATTGTGCATATTTCCAATTGATGATTCCGTATACATTATTTGGCTTAATATGGTAATTATTTCATTTTCTTTATCGTACAACAATATATTTTTTTAAATCATACACAATAGAAACAGAGGATAGAAAATCGCATACACACGAGAAACGTACATATGTAGATACATTAATTCAACAAGAGAATCGTAAGCACAGAGAGAGAACGATATAAATACATTAATTACAAAGTTATATGGTGCATTTCAACACATAAAATTTTCATCACAAAGGATTTAATATTAAAACGAAGGAAGTGAGAAAATTTAAATTTTTTTTTTTTTTTTTTATAGAGAATACCTCACAAGAGTCCCAACTGCTCCCGTCTGGAGCCAGTGAGACTATGGCATCCCCAATTGGGGTATGTTGTGAGGCTGAAGGAAAGTGGGGAAGGGAAGGAGATGGGGAAGAGGAAGGTAGGAAAGTACCTGGCTATTCAGATCTAGTCACTAAACACGGCTAAAGCCATTATTAAGCAACGTCTCAATTCTGAATGGTGGTCTTACACCAGGGCGATACTGACAGTATCTTCCACTCTGGAACGTGCCGCAAATGTAGTATATATTATTTTTATTAATTAATTGTGAAATAACACAAATTAATCAAATAAAATTTATTTGCGCACGCCGGGTTCGAACCCGCAACCTTCCGATTGGGAGTCAAGTGTTGTTACCACTCGACCACGGAATACTAGAATAATCTAAATAATGTAATTGTTGTATAACCTGGTTCGCGAAAAGGTCTGCCAGGGGAACGGGACGAAACATGATTTTTCATACAGTCAGCAGTGTCCTTTGGTCACAAAGAGGAGTTGTGTAATCGGAATAAAAGCGCAATACAAGCCACTACCTCAACACTGTACCGAATAACTATACATGTACACGTGTACACGTGTCGGGAATTGAATAAAACAAACAAGCCAAAAAGCTTTGTTGTAAACTGAGGCAACACGAGAAGATTAACTTCCAAATATACCAGGAACACGCAACGTTATGTGGGACAAGATAGTTGATACTATCAAATGTTTAATTAGTGTTTGTTTAAAAATATATTTTGTATTCTATACAAGATAGGCCATACTAAAAAACGTAATCATTGCTTGATTAAAAGTAAAAAATACAACAATATTATATTTACTATCTTACTAGTTGGGCGGTTTTTTTTCATACAGATTCCCATGTGGAAACCACATCGGGGACCCACATGAAAAGTCTATACTTTAACCGATCATTATTTTCATCCTTAAGATTTCTTACAGATAAAAAATCTATACTTTAACCGATCATTATTTTCATCCTTAAGATTTCTTACAGATAAAAAATCTATACTTTAACCGATCATTATTTTCATCCTTAAGATTTCTTAGAGATAAAAAATCTATACTTTAACCGATCATTATTTTCATCCTTAAGATTTCTTAGAGATAAAAAATCTATACTTTAACCGATCATTATTTTCATCCTTAAGATTTCTTACAGATAGTCAGTTGATATTAGAGAAAAACCAATATTTGGTGACGGTAACTACTACGAAATCGTCAAAAAAGACAACTGACTGAAAAAATTTGTCATTTGCCGTTGCAGTCAACAAATTCTCAAAAATACAAGCGGGGTTCACAACGCCGAAAGTGATACAAGTTCACACACAATCAGTAATAAACTCATAACTCATAAACTCATTTTTTTTAAATTATAACACAGGATGTTAAGGGACCTACTTGACTTAACTTTAGCGATTCCTGGCATTACTTGGAGTAAAGGTGTACATGTAATTTTGGTCTACGGTGTCTTTTTTTTATTTAAAATGAAACAAAAAAGTCTTCAACAAGTCGTCACTGATCTACTGTCCATTACCTATTGATTTTGATTGTTTTTAGTTTAAAAAAATACATTAAAGGCACCAGAGATCTAAATTTCATTTCCATTTTTTACTCCTAATAATGTCAGGAATCACTGGTTAAAGTAAGTCAAGTATGTCCCTTAACACCTCGTACAGTTTTTTTTATCAATATTTTGAATATAAAACGAAGTAAACATTTTCACACTTGTAATATAGTAAAACAGTGAAAGACGACAGAATCAAAAAATGTCCGCCATCTTGAACTGTACGACAATCGATACCAAAATAGAACGCGTTCTTTTTTCATCCTGAATCCACGTGAAAAGAAAACCCACATGGAAACTAGGCAGAAAAAACACCGTGTAAAACGCCCATAAGTTGTGTTTAACAAGCATGATTAATATATTTGCAATCGTATACATGTATGTAAGGTTACTACGCTTCGGACGTTCAAGTAGCGTATGTTTAATCCAGTATGTAAAATTTTATCCATATTAATTTTGCTATCCCGACACAGTTAAATATATTTGACCGCAAGTCTTATCTGAGGAGTCTATGTTAAAACCGCAGTAAAGAGGTATGAAGCTTTTTTTATCCGATTCGATATCATAATATCCGCTTCGGCTGCGCTCCGAGCTACAAGGATTAAAATGGATAATGCTTATGTTTAGAAAACAAACAAAATAGACGGAATGTTGTGAAACATAACCGATAGCCGTCTGCAATGTTGCAAATTGTAAACGAGTATTTTTAATGATGGAAAATTATATTAATCTTTTTTTTCAGCTAATATGGAAAAATGACGGGTTTACATTAAAGTATTTTGACTATAATGTACCTCATAAATATTCTGATTTTTTGACCGAGTGGTTTAGCGGTCCGTCCTTTCTGCCTACTCTCTGCTAAACGGCGTGATTGTTAGTTAGTTTATTAGTTAATAAATATCCTCAATTATTCAGGAGATGCGATTATTTAATTTCGAATTGCCGAAATAATCCATTGTTCACACTTCACGTACCATTCTTTAAGAGAAACTTTAAATTATTCATAAACTTCACGTTAATTGACATCGATGGTTCATTTGTATGCCTTTCTAGGAAGAAATGAGTCTAGATACGGACTAAATTATGTATTCATACTGCGTATGTACGGGCGCAAACAAACAATCCATTTTAAAATTTTAAAGCATAACTTACAAAAAGTGTTTTTTTTTCACTAAAAAAATAAATTTTCTGCATCTCTGAAAGAACGGATTATGAATACTATCAGGTACAGCCTTATTACTGGAGTTAAAAAAAGCTATTAAAAACTTAAAACAAAGGGAAAATTGAAATAAATATATCAGAATGGCAAAAAATATTTAAATGACTAGAGACGCAATTATTTCACCCAAAACGAATGCAAATTGCACAAAAGATCTGGATAATTAACTGCTGATATAGCAATTAAAATAGTTGACATAATATTTACATTACTAATGGAATCTTTGATCCTATTCACAAAAGAGACACATTTTTTCAGAATGTTCCTCATCCGGATTTGAACGATTTTACCGAAATGTCCTCGTTAATTCTATTCACGACTCTGATCTGACTCTGAATTAACTGTTGTACGAATCGATTCTACAGAAGAAACTAGACACAGCAAAATGAACTAAGGAGAATGTATTTTTACACAAGCGAAAGTTCTAACTAATCTATTAAAAGATTCTAGAAACATTTATCAGGTTATAAAATATACATTTACTTCTTCTTCGGTTAGTAATAATAATTATGTAAGGGTAGAGCGAATAAATGCTTCATCCATCCGTCTAAAGAAATTAAAGATAACCCTGGAAACCTGAAAACCTTAGCTTTGACAGAAGAAAACAATTTGGGTCGTCATGGCAGTTAGAAAAGATACCAGCCTCGTTATGGCAATTCATGGTTGAATACAAAAAATTGGTTCAATATAATCCATACTATCATGGAAAGCAATCACTTTGTGGCTTGACATAATTGTATCAAACAAAAAACTCACTTTGTTGGAGTGTAATTTATATATTAGCGATCGATACTAAGTGCTTTATTTCGTATCTAAGTATTTTTTTTTAATAAAGTACTGTGTAATCAATGGACAAACGTACATTATATTTTATTGACCATGAAAAGAAGGAATGAAATAACTCTAAATCACAAAAAACCCACGAAATGAATAAATATTTAATCAGTAAAGACAATATTAGTAACTCTCAAACAAAATTTTTAATAATTATTGCTTATAATAATTGTTACCCTTTGTGCTATGCATAAAAATCTTGTCTTAAACATTAGTTTAACAATTTAAAAAAAAAAAAAAAAAATTTGAAACTAGCATTAGAAAAGATTCGGTCGCATCTAGGGTTTGAACCCAGGACTTGAACCCTGCCTTGCCGGGTCTCTGACTAATTCTAAAATTATCATCTCTAACAGTATCCTTCGACTCAGGACTTTCAACAACAACATGATTGCAAGATTCTTCCATAACTAAATGCAATCCAGATAGTATCTTGGGATTCATTTTTATTTAAAGTTTGACATCTATTGACTTCTTTAGTCTAGGATCATTTTTTTTCCTATGTTCAATTCCTAAATGCGACCAAATCTTTATTCTGATTTTATTGTTTAAAAGTAAAGACATTATTAGAGATTTTATTGTTTCATCATAAAGACATTATTAGAGATTTTATTGTTTCATCATAAAGACATTATTAGAGATTTTATTGTTTCATCATAAAGACATTATTAGAAATTTTATTGTTTCATCATAAAGACATTATTAGAGATTTTATTCACAGTTGATCCAAAAACAGAAAAAAAAACTTTACTGTTTCGTAAATAACATTATATTCAAAGTTTTTTTTAAAATTATAATCGTGATAAAAGACTTTTTCTTTATATTTTCGTGATAAATGTGGTAGTTATTTGAATAATAAATAAATAAAACACTTGAATGGGATATTCCTTTTCTTCCAACTGATATTTGGACAGCTACTTGACAGCTTGACTTGACGGTTACTTCTTATATTCATTCAACAATCTTATTGTGTATTTTGTTCGTCTTTCCATGCCACTGCAAAAAACTGACACGCTTTTGGTTATACGCAAATGTATTCTTCTTTGTTGGTTAATTTTTGTTTGGATATCATTGTAACCTCACTTAATCACGCTAGTATTTAACACAATATGTTAATAGATTCAATATTATGTATATTATTTCTAGTAGTGTTTTCAGAAAATACCATAGACATCCAAATTGATAGACTTGCCCCAACATGAAATCTGGGTATCATTTTGATGAGCTGGAGACAAACCACATGACAATATTTATGGCACCGTTCGTTGACCATCGATCGTTGAAATGATCAAAACCATGCATAGAAAAAAATTTCGCTAAAGTGAGGCAATAAATTTAAACAAATTATTATATGAAACATTGTACTGTTTGAACTACTGCGCAAATTCAGATTTTCACCTATTTGTTTTTCAATTTTAAATGTGTTTTCCACTAACATAATCATTTTTACAATAAGTTATATTGTTTAGTGGGTAGGTACTAATGTTGGTATACTTCGTACGGCATTGTTTAAAAAGTAATTCCTATAATTCAAAGTTAAAAACCTTTACTTTAACCTTTAAAACAATTTAAAGCGGCTTCGCTATAATATTAGAGTTGCTCCGTCTACTTTGCTATAATATCAAAATGTGGGTGTTTTTAAATCATGTTTTGTGAGCCTTTTACCTCAACTAGGACGTGTATTGTGTATTTTGTGAAAAATATTTAATTAATTAAGAAAAAGTGAGAATTGTAGATTTTTTTAATTTGTCACTTTACAAGAGCGACCCTGTCTGTATAATGTAAAGACAGGAAAATATGTCGCCACCCGGTTGGTCAGCGTTATGAGGCAGGTGAAGTTTAAAGTTTCTGCGGGTCTTGAAGAGGCCTGGATTATATGAAGGAGTAAAACATGTGCCAGTAGCTCGTTCCACATAGGAGCCGACTTTCCCAAAAACGATTCGAAGAAACAACCCGTTCTCATGAAGCCGAAATCAACTGTAAATGGGTGTTTCGCTCGTGCCCTTCGAGTTTATTATCAAACTTTTTGTAATATCGAAAATATTTCTTCTCGAACATTTAATTCTTTAATTTTACCTTTTTTATAAATACATAATAATAATAATAAAATCGTTTATTCATCAATAGTATATTTTTTTTGCAATATTACACATTTTTGATTGCTCATTGCTTCTATTGACGAAAAGATCACTGCTCAGCTGCAATTCAGGATTTCACCTGGAATGCAGCTGGTTTTAATGATGACATAAGTTTTCTTTCAAAAAGTTGTACTTCAAACTTCTAGAGTTTCTGTTTTCATTGATTGGAATGAATATACACATCTGACGAACACTGTAGATGTATTTTTTTAGATTATAACTTTAGATTTAGATTAACTTAAAGTTTAAGTTTAGACTTACGGAATTCAATACTTCGTTTGTGTGAAAGCACTATGAAACCAATTAAAAAAAAAAAAAAAAAAAAAATACAGTGTATTTATTACACATATTGAATCCGTTCGTAATATTTTTTTCGTAAGAATATGTACACAAAACTAAACTCAACATATCAGACATTAAATATGTAAATAAAATCTAATAAAATTTTAAATGTTACTTATAATTTTGTAACGGCAAAAATTCATGATGTAATTTCATTTTAATTTTTAAAGTGACAATAAAAATTTAAATAGTTCACAACGAATATTTTCAGAGAGAAAATGTATGTAAACAAAATTAAACCAAATTAGGTACGTAATTTTACTTTTGTTGAGGATTTACCTTGACATCAACATTATTTATTATATATAATTTAAAATACGTACAACGTTCACCTCTTCAATTAAGACATTTTCTGTAATATTATTATTCAACGCATTTTGTAACATTTCCTTCCAGTAGAATATCCAAGGGAATAGAGTTACGCCTACGACAGATGTCGACAACTTGCCGTTTATTCAAATATTTTGACATCATATTGATTTATGAACTTTTAAGATATTTAAAATAAGACATGTTCTGAGGTATGTACCTAAAATTATAGCATTTGAACACTATCACTTTAAATGTAACTGGACAACACAACACAGTGACAAATCAACACACTCTTTTAAAAGTGATAAAAAAACTAGGTTAAATTAGTTACGTTAGGTTAGGTTTATTGGTTGCATTTTTTCATTCCTTTTAATGATTTGCCACTGTGTTGAGTTGTGACGGAACCGAATTAAAGTATTTGACCTGGCTGAATTAGCATTGCGTTTGGGTCCCACCCAGGCGTCTTAAGTTGAATTCCTCGGCTGCCTAAGTCCCCCATCACGACACAAGCATCATTTTCCGCTAACTGTGGGGTAGCAGGAGATTTTTAAATAATGAGCGCTTTTAATATTACCACGTTTACGGATTGGCGACGGCGCATAAAGGGTAATAAAAGTACGTTCCTTATCACTTTAATGCTGCAGCTCTTTCTTACCCATTAAATAATGGTGAGACAAAAATGAGACAGACAATGTCTGTTTCCTCCAAAGGAAAAAAGTAATCATTTTCTTTCCTCTCCCTCACTCACATTAAAGATATCTCCGTTTTCGCGGGAATACCAAAACCAGCTATTGTCAGAACCCAGCCGTAACCCAGGAATGTTTAATTTATTATGAATGGAAAATAAAATATAAAATCTAATTATGTAGATAAAATTTCGTATTTTTGTGCGTTTTTTTGGTTTCAAAAAAAAATCTGGTTAACAGACTAGCAACTTTTGATTCATATTATCATCAGAAAGATGCTATACAGAAGGCTATCACGGAATTCCTATCAAAAAATATTACCATAGATGAGAGAAGACTGAGATATAAGTATTCCCACAAATCATTTTCAATATGATTTTTTAACACACAAAGATGGAAAATATACAGGGTGTTAAGGTACGTACTTGAGTTACTTTAACCAGTGATTCCTGACATTATTTGGAGTAAAAAATGTAAATGAAATTTTGGTCTCCGGTGACTTTTTTTATGTAAATTTTTTTTTTTTCAAATATTTTTTCTTCAAAATCAAACAAAAAAAAAACTTTCACATGACCTTATTGGTCACTCAGCCGAGTTACCGCCCCACCACTTACCCCGCCCCCAACTACCCAACACCTACTATTATTTATGTTTTTGTAGAAAAAAAAAAAAAAAACATCAAAAATATCACCGGATACCAAAATTTCATTTACATTTTTTAATTCAAATAATGTCAGGAATCACTCGTTAAAGTAACTCAATTACGTACCTTAACACCCTGTATAGACAAATAATTAATTATTTAATAGTTTGTACAACGACCCCATCTTTAATCTGCCTCTTCTATTTTGCAATCAAAACCGCGATATTATAACACCAACACTCGTGAAATGTTGTTATCTCAAGGAATGCTCATATTTGGCATAAAGGCGCGCGTTTCCGAAAATTTCCAACCGCAAGACGTGGTTTTAATAACGCTTAAGTGACGGAGAATCCTCATTACTTGATTAATTTAATATGCTCTGTATTCTACAGGTACCAGAATGCTAGAGGTTATTATATTTTCAAATAGAATTCATAGCGCTACAGAAATTATAAAGACATTTCTGTAAAATGGTATCTAAATAAAATGCCATTAGCTATAAAATTTTAATTAGAATTTTTTTATTAATGTGACAAATGTTGAACTTTTCAAGTAACTCTATTCCTTGTAGATTAGTATGATTTTTGTGATTCAAAGGTGGAACGTCAAGTCAATTAACAGAAATATGATTAGGTATTTTTGTTTGGTTAGTTTTTTTCTTCAAATATTCATGATTTATATAATATCACCAGAAAACTATAAGATGCATTAAATTTTTAAGTTTTAAAAATTCTTTTGCAATCCCATTGATTTACTGATATGGGGGGTCTTTTCAGTTTATTGCGGCGTTCCTGGACTTGACATCTTTGGGGATGCTGTGTAGAGGACACTTTTTAATTCTACAATTCTACCATGAACTATGTGGTAGTTGAAGCTTATGAATTGCCTAGTAAGTAGTTTGTTTTAACATTTTTTTGCCCACGTACATGAATTTAGGATCGTAAAAGAATTGTAAAACGCGCCATTAGAATTATTTGACATTGAAGAGATCCATATTTTAAGACGGAAGAAATACACAATTCCACAAGTCATACCACCTTCAGGCTTTTGAGCACGAGAACTAGTAGTACTTAAACTTTCTAAAAATGAAACCAGACTTCATTTTTTGTTTCTTATTTCATCAATTGATATCACAAAGTAATAGCGTAAGCCCTGTTGGCATTAGCACATATATATATATACAGTTGATATCTACATTTTATTTTTATTTTTGTGATTCTCCTTACCAATTTATTTAAAAACGTATTAAAACGAACAATTTTATGAAATGGATACGAAATAATAAATTTAATTGAATTGAATAATAAATCTGTCAATAAAAAATGACAAACGTTCATACACCCCGACAGCTAAAATTATACATTTTGGAATTATGGTATCTTTCTAAATGAAAACCTTTAAAATTTGAAAACCCAAAGATAATAAAATATTTTACATTTGGCGTATACCTATATCTTCGTCGTTCCTGCAAAATTTTACGAAAACAAATTAAAATTTACGATTAATAAACTAAACATAGATTTCCTACACGTAGATAAGCTTTCCTCCTTAAAAACGCATTTTGATAGACCCGGAAAGACTTAATAATACACCGGAATCATCAGGAAAAGTTTCGACTTCAACGAGAAGAGCTATAATAGGTTACGATGAAATGAAATTCGCGTTCTCAGTACTTAACTTCGGGCCCTTATTCAAATAAGCCAAATCACAACCCAAAATGTACGCCTACATCTAGAATAATCGAATAATACTTATATTTTACAGCCCGAGCCGAGATTTTTAATTCGAATCGATGAAGCCGATTGGTGCTCTCCCCATCGCGGCCATAAAGTACTAAGGGCTGAATTAATTAATGAAATATCTCTATAAACTTTAGGCATAATAATAAAACAATGTAAGCATATAAAATATAATAGGTTCTTACTACTTAAGTGCTTAATTTCATTTACTGCCCTGGTTTACTACAGACTATGTGATTAAAAGACTAAGTTTACATTTAAGACAGAGATGTAATTACGAGCTGAATTGTCAACAAGATGTAAAATAACACCTGTAATACAAACTAACGATCAAATCAAAATAAACGTTATTCAAAACAATGATTTTCAACCAATTTTCTATTATTATTTATTACGGGTAAAGAAATATAAATGTATCGCTTTCTAACTAACTACATAAGAGATTTTTTTACGCTTGATTTCTTCATTGTTGGCAATCTAATTTGCTTTGCATTTCTCGTCCCGCGTCCGTGTATCTTGTGATTGTAATTTTTTTTTTACTTTTCCTTAGACACCATTCCTATGTTAATTTTATGTAAAAAAATAATTATGTACTTTCAAATAAATAATTTGCTACACCGTCATAAAAAAATAGCTACTTTCAAATAAATAATTTGCTTCACCGTCATAAAATTTAGGGTATGCGCACATCATATTCCCAAAGTTTCATCGCAATCGGATGGACGGTATGGCTGCGCATAAGGTATGAATACACAAACAAACAAACATTCATTTTTATATTATAGATTTTCATGGAACGCAATCGTTTTGTGGTTTCACATAATAAATATTAGAAATAAAACACTCAAATTTATACAAATGAACCGCAAATGTACATATTTGTCATATTGACAAAGTTTATTGTCGATGTTGATATGTTTACAGCGTATTTATGTATTTCCACGATATTAAAAAAAAAATATTTGATAGGCTATTTTAAACTATGTTAGAATATTAAACATGACTTATGATAATTGACTTATTAACTTTTACGCTGAAATTATGGGTAGGTAAATCGCTGTAAATAATAATATATTTTACCATTGAAGACAATATTAACCACTCTCAAACGAAAGATGTGAAACAGAAAAGAGAGAAAAGCATAAGCAGCCAAAAAACATGCGCATGGAAAATGAAGATAATGTCGGTAGTTCTTATTTGAAATGGATACAGATAAAAGTGATGGTAGTTGATATGGTTGGATTAACTCAGTGGTTAGAGAAATGCCCTAACAAGGCAGTGGTCCTTAGTTCCATTGGTTAATATTGTCTTCAAAGATTAAATATTACAATGTAACCTTTGGAGGGCCAGGTTTTTTTTTTTTTAAATCAAACGTCACTTCAGAATTTTTTTGTGACGCATTTTATAAGTTTACAGTAACAATTCTTTCAGATATTGGTAGTTTATACAACTTTTGTTTTTAACCCCTAAAAAAATTGGCGTATTTTGTCAGAGGCTAAAAATATTCCCGCTTTCCAATAAAATCCAAATAAATGGAACATTTGTTAACGTATTCGAAAACTAAAAACTGTTTTCGAAAGGTGATGAAATAGGCTTTCAAATTTTTATATTAAAAATTACTATGTATTTTTTAAATATAATTTTTTTTTGCGAAAACTTTAAAAAGTTTTAAAAATGGCTCACTTTACTTTTTTTTCTAACTAAAATTACTGACAATGAAAAAAAATAAAGCACATACTTATTTCATTAGATAAATGAATTATAAACCTTACTGTCACCTCACTTTTTTTCGTTTCATGTAAAAAAATTCTTAAAAAATTCACAAAGTTCGATAATTTTTTTTCAAATTGCTATCGGAAACTTATTGGATTTGAATATATAGTTTGTTGTATTCTCTTTCCAATACCGTTTAGATCACATTTCTGACTATGATAGTAAGGGAGAAACAACGATTTCTGTGAGACCTATGTGAGCTGGGACAAATATGGTCTCCTGTGATTAAACGGGTTAATAATATTATTTTGTAATAGAAACTCGTAAGCAAATAATGATTTAAAAAAATAATAATAATAATTTTCATTGGTGGCCACCGGTGGGCCAACGGCCAATTAAAGGACTTAAAAATTTAAATAGTTAAAAATTTAAATAGGTAATAATGTATTGTTTGTAATAGACACAAAAAAAGATACATGAAATCATGTGCCCTAATCAAAGGACATTATATTGTAATTTGTTGCTGGGATTGCCGCTCATAATTCATGAGGAATGTTAACTTGTTACCACGCGTTAACCCTTGGCAAGAGTCAACTCGACTCATTACTGACCGTCTTTAATGGGTTGCTGGGTATGGACCAGCTGCTGAGAGATCCGTTGACATTCTGTTATGCATCGTTGATGAGAAAGAGGGAGAGGTTGCTATGGAGCTAACAGCGGTAGGTCTTTATGCATGCACTGATGGTCTTGATTGTATAATGATTGCGGTGACCACAATCTTTGGAATTCGAGGGACAAAGCATTTTATTGTTCAAGGAACTGTTATGTACAGGACTAATATAAACGGTTCAATTTGGTGGTAGATATATATTTTTTTTTATTTAATTTTTTTTTTTACAAATACAGTTGTTACACATTGTATATATATATTTTTAATACATTTTTTAAATATCGTGATTCACCTTTTTTTTGAGCAATGCTCGTGTAAAAAAGGTGGAGCAGCGAAAAACAATTCAATATATATTTTTAAAATGTGTAGTAAGGATAATGAAATGCAACGAAAGTCTAAACGCCTACAGAATCTTTGTAAGATATTCATTTATTTATTTATTTTCAACGTCCTAACGGGCTTTTACATAGTAAGTGTATGATATGATATATACAAAGACACAATGTTTGGATAAAAAAAAGATCAACTTAAAATATGAACCTTACATAAATAGTAAGTATGAAGATAAATTAAAGTGAAAATAATATAGAAAGAGAGAAAAAAAAATATTGTTTAATGTGTCACCTCCTAATAACCTCCCTGTCTGTAGGGTGAACAAGTGCACAAACAGAGAAATTACATCGCCATCTGGTTGGGCAACGTTGAAAATATTGTCTGTATTCTCAAAATCTGTATTGTCTTAGATTTTATTTGTCAATTTCATCGCCTTATCTGTAAATCGTGTTTTATTCATTTCAACAAGAAACTTTTCAATTTTACATAAAAAATTTCAACGTAAATCATAGAGTATGATTAACATTTTTTAATGTGCCTGAAGAAAACCTAATGGCCCTGAGGAAAACAATTTCCCTCTGAATGTCATCTTTGGGGATGCTGTGTGAAGTGTATTTTTAGGAAAGAAAGGAAATGAAGTTCTGGGAAGAAAAGGGGTATGAGGGGTGGAAAGGAATCAGAGGTACAGTGACGGACGTATGAATCCATCTCTCCCACTGCGGTGCAAGGCGATGTTCCGAAACAGTACCTACTGCTGGAGAGGTCTAATGTCTCAATCAAACAGTCTATCCCGATGCGGCCTGCCACGCACCCCTACTAAGACACCAAACGTTGCAAACCACTTGGGGGGACCTATGGCAGAGGTGTTGGTTATCCAACCAATTGTTCCCAGGGTGGCGGTACAAATACACGCCTCCCAAATTAACATTAAAATAAAAAATATATTTAAATTAATATCCAAAAAATTGGATACGTTTTTAGATTTTCAGGGCCAAAACATTTTCGTTGTTTGTTTTTGGGGTGTTATGCCGTGTTGCGCTACCTCCTTCTTTAGCCGACGTTTCGGACAGCGTTACAGTGTCAATCATCAGGGCAGATCTAAAGAAGGAGGTAGCACAACACGGCATAACACCCCAAAAACAAACAACGAAAACCCAAAAAATTGTTCAGAAAAACTCGTCAGGGAAAGTCTCACAGACATTATTTGTCATAATTTAAAATAACTCGTAAAGTTTGGTTGTGTACGTAGTCTAAGGAAATTTTTTGGCAAGACTTCCCGCATGAAATTTTACCAGAGTTATAAAATTTCTAGGTACATTATCGATCAAACTAATCAGAATAAAAGAAGGCCTAATTACCAAATTTCAGGAAGCTGGGGCCTCATGAACTATTCAAATATCCGATTAAAAAATCTGAGTTGCCCGCGGGAGCACTTAACACATTTCCCAAAAACGAGCTGAAGGGAATACCTTTTCTATATTTAACCATTGGCGCAGCCGAGATATCCATTTTAATATAATCGTGACATCAATTTTCGAAAAAGTCGAGATATTTTTCTAGCAATAAAGGAGTTATCTGTTTCAGAAAAAAAATCATGGTATTCAGTTTGAGTTGGTCGGAAAGAAACGTTTTTTGAAATCTATTTTGCATTATATTTATAAACGGTTAAATTTGAATCAATAGAAATAGCTCTAACAATTTCAAAGTAAAAATTTTTATGATCAAAAATTTAATTCAAATAAACACTTAGATTTAAAAACTTTTATTGTTTAAAAGACCAGCGTGTTTCATATCGATGCTTATTTCACAAGGGTTATAAAAATCTAATATGAGCCTGAAGTCACTACTTATAAAAAACCTCAACACAGGCTTGTCCTAGTGAGGTTAAAAATTGTATTGTAAACTGTTATACCTAAAATGTGAAGATTCAATAAATAAATAAATATTCTTTTAAATAATAAAAGTGGTTAAAACTAAGTATTTAAACAATTCATTAAAGTAAAAGTTCTGATATTATTTCAGTTGTGTGAAACATTTGGCCAATAATGATAAAATAACAAATTGAATTAAAATATTGTTCAAAAATAATTTTTAATTGTGTTTGAAGAACTTTTTTATTAAATAAATGTTTATCTTGATAGATGTCGAGTCATCTTCAAACAATGGTCCGCGTAGATCAGAACATAAAACCAATTGTTAAATTCAATTCATAATCATATACAGCAAAAATCATAAATATAAAAATGTGTAGTCGAAATTTATGGTAATATCAAGTTTGTTAGAAAGGGAGGGGGACTTTATTTTTTCAGTACTTAGTTACTAAAATATTTAAAAAATTAATGATTCTATTACAAACATCACTCGTCAGCCTCCGCTGACGAGGCAACTGAAAAAAAACAGTTTGCAACTAAACTCGCTATCTTGTGTATGTCAATGAGATGGTCCGCACACAACACAACTTCTTAAAAACCCGTTGTCAATAGCAACGTAAGCTCACCATGCTAGTTAGTTAGTTGCTACGATGACAGCCGATTGTTCTTCGTCTATGGTTAAACAAGGTGAGATAATTATTGAAATCGTAAAATTGAGTTTGGTTGAAAACCATAGCAACCAACAACTTTTAGTTTGGTTTCAGTTTCTTCAGTGAGCGGATCGCAAAATCCATCTCTCGTATTTTTTTAAAGACAGATGTCGACACTATAATATAAGGTTCGAAATGGCCACTTTTGGATGGTTATTTTACTTTAAATTATTCGAATGATTCGAGAACGCCCAGTCCAAATCACTAATAACAGTAATTTTTAGTTCATCTAACGATGTTGCCAGTAACGATTCTTAATGGCATTACCATTCTTACTTTATTTATTATCATTTATGTTTTTTGAAACTGGGTAACACTGATTATAGGAAGCCATCTGTCAAAATAAAATAAAAGTTTATTGCGAACGGGGCTAAAGGCCTGTCTTAAAAACCGGTTTCCATCAAGCGAAAATAATCTCGGAATACAAACAGAGTAACGTTCGACGGCTCATATTTGCTTACCATATTAGTTTCGTTTTATAGGAACCAATAAAAAATAATACGTTTTACATTAAGCAATTGAGTATATTTTCGATTTCCATACATAATACCTGATTACGTTGGCGTATGAAAGCTTTTCGTAATGCTTTAACATCTCCCTGTAACATAACAATTCGTTTAAGTAGAAAATATAGCGAGAAAAGTGATGGTAGACATATTAAGGTAGAAACAGGAAGGAACCATTATAAATATGGTTTAGTGTTAATAGGACGTGCGTTATGTAAAACACTCTTAAATCAATTACTGGGCGAAATAATAAGTTTTGAATGCTGTCGTATATAGGATTATACATGTAGTTTCAACATCATTCAACAGATGTCGTTAGTATCGACAGTTATATGTAGTTTGGAGGTGTCTCAACAGATGTCAGTTAAATAGTACTTTAAAAGAGTGTCGATTATCGTCATTCGTGTTAATGCACGAACGATTACGGAAATTGCCGATGATAGACGATATACAGCGGGGCTCCGGCAGTGTCGGGTTCCCTAGCATCAGAATAATTTAAATCTTCCAATAGGATGGTCGTTTAGTCCAGTTAAATACTCATTATAAACCTTACTACAACGTAAATAAAGCAACTTGTAATCTCGATTGATTTTTATTGGAGTTTTCCCGAACATATTTGAAGTAATCTCAATCACTGGAATTAAAGTACATCACAAATGCGTCATTTACTTCGTATTTTAAGGGTTCTGAGTTCAGATCCGGTAAAAGGCCTCCCTCAATAACGTCTCCTGTTTTTCTGAAGCTTTGCGGCTCTCACCCATCCAAAGTCGGCATTTTTTTTAGTTTAGAAGTAGCATTCATACCTGCAGTAAGAACGTTCATGTCAGAAAGCGAACCAAGAAAAGCATTCATAATATAATAATATAAACAAGCATGGAGTTATAAAGTAAAAGCTATATACGTCAGTGATCATGTGATCAAGAAGGATAAGGTACTTGTAACTGATAAGAATATACAAATGAATACACTACTCCATCGTGACTGTAACCCAAGTTAATATTATTATTATAATACATCTCAGAGTCACGGTACATCTTCCCATTCGTCGTGAACTTCCTTTCCGGGGATTGTGTTATTTGACATTTCCCTTGAATACATTTTCTCCTGAATACATTTGCACTTAAATTACAAATGGACAGTAAAATAAGGGTTAATGCCACGTCTCACATTACATGGTGACAATGTTTGCAGGTTTCTTTTATTAGGATAAGAAAAACTACCACACAACTAAGAGACCTACACGAGTATTCTAAATCACGAAATTATTTATTAATTTTATTGTCTTACTTGAGCTTTTTCTAGATGGAGATTCGTTCCTTCCACGTTCGTTATCGAATCCAAGTCCAAGTCAGAGTGAAATGCCATAGAGTTTACCCATTTACTAACCACCTGTAACTACTCATAAATTACTAATAACCGTGGAGAAAGTGGCATACACCACGCCAAACACTTTTCGGCCATTCTGTTTCCTCTGTCCTAATAAAATACGGGTCTCCTTAAGATGTTTTTCTCCTCAAAAATAACCTCAAAGATAATATAAGCCCAGGCGGAAATCTTTCGTCGAATGCGCAGATTTAAAACAATCGTCCTTTTAACTTTTATGTTTCACTTGTTTCGCTCCGAAAACACACTCAAAGATGACAAAAGTCCAGGCGGAAATCTTTGGCCTAATGTGCAGATTTGAAACAATCGTCGTTTTAACTTTTGGGTTCACTTGTTTCTCTCCCCAAAAATACCATCAAAGATGACATAAGCCCAGGAGGAAACCTCTGGCCTAATGTGCAATTTTTTTTAACCATGGTGGTTTTAACTCTTGGGTTCACTTGTTTCTCATCCCAAAAACACCCTCAAAGATGACATAAGCCCAGGTCAAAATCTTTGGCCTAATGTGCAGATTTAAAACCATAGTCGTTTTAACTCTTGGGATAACTTGTTTTTCTCCCCAAAAACACCCTCAAAGATGACATAAGCCCAGGCAAAAATCTTTGGCCTAATATGCAGATTTCAAACCATGTCGTTTTAACTCTTGGGTTCACTTGTTTCTCTCCCCAAAAACACCTCAAAGATGACATAAGCCCAGGCTAAAATCTTAGGGCTAATATTCAGACTTTAAACCATGTCGTTTTAACTCTTGGGTTCACTTGTTTCTCTCCCCAAAAATACCCTAAAAGATGACATAAGCCCAGGCGAAAATCTTTGGCCTAATGGGCAGATTTTAAATTATCGTCGTTTTAATTTTTAGGTTCACTTGCTTCTCTTTCTAAAAACATTTTCAAATATGACATAAGCCCAGGCGGAAATCTTTGGCCTAAAAATACAGATTTAAAACAATCGTCGTTTTAACTTTAACCACTCTACGAAAAACAATCCGCAACCATTCACCTCATAAATAAATTAGCACATCATCACGATAACATTCTAAACAGTCACAGGTTCCAAGTTTTGAAATAAATTACGAATCAAAATGAAAACAAAACTGTAAAGTTCTGCTTTGTTAGCCGCGAGAATTCCGAGCGGTTAAACGCACGACAAACTAAGTTGGCATAATACCCCCGATCCGCGCTTTAGTTAGGGGCGAGGGACAAAGCTCTCGGCTATCGGGAGAATAGCGGATAACGGCCTATATTATGTGGCGGGAGATTCCGCCCAAGACAATGGCATTTCTAAAATATCCCATAGTGAGTTATTGTACCAGAAATATCTCCGCCAGACCTTGTTATGTGGATTTATAGCTTATTAAAAACAAAACGAGCAGATAGCAGCTTCTACCTTTCATACGATGAGGAATGACGAATGAAATAAAACAGTTGAAACATTATTGGTTTGAAAGAATACAAAAATACAACCAAATTGATAACAATTGATAAAATATTATCCGACACATATCGAGAATTTAAAAAAATAACTTTTTAAATTAATTAAAAATTTGACAAATTATTTTTAATATTTCTATTTTTGAAACTGATAATTCGTGGTGGAATTCCATTATAATAGTATAATAAAACAAATTTAAAACTTTTTCCACTTTTAATTTATTGACCGTAACTGGTTTCAGCTTGTCAAAGCCATCTTCAGACTGGTGACCAGTCTGAAGATGGCTTTGACAAGCTGAAACCGGTTACGGTCAATAAATTAAAAGTGGAAAAAGTTTTAAAATTATTTTTGTAAATAATTACTAATATATCATTGAAGAAGAAGATAACAATAATAATCTAATTTTTTAAAATATGAAAATGAACAAGACACAGAAAAATAATAAAAGATAATGGTAGCAACTGGGACTCGAACCCAGAACCTTATGTCTTACCGGGACATACACCTCTACCAATTGGGCCACTGCGATCTATTATGATTGAGATTTCAAATTTCAGAATTAACAATATTATCTTCGACTAATGTTTTTTTTCCATATTATTGGCAGCTATCTTTATTATTGGAAACAAGTATTCAAAGAATGTATTTTTTACCTAGATAGTGTCTCGGATAAATATATCCGATTTTATTTTTATGGAACATCTATTATTTAATTTAATTTAACACAATTACTAATAATTTACAAACATTGCCAAATTTGCATTCAAAATAATGAAAAATTGAATTCTTTAATGGCCTATATTTTATAATTTAAAACAAAAATAAATAAAGTATCAGTAGCGCATATCCGTACTAGATATTTGCTATGCATTTTGATTACAAACATAATTTTTCCGTTTGGAAGTATTTTCGCCACAAATCCAAATTTAAGTCAATTAATATATTCCATCTATCAAATTATCGGTTTTATTTGTTATCGCGTTGTTTGTTATCTAAATTAAAGAAAATGTTTTTTTTCTAGTAACTTAATGAGTAAAATCTCAAAATAATATTTAATCATTAAGGAAAATGTTAGCAACTCTCAAACAAAGATTTGAAACAGAAAAGATCCGAAAAATATTCGGTGGCATCTATAAATCGAACCCAGCACCCAGGACCACGTCGAATCAGTGGTAGAGCAGAGCCCTGGCAAGGCGGAGGTCCTGATTTCAATTCCTGGATGCGACCGAATTCCTTTGAGAGTACATAGCCAATATTGTCTTTAATGATGTATAAAGTTCATTATTTTATGCATTAGTATGGAAAAGGATAAATCTGTTATTCCATCCAAGACTTGAGAACGAAAAAGCGATATTTTAAATAGGAAAACGTAATACCTATATCATCAGAACTTAGTAACACTAATAGCCAATTAGTTTTATAAATTTATTTTTTAAGAGGGTTTATTTTTTCCCCTACGAATGCAAATAACAACAACCAATAAAGCACGGAATTATACATCACAGGAGGATTATGAATCTCAAATCGTATAACGAGTTTTGTTATTGTTTGTTTTTCGCAAAGGCGTATAATTTTAGAACGTCGATATGCCCCGTTCGGCTCGCAAGCAATTTATCCTCAAACAAAATAAAACGAAAGTGGAAACAATTCTGTTAGCTTCGTACTCGATACAACCGCTGTGAAAGTGCGAGTAAATCGGTTAACCATTTAGAGCCTGGTTAATTGCGACCTTTGAGAGAAAAATCAACAAAGGGGTACATATTAAATCCTAGGATTTATCGGCCAGCCGACTGAAGCGGTGTACATCACTACTGTACCAATAATACCTTGAAATACACACCGTTTTTTGGGAGGAATTACACACAGAATTTGTGAGGCGGGTTTGGGTATTGCCTCCCGGGTAACCATTTATTGGATAACCAACATTTCTGCCACAGGTCACCCCAAGTGGTTCGCTATGTTTGGTGACTTTGGTGCCCGGGTTCATGGGGTGAGGTTTGTCCGGGTATTAGCAACGGACTCGTTTGCCCACCAACTGCATGGCAGGCCGGATTGGGAGAGAATTGTTAAAGGGGTCCCTTTGACCTTTCCAGCCGGACATCGGCTTTGAGTAAAAAAAAATTAAGGATACTTGAAGAGTTATATCTATTTTAGAAATTTCTTTCAATAGCACCAATCCTCTTGTGTTGTTTATACTGTGCTAGAACATCAGCTGTTGAAGTCGTGACGACTACGTACATTAATAAAGTTATAAACCTATGTTAGGATTATTGTTAAAAGGTTAGCAAATAGTTAAAGCATTTGGTATATGTTCTAGCTTAGCTCTTCTTCTCTGCTCTAATTGAGATATCTTATTCTTCCCACTACCTCAACATTGACGCATATCAAGGAGGTCCTCTCCATTAGTGGGCCATTTCACCTAAAAGCATCTTAAACCTGGGTCATTAAAATAATTGCGTATGTAATTAAGATGGCCGGATTTATTATCCTGCCATTCGTAATCATTATGTACCCGAACATGGTGAATAAAGACAGTCGAGACTAAGTCCCAGTTGTCCATTGGAACGAAACGAAATATTTTGAGTGTTATTATGCGGAGGAAAAACAAGGTATACAAGGAAAAGGGATAACCAATCACTTACCACTGAATCTCTGCGAAAGTGCACACACTAATGGGAAAGTGGTGGGCAACCTCCAATGTCCATTGGAACGAGACGAAAGATTTAGGGTGATAACATTTGTAGGAAAAACAAGATATGCAAGGAAAAGGGATAACCAAAGACTTACCACTTTATCTGTAAGGAGCACAGACTAAATCGTCTCAATATTATTTAATCTTTTTAAATTACTTTCGCCAAAATTTCTGCGCGGGGAGATTAGGGAGACACCGTTACCAGGACACCAGGAGCACGGATCAAGTAAAGCGTTTAGCGCGTATACACATGTTAAGACATTATAGAGATTTATCGAGCAAGCTTTTGGTATTCAAATACGGAAGGATTATTATAAGAAGCTCCAAGTGGCCCGCATACATACACATATACACACATTACACACAGAAACATTCACACGTCTAATGGAACCGAACTAAATTTATTAGGGCATAAAGCGAATGGCGTGGCGCTCCGACTTAACCAGAGAAAAATAATTATAGCCAGAAAGGTTCCCTTACTTATGACTCGTGGCCTTGGTCCGATTATTTACCTAAGTCGGAAGAAAAATAAAATAAATACAAATTACCTGATGAAACGATTTTTTCGGATGTGTAGAAGAAAACAAAAATTTCCGATTCGTTCAAGGATCCAGATACACAAAAAATGTATAGAATAAGATGCTGAACAAACATTCTACACATGGCGTGGTATTAATTAATATTGGTATACTGTTTTATGTAAGGGTAGATTTTTGTATTTAATTAACTTTTTCCGATAACGAGTCCTTAGAATAGATTTTCTAAATTGGTACATTCGTCGTGGATAGGTTGGTGATTCGCAGAGTCGATTAAATTATAGAAATACACAAAGGAAGAAAAATAAGGAAAACTACGATAGCCCTGACATATTACGCAGCAAAAGAAAAATAACTATGCTACGCAAATATTGGTAAGTGATGTTTCGCTTCAAGTGTGATTTACTGATTATTAACCAAATTGTTCCCTAGGACTCGAATCTAGGTCTTCAATTTGGTTTGGAACATAGTCCTGTAGCAGTCTTGACCTACGGGTCTGTACAGGTCTCACAGATCTCCACTAAAGCGCAACATTCATATACAGAAATGCTCGGCGGGCCGATCCGTCCGTTTATTTCTGCGCCGGACAGGCTCGACGGATCGGACGTACGTATGTTAATGTTGCTATTTAAGCACTATTTTCGTCCACCTGTTATTCTCAAATCTATCAATATAATTATTAAACCCAGAAACTCTTTAGTTTGGTGATATATTTTACTTTGTTCCTAACTTTCTTCCCATTCCTCTTTGAGTCTATTTCAGTTTCTGCGGGATCCGTAAGGCGTAAACAGTGTGATTTCAAAATACAGCTATGTAGTTAAACAAGAGATGCTCTTTTTTCGTTGTTTGTTTTTGGGGTGTTATGCCGTGTTGTGCTACCTCCTTCTTTAGCCGACGTTTCGGACAGCGTTGCAGTGTCCATCATCAGGGCAGATCCGGCAGATCCGTCGATGTGAATTTGTTGTGTTAAGTGTGTGCTTATTTACTTGGAAGCGATACCGTGTCGTCAGCTTCAATCCACTACGAGCTGGTAGGTATTTCAGAAGAAAGTGAACTACTAGAGATGCTCTATTCAATTTACTACAAAAATGGTTTCTGCATAACCAAAATAATGTAACCATATTTAAAATGATTAAACCACGAAACACGGTATCAATTACACTCCACACAAATTCATTCAGTCTAAAGCAAATCCGACCCATAAAAAATAAAAATAAAAAAAACACTTCAAACTTCACCCGCTAGTTAAAAATAATCGCACGAATAAAATACACAAAACACAAATAACCATCGGTTAACCTTTAACGCCGGTTAATACGTGGTTACAATAATTAATCTTTCCCCAAACAAACTACCCTCGGCTCGGCGCCCGCTGTTCGTTCAGGTGGCGAGGTATTAATGGAGCGAACAACTAAATCTAAAACAAATCTTCAAGTTGATAAACATGCCTGACCGATTACATGGAAATGATTTTAATTGAACAAACTATTTCCAAACTCGAGCGAGTCGTGCCAAACGTTTCCCGAAGGGCGGTAAACTAGTGAAACAAAAATTACACTGTTGGGAAATCGAATTATGATTAGGAACTGAGATCGGTTAGGCTTGATTGTTTATCTGGATGTAGCGAACAGACTAGGGGCAATTGAAAACAAAAGTAAGAACTTGTTTATGTGCTTTGGAACACAAAGATTTAAGTATTTAAAAAAATGATGTGTTGTGCTTTAAAGTTTTGCGACTGACATTTACCAGTTTATTCAATAAATAATTTATTTTTTTATGTAACTCCCACATTCCAGACCCGGCAGGACTATGACAGGTGACAGACACCCTTAATAATTGGAATATGTGTTAAACCAGTAGTTCTGTGAGTGAGTAGATCTCGAGTCCAAAAATGTATGTATCTAATTTTACTTTATTTATCAAGTCTACAGATTTAATTACATATCATTTTTTTATTTAAAAAAAGAACCGTTACTATTTTTCCAAAGAAACATACCTATTCCAATGACAATAATATTGAAAATAATGCGAATACAAAACAAAGACAACGATTTCACATTTGAAAAATAATGTTTACTGCACCATTAAAATGGTCACCATCTTGAAACAGAACTTACAAACAAATTTACAGACAGACGACGTACAAAACGGTCGAGTTAAAGCAGTAAAGCGTAATACGTTATCTTCCCAACGTAATTTTTAAATTTTAATCTGGGGTTTGAGGCTCTATCACCATATATTAATAATAATTAGATAATTTGTAGAACACTGTTTTGTGAAAAATCACCTCTAGGACGCTGTATTACAGAGGTTCTAGTAAATACGATATATTAGGCGATCCGCCCACTGAGGCAACTGAAAACTCTCAACTGCAAGTGTCTTTGTATGACAATGTGATGGCCGGCACACTACACAATCACTCAAAAACCCGTTGTCAATGGTAACGTAAGCAGTGACTCGCGACTTGCACTGCTGATTGCCGTGGTCGGCCGTTGCTGGTTGCCAGCTGTCAGCTGATTGTTCTTCTTCTATGGTTAAACAAGCTTTTTGACCAATCAAGACATAGAAACCAGCCAGTTTTAGTTTGGTTTCAGTTGCCTCGTCAGCGGAGCGCCTTATAGTACGACCTGTAAACTGTCGAAATACGTGGTGAGATGACACGATAACGACCGATAAATGACATTAAACTTTAATTTGTGGAGATTTACAAATTACCTACGATTTTTGATGACTTCTCCATGTTTTTGGCTCTGATCCAAAACTCTTACCTTTTGCTACTTGGCTCGTCAAGTTCTCATAAAATGTTTACAAGTTCTGATATTTACGAGTAGAGGCTTTCATGCGATTAATATTTTATACGGTTAAAATTAGCTTATCAATTATTTTTTAGTGTCAAAAAAAGTATGAGGACTCAAACGAAAGCCTCATAGCGTGACCACAAACGAAGCGATAAATTAAGGTGTTGTTACCGAGTCATGTTTTATAATACTTATAAAAGTAAATAATCAGCAAAATGTGTATAAAAAATGTTCTTGATATCTGAAAAAATTGTACACTCTCAATAAATTTGAAGGCAAACATTTTTTTTATGAAAACACATTTTTGTCCGGTGTAAAAAATGTACGACTTTAATAAAATTTCAGCGTGCAAAGGAAAATACTAAAGTGTGAAATACAGAAGCGCGCTTTCAAAAAAATACTTTTTACAAATTGTGTAGATATTTTGAAAAATAGTATTCGTTCCATAAATTGTAGTTATATAGGTACCTTGTTTTAAAAAAAAATCACCGCTCTGCTATAGATTCAAAATGTTTTCATAAACACGCAGTATTTTTAAGAAATTAGCCGTTTTAAGCAGAAAAACTTGTTTTTTTTTAAATTTAATTTAATAATGTTTATAATTAAGTTAATTAAGTTATTAAGCTATCACAATAATAAAAACTGTAACGCTTGCAGAATTTAATAATAAACATTATTAAATTTAATTTTAAAAAATTAAATTAAATTAAAAAATTAAATTAAATTAAAAAATTAAATTAAATTAAAAAATTAAATTAAATTAAAAAATTAAACTAAATTAAAAAATTAAATAAAATTAAAAAATTAAATTAAATTAAAAAATTAAATTTAAAAAATAAAAATTAAATGGAGTTCTACGAATTAAACACAAAAACAATAAATACAGAAATTCCTGGTTAAAAAATTACCAACGGTTTAGACTTTGGAAAAAAAAATTTAAGTTCGTTTTACAAGCCTTTTTCAAAATACTTACAAAAGCATTTATGTACTTAGAACATACACGCCGATCTCTTTACAGACGTACGCAATTCATCATTATCCAGACTAACATACAGCATACTCTTTCTTTATTCACATTCACAAACTGTCTCTTGTTACACCGACTCTTGATACACAAATCAAGTAATCCATTCAATTCATGGGGCGTCCTCGACTTATTTTTCCATTAACTTGCACGTCATGTAATCCGACTAACCTCGACGTTTGTACGACTAAAATTTGAAAATAAAGTTTACAACTGCATATATACCGTCTGCAGAGTTAAGTGTGTCAAGCTGCAGATAGATTTATCCAATATAAATATATAATTTATCTGTACTCAACATTAAATACCTCTCTTTATAAATTATAATTATTTAATTATTTTTTTTATATTCAATAATATTAGTAATTAATTTATCAAAACAGTTTTTTAACCAAGTTCTGTTGTTTAATTATTATTATGCGTAAAAGCTGTTTCGCCTTCTGAAGGCATTATCACAGTACATAGCAGAACTTGTTCATAAATACACTATTTTCATAAAATAAAAAATAAAATTATTAAATATATAAAAATAAAAAAAATAATAGTTGTTCTGCAAATAAAACCCAATAATTTCTTTTTAATACCCACTATTATAAATATAAATAGTTTTGGCATAGATATTCCATGAAAATTCTAAATAAATGACCAGAAATCAATAAAGCATTATTTATGTTGTATGCATAATCGTAATCAGTAATCACCATTTCGATCCATACATAATATTATAACATACAAGACGAATAACTAGGTACGTTGGATCTTCCACTTCGGTCACTCGATCCTTGAGCGAGGTTCGGTTATCGACCTCTTCGCCTCTTCGGGGATCTTCGGAAGTGTTCGGGTTTCTTCGACGCCTTCGGGAGCCACTCGACGAGGTCCGACCGAGGTTTTTTGCCCTCTTGAAGGAGGCTCTTTTCCGTTTGCGCTGGTCGGAGCCTCCGCCTGTGATTGGTCGATTCAAATTCGAACAGACCGCTTATTGGATGAATGAATATTTGAAAAAATAACGTGTTCTATGCAATTTTAAATAAAATTAGGTGTTTAAGTTAGTTTAAACCTATAAAAAGGATGTGCCTGTGTACACGTGTCTTTTGAAGACTTAAACAATCGTAGATCGTGGTTCCATGACAACTCAACAAAATGGCATTTCAACACCCGTTTGGAAAGTCAATAAAAGTGATGATTTTTTTTTAATGGCTCATAACCTAACCTAACGTAATATATTTAACCAAGCTTTTGGATTTTTTTCTTCACTTTTAATGACTTTTCATAAGAGTGATGAGGTTGCACATTGTTGAGTAATCCGGTCACCATAAGTCATATCTATTTATAGATTATTTTTCATAGACTGAAAATTAACATTTATAATAGCGGAAAAAAGTGGAAATTTTCAGACCTTCTGACAGAATACACCCGAAATTTAAAAAGCATATTTTCAACTTATTAATTAAGTAAGGAAATAAAAAAATAAAATCAATATTTGTACAATACAAATATTGATTATTTATTCAATATTTAAAAATAAATATTGATTATTTATTCAATATTTAAAAATAAATAAACATTGACCAAAGATTATACTTGGTCGAAGCTGCAAGATGATGTAGACGTGTTTTCGGAGACAAATTACTGACAGATAAGTAGTTTTTAAATTTATTGAAGGAGCTCATTTACATAGGAACACGTTCGGGCGCCAAGTATCGGACGGGCCGGAATGAATATTTATGAGAAATTATCCTTATTCCAAGGATTCGCAACACCTTTACATTTCCTGGGACCCTGAGACTTGGGAGGACGAGTAACGGATCTGTTTTACCTGGAAGAATATTATCTTACGGCCTATCTTCTCGTAAGAACGTTGTTTCCGATTTTATGTTTCACACGTACTAACTACATTATTATTTGTGAGAATAAATTTCGTTGTCTTATACTCGTAAAGGAATATCTAAGAAATGACAATACAGAGGAAAACTGTTGAAAGATTTTATTGTAATACACTCATTTCGGGAAGGATAATATTATTAAAGCATTTACATTCAAATAGAAACAGCATTACATATTATTATCTATATCATAAATGGTATTGTATGAATATAAGATATTATCCATGAATGTACTAAGCATGTTCTTATATATATAAAAAGTAGTTTAATATCACTTTTGAATTATTGTGCATAAAATTGCATTTTTAATATTTAACAAATACATTGCCTATTATCGTAATTTCTAATTTAACTTTCGACAGAAAAAAAAAAAAAATAATAACAGCAAGCATGCGTAAATTAATAGGAAAAAACACAGTTTAACGAATTTTCTGACTTAATTTAAAATTTCCTGTAGGAAAGCTGTATGTAACATTAATATCAACGAATTGGATTTACTGGTTGGAATATGGGACCAAGAACGAATTCTATGAGATTCAATAATGTGAACCCACGTGGAAAAATTTAATAACCAAGATATAATATATGAGAATCTCGGTATAAATCCTCCCTAATAACCTGTTTGACTCGTCCTGTTCGCTCCTCCGAGAGAACTTCAAGTGATGGAAGGATCTTGGATAAACTAAGGGTTTCTAATCATTTCTCGTACATTTTAATTGAAAAATCCCAAACATTGGTAGCAATATGTTTTTGAGCTGGTAATCTTCGTGGGAAAGATATTTGAAATTATTATATTATGATCGTTAATGAAAAAAAATACGAGTTTCTAACTACTAAATTTGATTTGAAAATTAGATCGCTTAGAAATATTTTAGGTGCTTTAATTAATTACTGCGAGTACAACACATATTTTTTGCCTTTGAAATAAGAGAATTTTTTTATTAGTCATTTTATAAGCCCAAAAACAAAATATCAGGCTTATAAAACTGCTTAAAGTTCAAAATTTCCTACTCCCGAAACCCTTTTCGAGTATGGTTTATTGTATAATATGGAAAATATAATTCTTTTTAAAATCATCGTACGTTTAAATATTTTAAAATGTGGATTTTATTAATCTACGCTTCGCACAATAAAATAATTTTCTTGAATAAATCAAAATGGCAAAAGTGTTAAACGAGAATTTAAACCTTAACGCCATATACATAAGGAGTGTTTTTGTTAAATGCCTGATTACGAATTTTAAACGACATGGTGCATCATATTCATGTCCAAGTAGAAGATGCTAATGCTATGCTAACGCTATGCTATAATCAAAACGTTTAGGGAAAATACGGTGGACCTAGTTACTCAAAATATAACAAATTTTTGATGAAGGGGTTTGCAGAGAGGAAATACCGCCGAATAACAAAATAATAATAAATACAAACATATTTTCATTCAAATGTATCTAGGAAAAAACTACTTGACTATAAACTGTTTATACCAGCATGTACGGAGAAAAATGTTATTCTAAAATACGATCATTTTATTCGTAAAAGCGGGACTGAAGTTCTTACGAACAAATTAACAGGGTTTCAATGTTTATTGGCGGGAACAAGTAAGATTAATTTGATGGTATACGTAATTTCGTACGAATATCAACAAACTATTCTTACATTTTCCCGCCAATAAACATTGAAACCCTGTTAATTTGTTCGTAAGATCTTCAGTCCCGTTTTTAACCGTTTTTACGAATAAAATGATCGTATTTTAGAATAACATCTTTCTCTGTGAGTGAGCATAAAAAATCGACACTTTATTATTCCAAGTATTTTTAAAGTCGACTTTAGGTTAAAATTTGTAAATAATGCAGAAAAAAAATATTATTTTATAATAAATGTCATTTTGAGGGACCAACTGTCGGGTCACCACACGTTTCATGTCACGCAGTACACGTAATTTGAGTAGATAAGTAACATTGATTGTACTAGAAGAGTGAGGAGTCATCAACTCTCAATGTTGTATCGTATTTCTAAAGCAGCCTAACGAGAACACAGCGGCTGATTGGCCACAGGTAATATATACAACATGACATACCCACCGCAAAATGTCAGTTTACTCCAAACAACTATCGGACCCATTACATTAATGACGCATCATCAGCTCATCACAAAGCACGTCAGTCTATCTATGAGAATATCGTATCGATTACAACATAGAATACATCTATCCGATGTTTCATTTGAGATGATTTCGTTTTAAGTACATTTAGTAGTAATAATTACTGCTGAAGAACTCTTCGGGTACCGTGATCTATAAGACATAATTTGAATTATATTTGAAGAGCGGCTGCGATAGGTTTTTTATATTTTTCTTTAAAACTTGGAAACTTGTGCATTTAACAACAATATAACACGGGGGATGTCTTTAAGAGTAAGAAGAAACATTTGAAAGTGAGAATAAATCTCTAAGAGTTAAAAGTACCCTTTAAAAGTAAGAAGTAACCTTTAAGTGTAAGAATGAAAGAGAAAGTAAGAAGTAACCTTTAAGTGTAAGAAACCTTTAAATTAAGAAGAAACCTAAGTAAGAATATATCTTAAAAAGTAAGACAAAATCTTTAAGAGTAAGAAAAGGCTATTAAGAGTAAGAATAAACCTTTAACAATAAGTAGAAACCTGTGTAAGAATATACCGTTAAGAGTAATTAGAAACCTTTAAGAGTCAGAATAAATCCGTAAAGTAAGAAGAAACCTTTAAGAGCAAGAAGAAACCAGGTAGAAATAAAAATAAACGAGAACTTAGTCACAATTTGCTGTACTGAATGTAAAACTTAAATTATGATATCAAAATACCTTTGTAAAATTGTAACTACTACCTCCTACCGATGAATTGTAAGTTCCTCCTGTCCTAAAATGAGTTTTGTAACTCATCGGAATTGCTCTAGCAAGAAATAAAAAAATTGAAAAAAATAAAAATTATGAGAAGCAAATTCAAATATCCAGGGGAAGGTTGATTGAAGTCTGAATGGTATGAATGCAGTTCACTCAACTGTTCAGTTCTGATAAATGTTAACCTCCGATAGGACAGAGCAATTGCTCATAAAAACTTACTTACCAACAGCAAAAGGAAAACAGAAACGATCAAAGTGTAGATGAAGAAGCTTACCTGAAACAAGAGAAAAAAAATATTAATTTATGTGTACATTACAGGAAACCAAGAATGGTCACAGTAAATGATTGACACTCCCGAACCAATAATTTTTAAAGTTATCTACCCAGACAAAAAATAACTGCTTAGACGGAAACATTCATAATACAAGCTTTCGCAGAGCGATTTCCAATTACTCCTAAAATATGAATGTCTACACATTGCTTTAATAATATCATAGTATCTTATATGGGTTGAAACCATATTAAATCGTGACGTAACATTGTATCAGTATATTCTACCCGTTGCATTCAAGAACAAGAACAAAGCAGAACCAGCGAAGACTGCACTCTCTGCAGTCTAAACTCCGGCCATATAAGTGGCGTTCGTATTTATCGCCCAGTCAAATCCAAGGGGCAAAGCCAATCTATGGCTACATTGGCTACCGTATAGCAATGGCGTCCATCGAGACTGGGTAACAATGGAACTAACAACTCACAATGGCTGAGAACGGAGAACGGTAAAGCAGACCTTGCCATATTAGCGATGTGTTCCTTGTTTATCGTACGTAATCAAAATAAAATATGCAACAAGCGAAATAAGAACAGAATTCAGGTTTTTATCAACACGTTTTTTTATTGTTACAAGCAATTGGTTATTTGATGAAAGAAAACATTTAGTAATCCTAGTGTTAAGGGACGTACTTGACTTTAGAGATTCCTGACATTATTTGGAGCAAAAAATGTTAAAAAAAATTAATCTCCGGTGACAATTGAGATGTTTATTATGTCAACTAAAAACATACGATTTGGACAGTTAGACGCAAGGTAAGGGGTGGGGCGGTAACTCACCTGAAAAAAATGAAAATTAAACAGAAAAAGTCATCGGAGAATGAAATTTTTTTACATTTTTTACTCGAAATAATTTCAGAAATCGCTGGTTAAAGTAAGTCAAGTACGTCCCTTAAAACCCTGTATAAATGGTTAAATTGCATAATTTCATATTTTGTTTCGATATGATTAAGAATTCATGGAGATTTATTTATTTATTATTGATAACATCATTTCCTTCCTTTCATCTGTTCTGAGAAAATATAATAAGAAGAACATTTATTGTAAATATGATCGCCATTTTTTTGCAGAGCCAGTTGTGAAATCACCTCAGGGGCGCTTTTTAAACCTAGATATAAACTTATACTGCATTGTAGTTAAATCAACCTAAAAGTACTTAGCTAGGCATTCACAATAATTATTACACGATTAAACGAGGCGTTAAAACATAAACGAATGATATTACATATTTAGAGATGTCAGAAATTCTGAAACTTTCATGTTGTGAAAAGGTTCAGATTTGTGGGATAAACTGTCAAAGAATGGAGAAATTATAATAGAAGAAAATTTTATGATACAGACGGCAAAATGTGTAGGTAGTTTTGTCAAAGGAAAATATTTATTTGATAAGTATTCAAAGAAATTCTGATAACACAGCTGGAAATAAACTTAAGTATGAGATAAATTACATATCTGCCTACGTAATTATCTGACATCATAATGGATACCAGGAAACAGCCTATCAGACGAGACTAATGCAACAGACGAGATTGTTTGTTAGTAACAGATACACAGATAAGATAAAAAGACGGTTGAAAAAATTTGGAAAACAGTTACACAATAAATTGACTGAATGACGGATCCAGAGGCCCTAGCACGCTTACTCTATATCGATCAGTAGGATAACTATCGGTAACTTCTCATCGTTCCCTAGGACAACTGCACATCGCTAACGTACAAACAACAGTTGATGTCGAATATGTTAAGGACACTTAGTCATTGTGAACTGTCACTTATTAGTTGGCGATCTGTAGTCATGCTAGGGAACGATGAGAAGTTACCGATAGTTATCCTACCGATCGATATGGAGCAAGCGTGCTAGGGCCTCAGGACTGGTGCAAACCAGGGTAGGATATATTTTTGGTTTTAATGATTTAACTAATTTCGGGATCACTCCTAAACAATCAAACATTTTAGAATTGTAGAATCGCAACCCATTGCTGAATTAACAAAAAAGTCTTATTTGTACATTTTACGCAGCATCACTTTTATTGGTAATATATTGTAGATATAGTTTTACCATATTGACCGATAAGCTGGTGGGTGCTAACACAACTAAAAGTTGTTATAGTAGTTTACCTATAGTTTTGTTAATGTCTAGAGCCAGTGAGACTACGGACTTTTTTATATATTGGCATACTGAGTTCCGGGCCAAAAAGGCCCCTTTCTTTTTTATCATGAGTATAAAAAATGGTTGTTGGAAAATTAGAAGTGTGAGACTACGGCATTCCCGATTACTTGTTATGTAGCTGAAGGTAGTGGAGAAGGGAAGAAGAAGGAGAAGAGGAATGTGGCGAAGCATCTGTCTATTAAGATCTAGTCATCAAACACGGCTAAAGACATTTCAAGGAACGTTTCAATTCTGAATGGTAGTCTTTCACTATATTCACCAGGGTGATACTGAGAGTATCATCCAATCCGGAGAGTGCCGGAAATATACTGTCAGTATCGCCCTGGTGTAAAACCACCATTTAGAATTGAAAATTTAGAATAAAACTCGAAATGGCTTTTAGTCGTGTTTTGTGACCAGATCTGAATAGTTAGGCATTTCCTTCCTCATCCAATCCCTACTACCTTCAGCAACAGCCCCCAGTTGAGATGCCATAGTCTCACTGACTCCAGGCGGTCGGGAGCAATTTGGACTCTCGTGAGATATTCCATTTAAAAATACCATAAAGGCCATCAAAAAGTTAGTAAGTTGTAGTGAAAGAGACTAGGAAAACAACAGCAGAAACTGTCGCTGTACAAATCATCCAGATATTATTATTATGTTGTAGAAAATTTTTAATGCGTGTTACGTGTGAACAGCGAAGACAGTTAACATGGTTCGTATGTGAAGACATTTAAACACCTAACATTAATGACGGGTGCTAATTCGAATGCAAGGAGCGTTGTCGTGCTTATGTCTGAGGCTGGCTTGAGGTGGTCGGGGGCATACTAAGCGACCAAGATAATGGATTCAAGGTTTGTGTTGGCTGTATGTTGGATTGCCAGTTGTTAGCTGGTAGCTACCCAACCGAGAACACGACGTACGCTTTGACATAGGCTTAACATTGAATAACGTGGTTACTAGATGAGCGGTTATCGGCTATGTTTAATTTATCAGATTGTTCAATGAAAAGCACTCCGTTTCAAATAAGTGTTTGACATTTATTTTACGCGGTTCCCTTTAACATGACTTGCACTAATACGTTTTTAGATTTTCACGGCCAAAAGCATTTTCGTTGTTTGTTTTTGGGGTGTTATGCCGTGTTGTGCTATCTCCTTCTTTAGCCGACGTTTCGGACAGCGTTGCAGTGTCCATCATCAGGGCAGATCCGATCCAGATCGACGGATCTGCCGGTCTGCCGGCACTATTTTTTAACGTTATACTGAATGTGATCTACAACGGCTCGGTTCCTGGGTTCTAAGACACTCGTTAGTTCGTTGGCTTATTCGGGAAGAAAAGAAGAAGTTAATGCTTTTAACAATGCATTTATAAAAAATGGTAAAAACTAAAAACAATGAAAGATATACTAACAAAAACACACAAATGCCAACAGGGCGCGACCGGCGGGGTAGATATCTGTTTTACCGTCTGGATGATAAATGGTTAGAAATAATTCCAGGGCACCTGAACCTATTGTACATTTAGTATTCCAGCCTATTGCTATATGCCACAGATGGCAATAATTGATTTCAGTTATTGATTTTAACAAGCTAATTATTATCGATGCACTCCTAAGAGATGTAAAATCATATCGACGGCCCTGAAAAACAATACCGGATGTTTCAGAAAAATTGTTATTAATAATTTCGGAAAAAATAGTCTTAAAAACCGTAGGAGAAAGGTTAGGGATATGTTTAATATAGCCGACTTATCGATATGGGATCATTTTTGTAACGCAAGTACCCATATCATGTGCCCAAAGCAATGTTATTTTATCTGTCCCATAGAAGACACAAGCGATTACAGTTTACGTATTGATATACGTTTAACGATTATGTTTTGATGTAAAGAGAACGTTAAAGCTTGTTCAAGCGTCTCCCCGACGATGAACAAAAGCTCCCTTGTAAATATTTATTTTCATATAAACAAAAGCTTTCCGACAACTTATTTACAGTTTAATACGGCCATTATCCTGAGAAAGCAAGAAATGGCAGATCATTACTTATAATTTATAATCTTTGTGTTGTGTTTTCGTTTTCCGGTGACTTTTATTCAACGGAACCGAAAGGAAATGAAATATTCATCGAGCAACTTTATTTTAAGAATTTTGAAGCGATTTCTTTTCAAAGGACTTGTCACAGCAATTCAAGAAACTATGGAAATAATATTTCTGAATAAATGTAGAATAAATAAGGAGAGGGACCACTGAACAAGTTTCCTTAACAAAGTTTATTGGTTATGTATCCGCGGCTGAATAATAATTGTAGTTCTTTCAAGCATTTAATTAAAATTATTAACACTCCGTTTATTCCTTGGTTCGTCCACATCTTCCCATCTTTTTAACAAAAAGGTGGGACTTTTTTTCTGAAAAATGCCGCAAATATGCTATAAATATTATTTTTAATTAATTAATAGCGAAAAATCATATACAATTTTATTAAATTAAATTTACTAGCGCAAACCGAAATTTGAGCCCGCGACCTCTAGATTCGTAGCCGAGGATCATAACCACTCAAATATGCTATAAATATTATTTTTAATTAATTAATAGCGAAAAATCATATACAATTTTATTAAATTAAATTTACTTGCGCAAACCGGGATTTGAACCCGCGAACTCTGGATTCGTAATCGAGGATCATAACCACTCAACTAGACGATCAATGATGCATTGACCGTGCTACGTGCCCAGCAAACGCCCACGTTACCATGTACTTTGTAACAGTCTTACTACTTCTAATCCTCTCGTTTTTCTGTCTCACAACTAACATGACTCTTTCCATGACTTTTTGTATGACATCTCACCATACAAGCTACAAGCTAGTATCTAGTATCTATATAATGTATCCTATACAAGTCCAACTGCCAAGATAACCTGTCTAACATGATGTATTGTAACGATGTTGCGTCTCGACTCTTTCTCTTAAAACTCCAACTCAAGTTCAACTCAAGTTTCAACTGTTATTAATCAGTGATTTCTTCGCGAAATTCTGATTGATAAGATCGTCAATTTTAATTAGAACCCGAGATTTGTAAAAATGTGCGCCGGAATACTAAATTATTTCCCGAAATTCTGGCGAAGTAGGGAATAGGAAATTCTCGTCAGTAACTGACCAATTCTCGGCAAGACTAGAATCTCATTAAAAACGTAATTAAATTTAGCATTCACATTCAGGGGAATAAATCTCAGAATAAATCAGTATTATTTGCAAGTTATATTAGAAGTTTTATGTAGGATGCTCGTGTGAACGAAATAATAATTATTAGGAAAAACAATTGAGATGTTTTCAGTCGAAAATAAATTTACAAATGTTTAAAAAATCGTTGTGCATATAGCCAAAAAAATATTTTTTAGGCACCGCAGCAGAAAAAAACTTTACAAAATAAGAGGGAAAAGACTTAAATATTGAAAAAGAAAATTTAGTTTACATTTTCTAGAGTTAATTTTGAGTATTTTAAGGTGATGCACTACTAAGCAATGCAAAATCGCTTAGACATAATATTTAGATGCTTTAATTAAATACTGCAATCATAATACAAACATAACTCGTACGTGCCTTTGAAATAAATACTAAATAATTATTAGCCCAGATATATATAGCGCATTATAAGCCCAGAAAAAAATAAATTGACAGGCCTTTAAAAACTGCTATAAAGTAAAAAATCTCCTACTTACGAACCACTTTGCGGTTATGGTTTTATTTAATTTACATTCTTTAGAAAATGGTCCTAACACATTTAATATTTATTCCTGAGATTCGCAAAATAAAACACGCTTTTTGGCGATGTTTTTTTCTTGAATAAATCAAAACAGGCGGCTGGTATTAAACGGGAATTTAAACCTAATCGCCATCTACAAAAGGAGTATTTTTGTTAGCGGCTTGATCCCGAATTTAACACGACGTGGTGCATCACCTTATTTTTTTTTATTTCAGTAGGTCTGGGAGGATAGTGCAATCCTAGTCTGCCATATTACATGAGATATAATGTACCCAGCTTTTTATAGATAAAATGAATTAGACCGGTCAGTGGTTGAGTGGGCATCGCGTTTGGGTACAACCCAGGCGTCCCGTGTTCGATTACTCGACTGGCTAAGTCCTCCATCACAACACAAGCAATATCTTAGGTGGTAGCAGGAGATTTTCAAATTTTGTCATTATTCGTAACCCGGAAATGTTTATCTTTCTTTTTAAAAAGTATAAAGTATAAATAGATATACTATCAAAGCTTTAAGATTTTCCCTAACATACGAGAGAAAAATAATATTTTCTAACAAAAACCTTTCAAAGGTGTTAAACACAGCTGTTAAAAGAAAAAAATCAAGGTTTCCTGAACATTTCAGGATTCTGTACCAGTAAGAAATGACCTTGGGGCGAGGACTATAAATCAGGATTAAATTTAAGTAACATCGAGTTAGGGTTAAAATCTTCATGGCTAAACACACTTCCCGGAAAAATAAAATTAAGAATTGTGAGAAATTTAAGATTTCATGGAGTCATAATTCCTTAAAAACAAGCGATTTAGGTATTTGCACAAATGAGGAATTATATCTAATTAAATGACAGATACTGTAGAAAATGAGATGACACTATTTTTTTAATCATATCCAGGTCTTTTTTTTAATTTTTTTTTATTAAATGTTTGTCAACAGTGATTCATATCAAATCTCTCACAAAAACAATTACAATAAGCATGGTTGATATTATCACTAATTAAAGACAAACACAGCATTGGTAATATAACTTATCTTGAATATTTAGACATCATTTTGGTGAATAGGTACATTACTTATATTCGGCAAGTTACTATCCCATTACATACATATAAACAATATAATAATATCTTTTTATATCAACACGGAGCTTTAAATCTCGTTAACAGATGTTTTAAAAGTGGCCAATGATGATATTGTCAAATTAATGGAATGGCCACCCTATAAAACTTTTCACATTTTAAAAACTGTAATTCAAATATCGACGGCAATGACAACATTATTTTTGATGATTTATTGCTATCAGTGAAAAATCAGAAACTCTACAGATCATATCATATATGAAACAATAAAATTAATTTGCAAAGTCATGAAAATTTAAATCTTTTTAATCTTGCTTCTATCAATAAAAAAACATCCACCCTTAGAAAAAAAAATACGAACAGAAAGACCTTGTCCCAAAACGGAGATAGGTTTACAAAAAATGAGAGCCTCCTGTTCCAAATGTTCCAAAGAAGAAGAAAAAAAATCCCACCTTAAATTTTTTGTAATGGATTTTTATCTCAAAAATAATTAAAGCTGAGAGTGTTCTGGTTAGCTTGCCTCGGGAGTTAATTCAAGGTCTCACGTTTCAGGGTTTACCCTTAGCAATAGGGAATAGGTACAGCTGATAGACCTAAATGTGAGTGGAAGAAGGACGAAGCGATAAGTTGCTTACTATTTTTGGTTTTTGAAAACTGTGCTACGACTTTCATGGGTAATATATTCGTAATTCGGATAAATAAAGGTGTAACATGGTCGGTAGAACATTATTTAACATTGTCGGAAACAACCAATATTACAAGAAATGTAATATTTCAATATCGAGAAATATTACTACTCTTTGTAGAAGATAATTGAGATGTTTTTGACAGAATAATAATATTCATATTTTTATAAGAAAAACTCTCTTTTTAACTTTTGAAGGTTATTCCCATCAATGTAATATATAATTGAAGAAGAAGATAACAATAATAATCTAATTTTTTTAAACATGAAAATAAACAAGACACAGAAAAATAATAAAAGATAACGGTCGCAACTGGGACTCGAACCCAGAACCTTACGTCTTACCGGGACATACACCTCTACCAATTGGGCTACTGCGATCTATTATGAGACTGTCGTAATTGTCAACTTCATATTTCAAATTTCAGAATTAACAATATTATCTTCGACTAATGTTTTTTTCCATATTATTGGCAGCTACCTTTATTATTGGAAACAAGTATTCAAATAATGTATTTGTTACCTAGATAGGGTCTCGGATAAATATATCCGATTTTATTTTTATGGAACACCTATATTAATATATATCTAATGTAATATATCTTCAATGATATATTACATTGATGGAAATAACCTTCAAAAGTTAAAAAGAGAGTTTTTCTTACAAAAATATGAATATTCATTTAGACTTTTTATAAAAAGTCAATAGGTGTTCAATTACGACAGTCTCATAATAGGTCGCAGTAGCCTAATTGGTAGAGGTGTATGTCCCGGTAAGACGTAAGGTTCTGGGTTCGAGTCCCAGTTGCGACCGTTATCTTTTATTATTTTTCTGTGTCTTGTTCATTTTCATATTTTAAAAAATAGATTATTATTGTTATCTTCTTCTTCAATGATAGAATAATAATAATTTAATTTTTGAATAGCGCAGTTTTGTGCTATTTCACTTCACTTCGAGTGCGCTTAACTATATATAATAAACTTAAAAATAATCCTGCAGTGCTCCTTACGAGTACTTACACAACATTAATCAAATAATATGAAATAAACAAATAATAACAAGAGAAAATAAACTAACAATAATAGTGCTGTTACAGCACAGGACAGAAGAATAAAATAAAATTATGATATAAAACAGGAGGCAGTTTACGTTCAGAAATAAGAAACATTAAGCATAAACTAACAATAAGGAGGAACCGAAACCAAACAATTACCGGAAACTTGAGAACATGGCTTATTACAGTATATTGAAAAGAAGTTAAGATTCATGAATGGGATGATTTTTTTTATACAAAAAAATATAATTTTAAAGTCATCAAGTTCTGGAAATTAGTAAGAGCTGAGGGAAGATTATTTCAAATGAGCGGGCCAGTTATACGACATATGTTCAGGATGCCCCTAAAACTATGAACAAACAGAGATCGGAATAATAAAGTAGAAAAACACCTAATTATTGATAGTCCGAGACAAAGCTGGGAAAAGCAAAAGGTAGAGAAAGTACTTACTAGAAGAGACAGGACATAACAAAGAAAAGCAATACAAGTACGCACCTCGCCGAAGCAATGACAAACAAAAATATATGTAGTCATTATTAATAAAAAATAATTCCAGACCCTACCAGGCAAAAATGAAGAAACTACGTATAACGTAATTGAGGGGATTAACAATTATAGGGAATTGGGATAAACGTATATGCAAATACAATGACCGCGATCTGAATGCGAAACGTAATAATAGTAGGAGGTTGATCCTGCAGACCAATCACACCTTCCAGAAATATTTCAAACATGTGATTGGAATATTTAGTTGTCTAGCTTAGTCCGAACGTATTTCAATTTTTTTACCATCTCCCCAACAATGGTCGAGTACCAAACACCTGTATACGCACGTGCCTCGGAATAATAATAAAAATAAAATAAAAAATCATTCGTTCGGCCCAGTCTAAATCACGCGTCGAATTCTCACACTTACCACCGCAGCCCTAATTATTATACTTTTGAGATTATAAAAATACCTATCAGATTATCTCAGAAAATAATTGTAGCTGTAATGGACCACAACTTACACAAATAGTTCCGTCGATCTTCTCTAGTAATAGTTCCAAGCTCAATGTAAGCGGTAGGTAACAATTATTATTCGGTAATTGTATCATCGAGTGAGACCGCACACTGTAATTAAATCTTAACAGTGTGAAAATAATTTTATTTCAGTAGATATCTACATACACATGCTAAGCCGATATTAGAGTAATCAAATAAATAACATGAAATCAACTTTAATTACATTTAACGAACGAATATATTATTCAATTATGAACAGCGTAAAAACGGAAGCCTTTTTATGGCAGTTTGACTGACTTTAATTATAAAAGATAAAACATTAATTTGAAGACAACATTAAATGCCCAAATGTAAAAGGTATTATTTCCAAATAGACACGTCGGTACTCAAAATATTTGAATATCTACACAATGGAAACGCGGGTGGCACAAATAATACAATCCACCAGGTTAACGAGAAATCTAATACCGTCTGTTATATCCGTTGGGTTCTGCTAATTCCATTCCACCTACACAATAATACAAGTATATTCCTACAAATGGACAACTGGAAGGATCTTACTAAATGCACGCACGTAAAGAAATAGATTTATAAATTTGATGTATGCATGCGATTTGTTTGCAGAAGATTTGATACACATTTTACGCACATTATCTTCACATATCATCATCATCATCACATTTGGCTCTACAACCCCTGGTGGGTTTTGGCCTCCTCAAGAGTCTTCCTCCATTCATCACGGTTTTGTTCCAGCTCTCTCCAGTTTGAAAGCTCCAAAGTAGATAGGTGTTTGAGGACGTTGTCGCTCCATTTAGAGTTTAGCAGGGACTTTGGTGCTTGATGTTCGGTCATTCTCTCCAAATGACCCATCCACCGAAGTCTTCCCAATTTTATAATTTTTTTCGAGTCCCAGATGTGAATTTTATGTTTCAGATTTTCGATTGAATTTCGCTAATATTGTCTTCATTAATTAAAATATTTTAATTTGAGGTTCAACTCATCAAGGAAAAAATAAAAATAAACAAAGTGGAATTACAAATTTATAATATCAAAACTCAATTGTTCTAGGAATATAAACTCGAAATATATTCAAAAAAATCGTTTTATTCCTAACTCAACTTACAGCGCACTCTCCCATAATTCGTTTATACATATTAAAAGTTTAGTGTGGGAAACAAATAGAAATAACTAAATACATGTTTTTAATGAATTTTAATAACGTAAACGAATATAATAAGTACACATAGGTACCTATAAGAATAATTACTGACTTGATTTAGTCGGAACGATTTGAATTGTGTTAACGGTTGGTTATTGTTATAATTATTACCTTAACGATCACATCACATTAACATTAACGATCCCTATTCTTTTAATTTTGTTTGTTTCGTTATTTAGTTAGGAAATTTCTTACTGTGGGCGTAAATGTAAAGATAGGTACAAAAAAAAATTCTTTAAAAGTCTAAATCGTCACAAGCTCCTACTGAATTTGTCTTTACGATCTAATGGTAAAACAACGACAAAGTGGAATACTGGAGGTAAGCAGAATGCAGGTATGTGATATGCAAATGAATTCAGTTGTGTAATGGAATGTTAAATGCCTTATTGTATTTTTATTGGTGGTCAATATCAATATTATACAACGTTTTGTGGAGAGAACTAAATTGTTCTGACAAACTTTTACTTGCATTGCCGCGTGCAATACTTCGAAGTGTTTCAAGTATGTAACACAATCGGTTGGGATAAAAACCTCCGGAGAATTTCATTTTCAGATAGCATCGCTTTTATTACTAGAAAACTTATGGCTTTTGATAACCCTAATAAAATTCCACCCAAAAGTATTTACGGGAAAAAATTACCAACTCCGCCAACACAGGAGAAATTGAAAATATTTTCATTTGAGTTTATGAGAACGTTTAGTTCAAACACTGTATTTTGATATAAAATACACAGGGAGTCACTTTAAAAAAATCAACGAAAAAATATGATTCTAAATAAAAACAAAGTGAGATCTGCCTGCCGCCCGGAGCTAAACACCCAAAATTTTGCCTTCATATCGTGCCCTCGGGACAACAAGTGGTGCGGCGTTGGGCCAATGCTCAACCTATAAGTGAACACCGGCAGCAGACTGTAATGTGTTGCACCTTTATGTATAATTTTTACTTACCCGATAGACGTCAGGGCACCCACCAATTCACTGATTTTAACACCGGAAGGTTTTGTTAGTAATTGGACATGGTTGGGAAAGGGAATGGTGATATTATCGTATTTTTTTTGGTGCGTTAGTCGCGGCGTAATTCAATTGCGGTAATTTTAAATGGTAGCGAATTCAAACTCAACTTATGCGGATAGCGGTGGAGCAACTGCTCATTGCGGCGGATTAAACTCAACTTATGCGATAGCGGATAGCGGTGGAGCAACTGCTCTTTGCGGTGACTTATACTCAACTTATGCGATAGCGGGTAGCGGTGGAGCAACCGCTCTTTGCGGTGACTTATACTCAACTTATGCGATAGCGGGTAGCGGTGGAGCAACTGCTCTTTGCGGTGACTTATACTCAACTGATTGATGTAAAGGCAGAAGGCACAATCGGTAGTTGACAACATAAAATTGCAACAACAATAATTTGCGCGAGCATGCCCCCCCGCCTTGACCAAGTGGTCAAAGTAATTAACACAACAAATGAAACACAATATGAAAGGATTCAATGAACAATACTGAACCTGCGGTAGATCTAAACTAACTTACTAAATCTAAGATAACTTTAAAGTTATTGTGAAGGCAGGGGACAGAGTTTAACGACTGCCCTGCGATACGTTCCGGAGTTAGTCTTAACATCCGCAACGCGGATCACCCCATCTAAGCCAGGGTGGACGTTTACCACTACGCCAATAGGCCATTGAAGTGGTGCGATATTTTCACTCTTAATTATTACCACTGTGCCTTTCGTTATAGGATTGGCATTGGTATTCCATTTCTGACGCGATTGCAACGTGTTCAGATACTCCATTCGCCATGGGTTCCAGAAAGTCTGGACGAGTTGATCGACAAGATGTTTTCTTTGTTGCAGCAAATTTACCGGCGCGTCTGACAAATCAGCATCGGGTAAAGATGTTAACGGCATAAGTGTTAAAATGCGCAGGTGTTTGCGTTTGCGATAGTATTTGCGGTTGTGCTTGCGGTTGCGGTTGCGGTTGCGATTGCAGTTGCGGTTATGTTTGAGTTTGCGATTGCGATTGCGATTGAGTTTGCGATTGCGTTTGCGATTGCGATTGCGTTTGTGATTGCGTTTGAGTTTGCGATTGCGTTTGCGATTGCGTTTGCGATTGCGATTGCGATTGCGATTGCGTTTGCGATTGCGATTGCTGCGATTGCATTTGCGTTTGAAGCGAAAAACGCAAATGACAATGCGAATCAATTTTGGCCAAGAATGAATGCGAGAAGCCAGTATGCATGATAAAGGTGACACGATGGTCTTGAGGCGGTTACCGGTTTTAGGTTTCATTTCGGGTGGATCAGCTGTGCAAGAGCATAAGCCAAAAGTTATTGGCTGTTCATACTGATTGGGTTTCATTTCTGGTAACTGTTCTGAATTTGCGTGCTTAAATGGCGCAATAGGCCAGTCGGAATGCGGCTGGCAAAGCCATTTTGGACCATTCCACCAAATTTCATTTGCCATCAATTGTGATGGTAGCATACCTCTTGACAGACAGTCACTAGGGTTATCAACACCTGCGATATGATAAAAATGACTACTGTCCAAATGTTCGTGTATTTTTGCGACACGATTGGCAACAAAGGTTTGCCAGCGGTGAGGTGATGAATGAATCCAACTTAAAGTTACAGTATGCGACAAGCGAAGTTCCAATGGAACATTTTCTAAAACCATGCTGGAATTGGATGCCCACTTAGCGAGTTGGAATCCTCCAGATTGAAAGAGCTCAATTAACTCTTCAGTCGCGTGGATAGCTTCTTGCTCATTTAAAGCAGAGCTAGCGATGTCGTCTACATAAACATCACGATTGATAATATCCCTTGCCAGAGGGAAGCGAGCGCCTTCATCTAACGTTAACTGTTTGATTGCGCGAAGGGCTAAAAACGGACTACACTTAAGACCGAATGCTACGCGATTGTATTGGTAAGCCTGAAGCGGCTTTTGCGGGTCGAATCTATATAAAATTCGTTGATAACGACGATCTTCTTCGCGAACATTTATACATAAATACATTTGACGAACGTCGGCGGAAATTGCGATAGGAAAAAAGCGTAAATTCAGAAGGATGCAAAATAAATCATTCTGTAGGCTTGGTCCCGTGTGTAAAATGTCATTCAAAGATAAACCATTTTTTGTTTTTGCGCTTGCGTCCAGAACCACTCTCACTTTCGTTGTAATTTTATCTTCACGCCTAACTGCGTGATGCGGAATGTAATACGCGTTTTCTGATGGTGAAGCTTCCACCTGGGACAAATAACCCTTGTGAATATGTTCTGTGATCACTTCATCGTAGAGTGGTTTTAATTCTGGCAGAAGCTTAAATTTTCTCTCTAGTGCATAAAACCGATTTTGCGCAGCTTGCAATGAATCACCTAAGTTACATGGGTTGCTTTTGAACGGCAGAGCCACTTCATAAGAACCGTCCCCGAGGCGAGTTGTGGTGCTTTGAAAAATGTTTTCCGCTTCTTTTTCTTCACGGCTGTGAATTGGTTCCGAACCGATATCTTCGATTTCCCAGAATTTTTGAATTAAATTCTCAATTTCGTGCGTAGCGCAGAAAGTTAAAGTTGTGTTTGATTGAGAATTTACTGGAGCGTCACCCATGAAGACATACCCTAATGTGGTTTGAATCGCGACTGGAAAACCGGGGGTGATTATCTTATTTAGTAGCAACAGTTGAGAGAATAGACTGACGCCAATTAGCAAATCGATTGGACCTGGCATTGCCCAGGTGTCGTCTGCCAGCGGAATATTTATGAATTTGTATGACGTCAAGTCCACTTTACACGTAGGTAAATGAGCGGTAATTTTATCTAAAACTAGAGCGGTTATGGAGTATTTGAAGTAGGGATCAATCCTAGATTGAATTGTCAAAGTAACACTTCCTCTTATTGATTGCGTTTTGCCACCTAAACCCTGGACTGCGAAGCGCGCTCCTGGACTGACTGCCAGGCCTAATTTTTCACAACATTGTGATGTTATATAATGCTTTTGTGACCCTGGGTCTAAAAGACAGCGAACGGTATTTTCTTCACCGTATCGATCAAAAGTGTGAACCTTGGCGGTAGCAAGAACTTCAGTAGTCGCCCCTTGTCGCGTGGTTGCTGACATGGTGCATACCGACGGTTTTGAATCGTTAGGTTGAGTTTCTGCACTAGATGTGGAGGCGTTTGCGTGACTAGGTTTCTCAAAATGAAGAAACGTATGGTGTTTGCCATGACACTTATGACAAGTGCCTTTTGACTTACATCTTGTAGATGTATGTTGCGGGCTCAAGCAATTGAAACACAAAGATTTTTCCTTTGCGAAGGAAAACCTTTCCTTTGGTGATAATTTCAAAAATTGTGTACAAGTGTACAGTTGCGTATGGCTCTCATTTTGACAAAAAGGGCATTTTAGTTGCGTACTTGTGTAAGTATGATGTGTGCGGGTTTGAGTTGTGCGTATGGTTCCACCGGAACTGGTTGTATTTATGTTGGCAGTGTTAGGTCCACGAGTGGAAGTTCGTTGCAGAATTTTGACCTGATCTTGCACAAACGACACCAATTGCTTGCAGGTTGGAATCTCAATTTCTCGAACTGAGAGCTCAAATGCTTGTGCGGTTTGCGATTCTAGCTTTTGCAAGGCGCATTGCAGTAGTATAAAATCTGAAAGATCCTCAATTCCCAATTGTTTTAGCGCGGCGATAGATGCTGAATATTTTTCTATAAAAACTGTTAAATTGTTTGCGTTGTGCGCTACGGTTTTTGAATGAAATATGTTATTCAGGTAGTAAGTGGCAAGAGATCTTTTATCTTGATATTTATTTACAAGCGTATCCCAGATTATTTTGTATGTGTCTCCAGTTGGCACTAAACCTGATGTAACATTTTTTGCGGTTCCAGTTAATTTTCCAATTAAATATTGTACGCGTTGCGAATCAGATAGTTGTGGATTTAAATGAACATTTGTTTTAAATGTTTCATAAAATAGGTGCCAATTTTCCATACGCCCGTCAAATGTAGGCAATTCTATCGCGGGTAATTTAATAAAATTGTTGTTATTAACAGCACTCGTACTTGTAGACGCTTTCGATTCCGTAGCTAAATTTGCTTTTATATTGTTTCGTGTGCGTATTATGCGCGTGTAGAAATCTTCAAATTGTTCCCAGCTTGAATAATCTGGTTCAGAATTCGGGTTTGACGTAACAATATTCTCGTTAATTTGATCAATAATTAATTCAAATTTATTTTTAATTTCTACTATGCTTTCAGACTCCGTCATAAAAGCTTCAATCGAGCGCGATGATTCGTAGGTAATGGGTAAATTTTTTGCAAGCGAAACTAAATTTTGAACTCTTTTTAGAATAATGTCTCTTTTACTTTTTAGTAAAACTAATTGTCTTTTTAATTTGTCTTCCATTTTTACAAGTATTCGTACAAAACAAAAAGTTTTTAATTATTTATAAAATAATGCACAAGAATCAAAAGTGCACTAGACAATTTTATGTTCCGATAAATTACAGTGGACAAGTTATTTAATCATATAATTAAATTTCGAGGGATATGCGGCGATCTATGTTCAAGTACGTACCTACGTTGACATTGATTATATGTGTATTACACTGGTATATCTTTGCGATTTGCACTGAATAAATTTGCTACAACAATAACTTCTATGAATAAATTTGATTACCCGAAAAATCAAAGAGTAACTATGTATACCTAAGTAAGTATGTAATTTCAAATAGCGGATAGTATTGTTCACTAAATTTCTTTGCATATAAAATGTATGTGAATGAATATTGCTAAATGCTGGTTCATAGTCAAATAAAATGCGGCTTGAAATACCAAATGGATCCGGCTCGCAAGTGACCAAATGGATCCGGCTCAAAAAGGACCAAATGGATCCGGCTCAAAAAGGACCAAATGGTGCGGCGTTGGGCCAATGCTCAACCTATAAGTGAACACCGGCAGCAGACTGTAATGTGTTGCACCTTTATGTATAATTTTTACTTACCCGATAGACGTCAGGGCACCCACCAATTCACTGATTTTAACACCGGAAGGTTTTGTTAGTAATTGGACATGGTTGGGAAAGGGAATGGTGATATTATCGTATTTTTTTTGGTGCGTTAGTCGCGGCGTAATTCAATTGCGGTAATTTTAAATGGTAGCGAATTCAAACTCAACTTATGCGGATAGCGGTGGAGCAACTGCTCATTGCGGCGGATTAAACTCAACTTATGCGATAGCGGATAGCGGTGGAGCAACTGCTCTTTGCGGTGACTTATACTCAACTTATGCGATAGCGGGTAGCGGTGGAGCAACCGCTCTTTGCGGTGACTTATACTCAACTTATGCGATAGCGGGTAGCGGTGGAGCAACTGCTCTTTGCGGTGACTTATACTCAACTGATTGATGTAAAGGCAGAAGGCACAATCGGTAGTTGACAACATAAAATTGCAACAACAATAATTTGCGCGAGCAACAAGGTTCTATCTGACATTTCGACCGAAATTTACTTTTTGCACAAAGTTTCTTAGAATTTTCTTCTCTTTAAAACACCATCTAAAATAATATTACTTCCATGTAAGTTCGCAGTTTATTAAGCTACAAAGTATTGTTTAAAATGCTTTATATTTATTTTTTAAAACAACAAGGTTCCATTCGCAAATTAAGAGCAACTTAGTTCTATTTAAAAATAACATTATTTCTATTTTTAAAACAACAAGGTTCCATTTGCAAATTTTATGGGAAAATATCTTTGGTGCTATATGGTTCCATTTGCGTTGTACTTAATTAAGTCATTAGTTTTAAGTCAGTAGTCTTAGTCGTAAGTCACTAGTTATAATTATAAATCCTAATTGTAAGCCAGATTTATTTTACTTGGCAGAGAGAACCTTGTTGTTTGAAGGGAACGACAACTGTGTAGCGGACTTGGAGTGCTAGGTCCAAATCCCATATCTACATTACAGGTTACAGGGATTTATCTAGAATAATCCGTTCACGGAAATGTTTACCGTATAAATATACTACTTTTGTCCATTGATAAAAAGATACTTTGTCTGTTATATCCTTTTTTTCTTTGGTCCCGAGAGATTTATATTAATATTTGAAAAAAATCGAGAAAAGCAGAAGGATGGAATCGTAAAACATATGGAACGCCTACGGCTATGGGATTAACCCCTTAGGCTAATTTCGCTTTTCGGAACAACTCATATAGGTTTTACAGAAATTGTTGTGTCTCCCTTACTATCATGGATAGAAATATGAACTAAACGGAGTTAGAAAGAGAAAATACCACGCTTTATATTCAAATCTAAAACTTAATCACAAAATAGTTAAAATGTACATCGTTATGAAAGTTACCGACCGTAATTTGAAAAAAAATTATGAAGATTATTTAAGATAATTATTTTTACATAAAACGACAAAAAAGGGCTATTTTAGAAGGAAACAAATACTTCGTGGTGTGACATTTTATATTAAATGCAAAAACACACTAGTATATGACAACATTTTTCATTTGAATTAATATTTATCAGCCAACCGGGTTTCGCTTAGCTCAATCTTTGTCGCTTAGACGAAGATGAGCTAAGCGAAACCTTGGCTGTTAAAAATTAATTTATTTTATCAACTTGATATAATAAGCCCTAACTGAGCTAATCGAAACCTGAAAATAACAAAGTGTATTTTTTCATTGAACAAAAAAGTGAGCTGACGATAACGTTTATACAGTAATACATTCGCGTAATAAAATATGTGTGTTTTTAATTTTTTTTGTTATAATAATAATAATAATAATTGGATAATTTGTAGAGCGCCGTTTTTTGTGAGAAATCACCTGAAGGTTATAATAATTAGAAAGAACGTTACTTGAGTCATTTTTTAAACTTTAATTTATTTAGAATTTTAGAAAAGCGTTTTTCATCACCTTTTAAAAATCGTTTTTAGTTTTCGGATGCGTTCAGAAATATTCCATTTATTTGGAATACATTGCAAAGTACAAATATTTAGATTTTTTGACAAAATAGAGGTGTGAGGGGTTAATACCGAAAAGCAAAATGTTTATTTGGAAGGAAAATTTAATCGCACTGATGTGCGGATATGATAAATACCGCAAAGAGGGGACAGATAAAAGAATTGTGGAACCTGAAACCAGAAAGCGGCGGTTACGTGCAATTGGGAGATTTGTCACGGGCTTGAAATATAGGGGTTGTAAATTCCAAGTGAAAACTTTAAGGTTCGTCTCCCATTTCAAGTTCCCGTTGCACCGAGCTCTGCTGGATGTACCGTGTACCGAGTGGTGCCTGCACTTTCTCCGTATCGCCTGGTCTGCGGATCTCTGATAAATGGGCTCGAAAACGGCTTCAGACGTACGTCCTCGTATTACTGCCGGGGATTCAATGAAGAACGGCAGAGGAGTCACGTACTCTAAAGACAGGTGGATTTATATCACGTGTGCATGTCTTAAAGGAGACACGTGGCGAACGTGTGTGGTGCTTTCCGTCACAATCTAAGCCTTATCTTTAAATTTAAGCGTGAAATAAGTTTAATTGGAATTTGGCTACTGGTTAGAAAACGAAGCATATATTTTAACTGTACCGTCCTGAAGATTGAATTATTTATTTGTAAGAAACAAACAGCTTTTATAATACAATATTATAAACAATATGGATGTATTTGACAGTACATTGAACTTGGCAAACTTCGAACGCCGTATGTGCAAACTATTTCTACCTAGCGTGAACACCAATTTTATACATTTTTAATTATATTATTATTGATTTGGAGGATATTGGCAGACCACCCATTTTTTCTTTACTTATATTCTACGTTATCTACATTTTTTCAACCCTTATATTTTATGTAACCTTTTATATTGTTTCTTATATTTTCTTTTAACTGTATTTTATTAAATCTTTATTTTCACTGTAATTTTAAAAAAACATCTACTGCTTTATATAATGTAAAAGCCCTTTAAAAGTAACTTTAAAACTAAGAAGAAAGAAGGAAAGTAAAGTAAAAACCGGATATGTCTTAAAATGGATAGGTGGAACAAGGTGATAAACTTACAAAATCATAATTATTTCCAATTACAACAACAATATCAGGACTGGGTTATTTAGATTCTTGCTTGTACCTAAATCGCATGCAGTTGGCAATACTTTCTCAGAAGTAGTAGATGTGTTCAACGGCAAGGAATATTGTTAAAAGAAGGCTGCAATAACATACCTCAATAATAATAATCAATGTTGGCATAATATCTACTATTCATCTGAATGGGTTCTATTTACATATTTAAAAGCCATGTTTTTACTTCATGATGACTACTTAAAAAAAAAAACAACATGTTTGTAAAAGCCCCTTAAATAATATATTATGTAAGAAATGCTGACCTCATTAATAAAAGCACACAAACATAATGTAACTTTCCAAACTATATAGCAAACATATAAATAAAAACGTCAATAAGTTTTATTACATGTTTATTTATCTCTCGCATCGGAGTTCGTAATTTAAAGAAGTTTTATGAGTGCTCTGTTTATAAGCGCATTTGATCGTCGGAGGATCACAGAAACTGGCAAATATTTACTCAAGGCAAATAAAAATGAAAGCTCTCTGGAGAATATTGTGATTATTAAACGAATACCACCTTTTCGATGGAGCTTTTTCCAGCTTTCAATTCGGCAACGATTTCGTTTAAAGCTACGCTTTGTGCCAGAAATGAAACTTGTATATAGGTACTTGTATATCATTATGATATTTAAAACGAAAGCAAATGGTATATATTCTCAAATCTCTATCGCAAATGTCGTACAGTATTCATTAGTGGCCGAGCCTATATCATTATTGGGCATATGAAGATCACCATAAAAAAATACCCATTTTCCTTTCAAAAAGTAAATACAGAAACTCAACGCTCAGCTTTTTCAGATTTCACGAATCACGAGCTGCAGCATGGCTGGTACGTTTTTAGATTTTCACGGCCAAAAGCATTTTCGTTGTTTGTTTTTGGGGTGTTATGCCGTGTTGTGCTACCTCCTTCTTTAGCCGACGTTTCGGACAGCGTTGCAGTGTCCATCATCAGGGCAGATCCGGCAGATCCAAGCAGGAGGTAGCACAACACGGCATAACACCCCAAAAACAAACAACGAAAATGCAGCATGGCTGTATTATATCAGCTTATAAATAAAATTGTTAATTAACAAATTAATAAACAAGCATTGTGGTATTTACGCAAAAGTAAAAAATGTATTCTGTCCACAACTTTTGACGTACGGCATCAAAGACCGTCGAGAATATAAAACTGAAAAAATACCGATTCGAGTTTGTCTTCATATTTTCTCGATAAAACGTTCCTCGTGTGTACGAATTCAACCGCGAGTCAACAGGAGAATCGAACCCTAGAGATTCAATATTGAGAACAATAAATGGCCCGATAAATGTAATATGTACATTGTATATACACAGAAATCATATATGCTGTGGAAATAAAGATTTTTTATTGTACGAAAATAATGAAGATGAGACTCAATACCCGTTGAAGCGGCAAATGATAACGTTAGAATACATTTATCAGAGTAATTCGGAGTTGGAGCCATTCGGATCATAACGCATGTTGGGCTGAAGGAGCTAATAGAAGGCAGTCATTCGTACAAATGTGAATTTTATTTCCATACAGTCGACTAGTAAATATTTCAGGAATCTAGTCTCGTGACGGAATCACAGCCTCCCAGCTAGAGCGAGGACATACCCTCCATAAAGCCGGCAAATAACAATGCCGCGGGGGAATAGGAGCAAAAACACAGTAAGATTATCCACATAAAAATAATATAAAAAGATAGACTCAACCCGGGACCCGGTAATTGACTACAATAAAAATCCGGATCGCTTATCAAAAAGCCAGAGATAACGTATAACTTTAATCGAAATACACGCACGAACTGAGCGTCCTTTCTACAAAACTGACTAGAGAATATATGCGGAGATAAAACCTTCTAGAAATCTCTACGCATTCTCGGTACTTTGTGTAGTTTAAACTGTCGGAAGGTTAACTCCATACCAGCAAATCTTCGATGGAAAGATTTTATAAATAAAGTCGGACGGAAACACTATCATGATCAAAGCAATTTTCCATGCGCTTCGATTTATAGCTTACGGTTTTACGAGTGTGTTTTACTTTGAGTATATAAACACAAAGCTTTGGGAGAATAAAAATGATATTAATAAATCCTTGCTGACATTAGAAAAAAAACCCAATCATATTAGGACAAGAACATTGAAATGCCAAAAAACAAATATAATAACAAACTTCGCAGAATCACTAGACTGAAGGAATAATTAATTTGTTGGTGCCCTTTCGAAGTTTTGTGATTAAATTTACATTATATAGATAAGTAGAAATGTGCAACAGATTCAATCAAAAGCAATTATTCTTAAACCATTTTTTTTAGTTTAAATAAGCTACCTACTTTATTGTAGTTTTGCAACTTGATATATGTACTACCTACATCATTTATTTTACCCCCAATTGGGCTTTTACATAGTAGTCTCGTCAATAGTAGTCTCCTTCAACGGTAGCATTCTTCCGAACAGGTCCTCCATTGATATGTTCGGTGTAACTCTAAGTAACCAGCTCTCATAATAGGGTGCAATAGCAAAATTGGTTAATGCGTATGTCCCGGTTAGAAGTAGCGTTCTGGGTTCGAGTCCCAGTTGCAACCATTATATTTTATTATTTTTCTGTATCTTGTTCATTTTAATATTTAAAAAAAAATTGATTATTATTGTTATCTTCTTCTTCAATGATGTTTTATTTACATTTTAAAATCGACCGTCCTTATTGAAAGACCCTATATATATTTACCTTAGTATTTTAAAAGCTGCTTGTTTCTTATAAATAAATAAATTCTAATTAACGCAACTTTGGGAACAAAAAATGTTTGTGTATTTTTATTTAAAAGCTACTCTTGGCGAAATGGACAGTGTTCTGGAAATGTTGGTGAATTTGGCAAATTGAAGCGAATGTGTCTGTGGACACCTGCCTAAAGTGTTTGTGTAACCTAATAGAGGTGTGTTTTATGCCACCCCGGGGAGGGTGGAGGGCGGACCGAGGGGGCGTACTGAGGGGGCGGATAGAGGGGGCGGTAAGGGCGGTAGGGGGCGCCCAACGCATAAAACAATCAAGGCTAAATAACAAGACGGAGCCCACTTTGCGAATGTCCTTCTTCATACTTACTAATTCAATTGGGTTTCATTTGGAGAGTGTACTGACAACTACCAATTTATAGGTTGCCCAACAAACACAGATAATATATAAAATACATAAATAAGTAAACAAAATAAATTGCTTATAAACTTTGCTCTAAGCCATTATTTTTAAATCCGGTTTCCCAAGGACAAAAATTGAATTTGGGTTGGTAAATAACGAAGGAAATGTATTTCATTTCATTGATAGGTATTATTATAAGTTTAGAATGAAAAGCAAAACCACCAAAGCCAGAGTTATAAATTTTAACAAATTCACAAGTTAGCGTGATATATTTCGGTTAATTATTATGCCGTGGTACGTTACCACTTTCTTTAGCCAACGTTTAGGATAGGGTAGTGTATTACCTACACATCTGCCCCGATGATGGACACTTTAATGCTGTCCGAAACGTTGGCTAAAGGAGATAGCGCAACACGACATAATAACCCAAAAATGTATCACTATAATACTTCTAGCCGTGAAAATCTCAAATCATGGCTTTATAAAGTTTCATATGACTCTAACAATACCCCAAACAAACCACAAAAAATACAAAAAAAACTAACGACCAGACGACCGAAGTAAAACTTTTTTAGCTCCATCTATAGGTATATATTTATATGTATAATATATACATGTATATACATATACATATATTAAATTTCTACAAATATTTATTTCTTTAAATTTATTATCGTTCGCCTCGCCCGATCACTCTTTTCGTAACGCTCTCGTCACGCATTCGCCGGCTTACTCCCCGAGCGTGCGTAAAAAAGCTTTACTTAAAAAAAAAACTTTAATAGCCCATTTAAAAAAAAAAATCTAAATTCCGTCCTCGTTAGTATCGCATTTACACAGAATTATTGCTGCGTACGAAAATATTTTTACTCCACGAATATCATCTACCGTCGATTGTACTCGTAAGTAAGGTATAAAAAAGGACTAAAAAAGGCATAAATAAATATGAAGGTATTGTACCTTTTTAACCCCTTGAAATGTTTCTCACTTCATGAGCCACCACTTTAAAAACCTTCCACGTATGATGGTATAAAAAGGCGTAATCATCGCGCACCTACCCCTAGATGATTGGATAGAATTCCAAAAGGGATAAATGTCCAGGTAAAAAGACGGGAAAAAACTAATTCGTCGTAATAAGAGGGTCTTCTTCAGGCTTGCATGGGAAGGTGCTACCAGCGGGTAAAAACTTTCATAGGCGCTCGTTTATTTAAAAATATTCCCTAATAATCTCCAACTAATGGTAACGAAGGCAGTTAAACCAATGTACCACCTACCTATGAACAGATTTCAACTCTTCGATCTGAATATTTCCATCGTTAAATTGTAAACCTGTTTGCTCTTGACCAAAATCTGTCTGATTAAAATGTGTAAAACATGATTTATCTTGATATGTTTCATTGCAAATAGAAATGAAAATATCCGATTGCTGAAGAGGAACGGCTGCGTGGCCGTTTTCCTATAAATTTATGCAATTAAAGAAATCAATTTTGCATAATTTTAGTGGCAGCATTTTTTGAGAGTTTTTTATAGAATGATTATTAATTTTAGTTTTATTAATAATTACAAATCTTCCCTTATCTCTATAGTTTAAATATACTGAAAAGTTTCCATTTCCCTTAAGGCTCGGAATTTCGCTATTCTACCGATTTATAACATATGTCCCTTGAACACTTTAAGTTTCTAAGTTCTAAAAATATATATGTTATTTGTTAAAATTATCTCTAGATACTGTCGAGCCGAAACGGTAATCACATAAAATTCCATCGATAGAAAAAATCACTAAGATTGCTCCGAAAATTAAAAAAAAACACATATGGTTCTGTTATTTAACACATCACAGGTTTAAAAAAAATCACAATGTTTCTTTAAGTGCTACTTAAGGTACTGTCGAGAGATTTTTGCTCTATTTTAAACGAGTCATGTTTTATTAAACCATTTCCTCAATTTTCGCTTGTATATTATCTGTCGGGTCTTAAGGGGATACCCGGTGGTGATTTTTCCATACAAACGTATTCCCTATTTATCTCTCTGGATTTTAACCCTAGAGAAAATATTGTTTTTACATAAAATAGATATCAACTACTAGCGTGTCGGTATTTTTTGTTTTTTTTTTATAAGTTACTTTTTATAGAAGTTATGACCTTCCAAAAATCAATAAAATTGACTGGTTTAAACGCCGTCAAAAGACGTTCAGTATACAAACTAGACAATGTTTTTTTAAAAAAACCAAAACGTACAGACATAGAATAGTTTTTTTTTTATGTAGTTGGTAAAAAAAATTGAAAATCAGTCCACTTTTGGAGGAGAAAAGTGGGGAATATAAAACCTCGATTTTAGTTAGGTATTAGTAGCCCGAGGTGCATTGTCCCTTTCGCTCAATATCCGGTGGAGTAAGAGCAACAGTGACAGCAACAATTTAGTAAAATCTATTTTTCAAATTTCTCCACTACCGGGTTTCATCTTAATGTATAATGACAACGTACTAAACAAACCATCTTACAAATCTCTAACCTACCGACTGCGCCTACTGTGGTGGGTTTGCACCTAGGGTGGTGCAAGGTCCTCGTGGTCGAGTGCTTCCACAGATTTAGTATGGGTGGTTTAAATGATAAGAGTTTGTTTCTTGGAGCACACAAGTGACTAGTAAATACAATGTGTATCTAATGGAGATTCCGAGTGAAGAGAGCACAATGGACAAAGTACATCCCGATACGTTTTTAGATTTTCACGGCCAAAAGCATTTTCGTTGTTTGTTTTACTTACTTAATTAAGTTCACAATGGAGCTGAAAACGACGATAAAATCCTGCCTTCTTATAAAACCATTTTGTTTATACCTTGATATTGGCTACATTCGCTTCAGATTGGTTTTTCTAATTCTAGAATTCGCCACAAGATGACGTTACTTTCGTTGGACATTTCGTTACATTTCTCCGTGGACGGGCCCCAGGCTAACGTAAATACTGCGCTTTCACGAAATTTCCCTTTCAAAGTAGTTCACTTTCTTCTGAAATGAAGCTGACGACACGGTATCGCTTCCAAGTAAATAAGCACACACTTAACACAACAAATTCACATCGACGGATCTGCCCTGATGATGGACACTGCAACGCTGTCCGAAACGTCGGCTAAAAAAGGAGGTAGCACAACACGGCATAACACCCCAAAAACAAAAAAAAAAACAAACAACGAAAAAAAGTACATCCCTTATATAAACTTACATGCTGTCTCTTTCATGCATACGATCTCTCACATATCATCGTACATGCAACAATCACCACATTTTTTAAACCGTTAATCATTAGATTTAGATAGTCGTTAAACTAATTAAAAATGTTAAATGACTTTCCGCCCGGGAGCAGGTGGAACACGTCTGACATAGGGTCGTTGAAGTTGTTGATTGCCAAAAGCATTAAATTTGATTTCTTTATAAAATGGTTTAACATGTATTCACGTACAAACAAAATAAGCTACAATTTATTACAGAGTGACTAAACATAATATAATTATTTTACGTGGCTTCCGAGGTGAGCTACGAAACTGATTTTATTGTTGGATTTTGTGTTGTCATGTTAAATGGAAGTGAATTAAAGCTTCACGCGACGGCAAAAACAACGCTTTGAGGACATTTAAAAAATATATATATCGGCAGGAACGAGTTTGAATTACGAGGGTCAGTCAAAAACGAATACCTCCACTTTGTTTCTACTTAAAAAAAGTTCGTGAAAAATGTGAATTTCTCCAACCTTCTTCTACAATCTATTGTAGTAGTAACTTTATGTGCCAGCACTGCAGTCCCTTACAATATGACCGACGTCGATGTTCGTATTAGACAGCGTTCTGTGGTTGAATTCATGAATGCAGAAGGTGAAACGCCCATTCTCAATCATGAAAGACTGAAAAATGTGTACGGTGATGCAACAGTTGGATGTCAGCACTGTTATATGATGGGTTAGATGGTGAAAAAAACGGAGCGGTAGGCAGTAGACTGCAGTAACTCCACGCAACATTCAGCCAATCGATGACATAATTCGTGGTGACCGCCGGATAACTACAGATGAATTGTGATGCATTATTTCCCTCAGTAAAGGAATTGTGATGTGAAGCTCACCGTGAGATTCACTTTGAAAATGCGGAGGCCGTGAAAACGTCAATGGCTTATATTGCAGGACTGTGCTTTTTACTTTTTACCACACTGAAATACATGCCCTTGTTAAAAGGTGGATCAAAACTGTAGAAATGGACGGAGATTATATTGAAAAGTGACAAATTAATCGTCAATAGTGTGGCTTAACCTGTTTAATTACATTTTGATTTCTTGACAATTAAAAGGAAAAAAAATGAGATATTACTTTTTGACTGATCCTCGTATATCCCCAGCAAAATAACGCCGAAAAATGTGGAAAATCGACGGTAGAGAGGTAACAATTCTAGTAAAATTTTATCTTATCTCTAATCCGCGACTATTTATTTTGACGTTATTTCTTAATTTCCTCTCCCGTCGCGAAGGCCTGATTAATCAAACAACGGAATAACGTAGAGATATATTAGTCCCTTTATTCGAGGGCTGAAATAGCGTTTTTTTGCAGGCTTAGTACATTATTTGTAGGCGCCGGCGTAGTACTGCTTTAAAGTGAAATCCCCATAGTGAAGATATGTTTAAAATTTGGCACTATGAAAAAGTTAAAATTTACGTGTACGTGAGTTGTGAAAAGGTGTTTGTTTATTCCCACAGGAAAGTGTAGCGAGTAGCGACAGCAGAGCGCAGAGGTGGCCATCCATTACCCGGTACTCGCTACTACCTACAACTACCTCGCTACCAATTCCATACAACTAATTTGCATACTCCCAAGGAAAATTATCGCAATTTGTCATACGATCATCACCCAGTTCCACGTTCCTTACACACGTTCTTGATAATGCCAGCTCTGTTGCGGAATTGCCTTTCCTTTCATTAGACACTGCTTATTAGGGCTAATTTATTGCAACCATTTGTACTTTGTACGGCGCCTGCCGGGTAATGAATGTGTAGGCATATTGCAGTATTAGTAATGGCGTTGATATCGGAGCACTTAATCAAAATATGCATAAACATTCTAAGAAATCCACAGAATCCTTATATTAAAAATTCAAATGTTAATTTCTTACAAAGGAATCAAATTACTAGTTAGGTCAATTATATTTTCTCTATAAATTTCCCTACATATTGTTTTCTACCAATGAATAAATAACATGCAATTTTCGTTCACAGCTAGGCTAAATATTTAAGAAACAAATCCGTTCAAAATAACCAATTTCTGCGGCAAAACAAAGCGCGACAGAAAACCTATTTACTGCGTTTTTAACGTGCGACCATATATATTTTTATTATTATTTTAAAAGAAAGACAAACATTCCCAAAGTGGTTCGCTACGTTTGGTGACTGAACAGGGGTGTCCGGGTTCATGGGGTGAGGTTTGTCTACGTCTTTTGATCTGGACACACTTAATCTCAGATTCCTTTTCCCACACCCTTTTCCTTCCCAGAACCGTCTCCTTTCTTTCCTTAAAAAGACCCTCCACACAGCATCCCCCAAGATGACATAGGCCCTGAGGGAAATTATTTTCCTCAAAACGAGTTAATGTTAAAAAAAAAATCCCAGGTTACGAATAACCTGACAATATTTAGAAATCTTCTACCACCAAAGTAAGCGTAAAATGTTGCTTGTGTCGTGATGGAGGATTGAGCTAGCCGAGGATTTAGTTAGCCGAACACGGGACGCCTGGGTGGACCCCAAACGCGATGCCAACTCAGCCACCGATACCTAATTATATCTAAAATAAAATGGCAGTGAGTGATTGCGAAGCTTCTTGAAAGAAGCTCCACCAAATTCTCGAAAATAGATATTGCTTTCTCGAAACTTTCTACGCCCATTCCCATCCTAAAAGTCCATTGTATCATCTTCTAACATAAAAATAGTCGATGAAATCCAGAAACCTTTTTTGATACTAACAACTGTACTGATACTTAATCTTGTATTAAAAAACTTTTTTTATTTTCCTCTTATAACCACTGGAGCGACAGAGCAATTAAAATAATTTTTCTCGGATTGCTAAAGGAATTTTTTCCGCCCACATTAAAAAAATCATACCTTCGAATTTGAATATGGAGACATAAAAACTGATTATAGTTCTATGTAGCCAATGAATTCAGCTATCTTTTGTCTATTATCACATATTTGTAAGATTTATAAAAAATATATAATTAAATCGCCTTAAAACATTTAAAATAATCTAGAGAATATTTATTTTGTTGTATTTTGAATGTACAATATATTATGTCGTCGTTTTAATAAAATTAAAAAAAAATTAATTTGCCATATTTTGGCAAGAAAGCAATCCGAGGTTTTGGAAATGGTGCCATAATGTGGCAAAAAGCGCTCGAGTGGATAAAGCCAGGGACAGACACAGCGTTAAAAGCGCCGGCGTTATTTGGCTTGGCCTACTTCACCATATCGCTCGCCATACATTTGCGATTGGAATGCATGGCGAGGAATATGCTGAAATAGGCCAAGCCAAATAACGCTAGCGCTTATAACGCCGTGTGTGTCCCTGGCCTAATTGAAAACAGTGGTTAACAAGCACGCGGTAGTGACAAAACATAATAAAACGAGCCAAAATATAACATTACACGCTTATAAATTAATTACGTAAAATTTCATACTTGCAAAAAGGATAATGGGCAAGCATCGGTCAGACATAAAACAGGCTTAGCGTGAAAAAAATACAAAAAAAAAACAACGAATATAAATGTGATTTATGAATTTAATAAGAATCAATTTAAATTTCATTTAATTGGCCGCATTGCGAGCTCGGACGTAGCCACTCGGGCCTAGGGCGGAATATTGGCTATTGAACAAAAGTCAATATATTACCGGCGGCAGTTCTGGACGGATATTGGTTACTTGCGGGATTGTGGTGTGATGAATGGGGGCTTGGTTCGGGTCAAACATTTATGTGGTCACTTCCCGGGCACGTACACACAGACACATGACCTCACGGGCAGCCAGTGCAGCGGAGGGGGTCATGACCCGGGAACATGATTCTAGTTAAGAATGCTTGTGGTTTGTGTTTGATGTACACAATGCTCATAGAGCACTGCTAAGAATAGGGTTGCAACATAACAAAACTAACGATTACGCCGTTTTCCCGCAGGGGTAGGCAAAGAGGACGGACCGCCAACAACTTGGTCTTGGCACACGCTCCTTGCCTCATTCACATCAAACATCTTCTCATTAGGGTTGCAACGTGGTTTTAAAAAACAGGACATGATTCCCTTTTTTTATATGTATTAAAGTATCCTTAATCCCAAAATAATTGAACCAAATACTTGAGTCGGGCCATATCAGGATAACAGAAGTGTATGAATATATATTAATGAAACGAGGAGCGTGTGCCAAGACCGACTTATTGTTAGTTAGTTAGATCATTCAATGATCTAAGAACACTTTATAATTTGTATATGTTTGTGATTTGTATACTTTGTTATCTTTTCAGAAACAAAGAACGCTCCTAAAAAGTAGGTATGTCAAAACAATGTTAATAATCTGTTCATATGAAGCACAAAAACACAAGCGGTTAGAAACACGCGAACACACCAATTGACCATATTAAGTTAAAAACAAAAACACCATACCAATCCATCCCTGAACAATCATATCGTCGTTGAAACAGAAATAGTCGAACTTCATTTGATACGAGAAGAATTCGAATATGCATGGTGAGACCAACTTGAGAAATAACAAATTTCCATTTAATCTGTAGGTATGTTACGGGTAATGTAATTTAACTAGAAGAAGAGGTAAACCGTTTATCCGGGTTAACTTAGCATTACCCAACCCTGTTGGGTAATGTTCGAAAACTGACAATAAAATTGAATTCGCAGTTTACCCGTGTACACTTAGGTCTACCCAACACTGGCCGGGTAATGGTTAGGTTAGATTTTTATTAATTTTATTTTTGTAAGTTTTCGAAGTTTACCCTACAGATTTGGGGAATGCTGTTAAGCCGGATAAACCTAGGTTTACCTCGTATTCTAGCATTACCCGTAACAGGTATGAGACGTACAACGTTTTGATACAATGTAAATATCAGAAATTTGGATACTTTCGCATTTAAAAAAATTGCGATCTATTGCATTATTGATATGCCCCTATATAAACTTAACCTAAAAATAAACACTACAATCGATTCACACGTAAAACTTTGCAAAACCAGAAAAATCTACAATAAAACTGATATTTTAAAACTAAAGGACACACTACGACTACATGATAAAAAAAATTGGAGATTATCCTCCACAACACATATGAAATCCTGTCTTCGAAATAAAATTCCAATAATTTAAATAGGTATTGCTTGTGGTAACCCTAGTTGTGGCTGAGTTATTCAATAACTAAATGTTGGGGAACACATTAGAGGTGTGAGTACTGGGTATACGCCATAGAGTTGAGGAGCTCTTGACGTTAATCCTCGGAGTAATCGTGTGGGCGGGAGTTAGGCGGTAGTCATTAGAGCCCAAATTAATAAACAAATAATATCGGTTACGATGATGTAAATAAACTTACGCTTAAACTAAAATTTTTTGGGTTACCGTAGTAAAGCGTTGATTTAATAATAGTTAATTACCAATCTTTAAAAAAAATCTCTAATATTCATTTGGAGGGGATCCAGCAATATATACATCGATGCTGGAATGGAAAATTTGCTAAAGCGCAATACAACTGTGACATTGAAGATGAACCTCCATAATAAGCTATGTTGTTTCTTTGTTGTTGTGTTCATCAAATCAAGTTTTCTAGAGCATCCCAGAAAATGTGGAAAACTCTAGAAAACTTGATCAAACAACAATATATGTAGTTTATTTTGTAGATTCATCGTTAAAGTCACAGCTGTATGGCGCTTTAGCCATTTTTTTCCTTTCCAATGTCGATGTGTACGAGTATGCGACGAATTACGAGTAGTGGAATTATAATCGAGTTTAAACAACATCTATTAGTTTCGTAGTCGACTTGAAACCACAACTGTTATCGTGTCTAGACTTTTTTAACCGTCATGATTATACACAAATCGTGTTGAAAAATCTAACGCTTCACCTTTAATAAATCAGCTTTTTGCGATTCTTTTGTGTTGAGTTCAATTTTAAAGAACATGGGTTTAAAAATGTTATTCTTTGATCAAGAATGTTTGCAAAAGATATAAGATAGAATCGTATTAAAAAAATATTTCTAGACATTCTTTAATAATATTGAAATAAAAGGAGTAGGTACTCGAACCAGTTCATTGGTATCTGGATTTAATTGCTATTTTAATTAAATAAAAACTTATTTAAACTTGCAAAAAGTGATTTATGAAGTATCAGGAAAACAGAACTGACAATGGGTGATTCGAGATGTTTCATTCCGCTCGAATTCAAAGTTTCGTCGAGGCTTTGAAAGGAGAATCGCACTTATCACTTCTACCTTGCTACCCTGGTACTTTTATTTGCCTATTCCATTCTCCGGGTCGCTGAGGCCAGGAGCGAGACGAAATAACACAAAACACTTTAGCCACTTTCGTATATAAGCAAAATAACGTAGACGGAAAACAGCCTCGCATGAAGCTGCGCAACATCAGAAAACTACTATGAGAGTCAATGATAAAATAACTAATACTTCGGGATATATGAGGAGGGTCTTTTTAAGTATGGGCAGGAGAGGAAGTTCTGGGAAGGAAAAGTGTATGAGGAGTAGGTAGAAATCTGGAAGTCTGTATGTCTAGGAGTAACGGAATTATGAGCCCATTGCTCCCTCTGTGGTGCAAGGCGATGGGTCGAGTGATTCCGACTGGAGAGGTCAAAAGGCCTCCCAAAATCAGTCTTTAGATCCAGCCCGCCAAATGATATTGGGCAAACGCATCCGCCGCCAAGACAAACCTCACCCCATGAACCCGGGCACTTCTGTTAGGTCATCAAACTTAGCGAACCACTCGGGGTGTTACACCATTGTTTGTATTTAAATATTAAAATTGAACATTCATTTAAGTAAACATGGTGTCAATTTGGGAGGGGCTTAAGAGGAACCGCAGCCCCGGGAACCATTTATTGGATAACCAACACCTCTGATCTGATTATAAGTTAATACTCAATAGAATTACTCGTATTCATAAAACATTTACATTCCAGAATCGGAAAAATATTAACGAAATATTAATTATTACTTGAGGTGTGTATAAGCAAAGGCAGCAATCTCCATTCCGGCCAGATTGCTATATTTGCTTTTGAAATGACATGGAGATTGCTATTTTTGCTTTTAAGTACAATATTATATTTGTATATAATATTGTACGTAAAAGCAAAGACAGCAATCTCCATGTCATTTCATACATAGCAATCTGACCGTAATGGAGATTGCTGCTTTTGCTTTTACACACCTCACTTGTAAACAGCCATGATGTGTATTGCTAATATTCTAATCTCCGTTGGGGTATTAGATGAAAATTATTTGTATTAAACGTTTATGATTTCTTGGTTGGTGTTTTAGCACAGAATCTTTTGATGGTTGGCGTTTGTTATTCATTCATTACAGTTTGAATTATTTATCATTACCGCACAGCGAAATGAAACATTATGGAAAACTATTACTTTCCGTGACCTGAATATCAGATGAAAGTTAATAATGAATTCAATTTGAGAAGAGTGGAGGCGTTAATTTAAAAAAACGTACTGTCTAAATAAATATTCAATTAATGTGGCTAAAGTAAACAGAGAATAAAAAACTAACACATTTCTTTGATTTTACGAAAAGAAGGTATTGGAGACGCTTTTGCATTATAACAGCGGCATTTTTAAGCTGCATAACGTAAGCACAAACCGATTCACGAATTATCCACTGGAGCGACAGCGCAATTTAACACATTTTTCTCGGATTGCTCGAGATTTTAAGGTGACCGTTTTGTTGAATATTGAAATAAGCTTTCAGTTATCAAATAATCAATAACTCAGGTACGGGCCATACGTCATTCCTATGTCTACCTACGTTAAATTATCGTGAAAACAAGCTTATGTGTCCAAGCGGTTAACTGCAAGACGCGGGAACATTTAAAAAATTAAAAAAAAAAATTACGAATCTGGGGAATACTTGCCACCTTGTGGCAACAAAGCAATGCGAGGCTTTGGAAATAGTACCATAATGTGGCAAAAAGCGTTCGAGTGGTTATAGCAAAGAAATGAAGCACGCATGTTTGCGGTTGCTTCGTTTCGTTCCAATAATTCGTGGTTCGGATTAAGTATATACACTCAGCCTAAGAGTTTGGAGAAAAGGTTTTTATTAGGATACTTCCTCATCAGATTTTTACCTTTTCCGCTGTCCACTAAAGGATCTTCTACGACTGCTGTTTAATTTTTAACGTAACTCTTCAAAGTTGAATTGACAACATTTACACCTACAAACACCAGATTCCTTCACATATGTGAGCTCGTATAGTTAACTGGATGCAATATATAATGTAATCAAAATTCTACAAACTAATAATTATTTATTATTTTTTAATTGATAAACTAATTTCAGACAAGATATTTTATGCATAGCACAAAGGGTAACAAATATTATAAGCAATAATTATTAGCCTGAAACACTCATCCATATTGAAAAAATCTCACGAGAAAAGATACATGTCGCCGACGGGACTCGAACCCGCACCCCTTTGATTGCCGGTCAGGAGCTCTACCATGCTACGGCGGGTTACTGGTTTTATTATTATCACTATTTTATTATTATTAATATTTCTCGGGAGATTTTTTCAATATGGATGAGTGTTTCAGGCTAATAATTATTGCTTATAATATTTATTAATTATTTATTTATGGTTTAAATATTGTTACAATTTCATTCTCAAAGTTCTACCCATCTGGCAACTAATGTAATATTTTAATTTAATTCTTTCTCCGCGTAATATTTTAGTGTTTTGATTGTAGTTTTTGTTATTTGTACTTCTTCGATCAAATTTATTAATGTTAACCTCAATATAGGCTATAGTCCTAGTGAAGTTAATTTTTTATGTAAAAAATAATTATAATATGTGTGGTGAGAAGATATAAATAAATAAGTAAAATATATTATTAAAATATATATTGTGAAGGTGAATAAACATATTTTCCTTCCCTAATTCACGATTTTTGGCGTAAATTCTATATTTAACCACTTCACACCCATCTGCTCAAGGGGCAATCGTTTAATTGTATCCGGGGTTTAAGTTTATCACTTATCAGTAAAACACGTGGCGTTTTACAAAAATAAACAAACCCCAACAAAAGGAGGGAACAAAGGCGCAGGAGAAAGTCGTTCAGCTGGTTTAAAGCAGGTAGAAGGTCCCAGGTAAATACAGAAGTACCGGGAGGTGTTGGTATGACCCGCGACAAGTACCGGGACGCTCACCCTATTCGGAAGGCAGGTAGTCCCGCAGCGGGAAGGGAGGCACTCCCAGGAACGGGTGGGCGATGATTTGTGATAGCGCGAAACAAAAACCAGAAATTGTAATCATTCCGAGGTGCTTTATTTCAGCAAATACAAAATTATTTATGTGAAATGTGTGCGGCATATTCACAGAGACAAGTGCGACTTTTAAGGTGCTTAATTTTTAGCTTTTCCGCGAACACTGTAAGCTGCTTAATAATACATGCTAGAGAATGTGACGTGATTATTAATTTATTTCACAGAAAGTGTTCTAAACTTATTTATACTCAAATCTACCAATCCCGAACCAAGTATCTAATAAAATCCAATATGTACCTACGACAGCAGGAAAATAGCTTTCAAAAAAATTAAATATTCCTTTTGCTTTCCCAAACACGCTCCTTGAAGAACATATGTTATATATTATTATCAAAATATACATCAGGATTAAATAATGGCATTTCCAATTTCCAAATTATGTCCTCTGCGTGCAAACTGTATCTAAATTTTTCTAAATTAACAATAAATAGTGTTCATCTCAAGTGACCTCAGGTAAGAATGGTCCAGTATATTTTCTGCCTACATATCTATATTCTCTTTATGTATATTCTGTACAGAATATTAATAAAATAATACATGTGAATTTTTACGCAGCATCGCGTTCATTGGTCAAATGCTTTGTACATTTAGTTTTGTATCAGAGATTCACGAACCTATTGATGCAATTTTAAAGCCATAAGTTGTTCTTATAATGGTTTTGAGTTTTTTATTGTGTAATAAAAACTAATAGATTTATTCAATTATTCGAAAGATTCGTTCATTCCAGACTTCGATATCGGTCGAAGATTCCAGACAAGTTTTATGAAGGTTATATTTTTCGGAATAATTATGGTAAAAAAACCTTCACTGCCGACACCAACAGACTTGAAGAGATCGTTTCTTTGTCTTCAATCATTTTATTTAACACATCCATAAAATTCTCAATTTATAGATAGAAGAAAACACTTTTTATGAATTAATACTGAACCTTTTGAAAATCCACCTCTCCAATAATAATAATAATAATAAACGCTTTCCCAGCAACATAATACTAAAATTCAACGCAGATCATTAATAATCTCCACAGGTGTTCTTATAAAAATAAATAAATAATTTTACAAAAAATATCATGAATAAAAAGTAACCACTTTCGATCCACTGAATGTGAACTTTTGAATAATACAATAAGCTTACAATGCAATACAAAAAAATAGTGATAAACAAAACAATTTCTTTTTGAAATACCTTCTCCAGGCTCGAGGGTAGAGTGGGGAGGAACGTGTTGGCACTTATTGTGTGGCGGCACGCTCATAATGGAAGGGGAAATTCGGCTGTTATCAATAATATGGTCCTTTTATGTGGCAAAATGTAGTCATGATGAGGATAGAATTTCAATAGAGTCAGGTGCTGACGGAGCGCACATTTTTAGGCGAAAACCATGCTTCAATCAGGCAAACCCTTACAGTGAGTGTTTTACGGTCTTTTTGGAAAAGTGTGGAAAAAACGCATTACAAAAGTATATATGTACCTACCTACAATTCTAAAATGTCAAAGTTATGTCTATTATAATTTATTTCTTTAAACTCGACAAAGTTTTAACAAATTTTCAATGAATTTTTATTTACAAGCGTGGGTGGAAAATTAATTTTTTTAGATATCACATCGAATTAAATTTCCGGGAAAAAGTAGGTATATGTTTTATAATTCTGTATATATTTGAGTAAAACAATCTATAAGTACGAGTAAAACGATTTTTAAGCATAAAATCTGTTTGTGTTGTATAACGAAACCCCTCGAAAGCCGAGTTCTGATTCATGAAATTTGGATTTTTTTCATAACTTAATTTTTATCACGAACATTGACTAACTATCTAATAATCACATTACTTGCTTTATTCACATTGATACATAGTCTCAAACATACTCTTCGGTTGTTATTATGACTCTTGACATAGCCCGACTAAATTCATTGATTCACTTGATCGTGCCATGTCTTCACGACTATTTATGTTTTGGTCTCTTTCTATGTGTACATGATCATAAAATTACATCTCACTGTTGACTTATTCTATCTTATGTTTTGTCTTTTTCTGTATGCATACACGAAGAAAAATGTTATTCTAAAATACGATCAAAAACGGGACTGAAGTTCTTACGAATAAATTAACAGGTTTTCAATGTTTATTGGCGGGAACACGTAAGAATAATTTGTTGGTCTACGTAATTGCGTACGTATACCAACAAATGATTCTGTCATTTTCCCGTCAATAAACATTGAAACACTGTTAATTTGTTCGTAAGAACTTCAGTCCCGTTTTTAACCGTTTTTACGAATAAAATGATCGTATTTTAGAATAACATTTTTCTCCGCACACACAATGTGTTTGTTGATTAGTTGATTTTGGTTCCCCGATTATACGTGTGTTAAGCGAAACCGGTCGGTCATAATAAATTAAATAAATTTCGTAATTATAAACCAAATAATTGTTTTATTTCATTAATATATGTCAAACCACGAAGTGAGTGCTTTCTACAAAAAATAACCATTTAACTGTCAAACAATAAGATAAAGACTCTTTGTTACTCTTTGTTCAATACTTCAGAATTGTTCGATAAGAAAAGTTTTTAAGTGATGAAAGTTGTTGGAAGAGTATAAAAACTAGGATAAATAAATATTTGACATTTTTATTATATTAACCCTACGCTATAAATCCTAGAACGCGCACACACAACTAACGACAATTTGCAAATAATTACGGTTGCCAAATTCAAGTATAAATTATATTATTCCCGAGTAGAGTCCGTGAATAAGCCAAACACTTCAATTATTCATCCTGGAAATCCCTTAAGATTTAGACCAGAGGGCAATGTACATAATTATTAAGGTTAATAATAGGGTTGGGAAGAGGAAACAGGTATAAATACGGGGCTGACTGCATCTGTCGGACTTGTAGTAGACGAATATAGTGCCAATTTATTTCATTACAGGGGCGTATTGCATAATATTTACAGCTTTATTTTATTTAGGAGAAAACACCATGCCGGTCGGTCGTAATTAATGTTGTTATAAATAAAGTAATTGTTTTATTTCAGTTAAATGGTTGTTTTCAACTTCATTTTTCGTGGTAGAAGTCGGGACACCCGATGAAGACATGGCTTCAAGTGAATCAATTAATTGAGTTGGACCTTATCGATCGAAGTATCGAGAGTCACAATAACAGAGGGTGTAATAACAGAGAGTTTGAGACGGTGTATGAATGTGAATGAATAAAGTTGTGCGATTGTTAGTTAGTTAGTCAACGCTCGTGATAAAAAATATATTTTGAGCTGAGAGTAGTTGTACAAATATAATTACAGCGTTCCCAATCCATGGAGATTGTCGGTCCATTAATCCAGTAATCAATTTTATTTTTTGTTACATTTTGGTTGATATTTTGTTATTTCTATTTCTGTTGCAATATTATATTAAAAACCAATAAACAAAATACTACATAATTAAAGATTTTTGTTTCTGCATTACCGGTCCGCAAAATCTGGCTCCTATTTTCACCAGTCCGCAGGCTTAAAAAGTTTGGGAAACTCTGGTATATTAATTAGATATACCAGAGAAAAAAACGTTCAAATTTCATAAATGAAAAAAAAATGGAGGTGCATGAGATGTAGGAATAAAGAGTAGGAATATATCCCATATAGGCAGACGGTCCCCAAAATCTTGGCTTCCCATAAATGTATTAATCCATCTAACACAGAATAGACGTTTACTTACGTAATGTTTGCAATAGTTGTTGGTCGGCTTTAGTTTGTGTTTAGATGCGCAAATGATTTTATTATATCTATGCAACTTTATTACTTTGTATTATTTTGTATTATTTTGTATTATTTTGTATTATTTTGTATTATTTTGTATTACTTCGTATTATTTTTTGTATTATTAAATTATTTTGTCTATTTGATTTTGTCCACTTGGACGTTATTTTGTCAATTATGACACTTTTTGTCCACTTGTACAATAATTTTGTTGAATTCGACAAAGTTCAGGCGACGCGACGGCTTTTAAAAATTGGCGATTGTTTTTGGAAATCGGCGAAGGTTTTTGGAAAATAGTGGCAATATGCGAGGGTCTACAAAAATAAAAAATAAATCGAGTAGTGAAAATGACAACGGGACAAAAAAAGTTTTGAGACCTCTGGTTTAGCGGGAAAAAATAATGTTACCCAGAAATTTGTATAGAGTACATAAAAAGGATAAACGAAGTAGGTTCTTTTATAGGAAAACAGCCTTCAATTTTCTACCAAAGTACTTACTGCAAGTGTCAAAAAAATGTCGAAATACCTTAGGTTTTGATTTTGATTTTTCAGCATTTCAATAATGTTAACTGTTGCACGGTAACAAAATGTTGTTTATACGAGAATAGAAATAAACCAATAAATACCTACGTTTCTTTTACGTAGACGGTAAACTCACCAAGGCAAAGGCGAAATTACGTATAATCTATATATGGTATTTACCTACATGTTATTACAATAAGTATCGGTGTAGAATATCTGTATTTAGTTAAATAGAAGGCATCGAACTTATTAGCAAAAGACAAGATACTTAATAACAATTATAACTATGATACTATGAAATAGGTAGAGTTTACTAACAGAATATTGATACATATACGTAAATAAATACAATGTAATCTGGAGAATTCAATTCGTTTTCGGTTGGATTATAATGATTACGGTGAATTTGATACAAATCTTTGATACAATCGTATTCAATTTGTTTTCGTACTCAAGGAAGACAGGGAGGCGAAACGGATTCAAGGAACGCCTTTAAGGGATATTACTCGAGATGAAATAATATCAGTCTCGAAATGATCCGAGGATTTCATCGTACAGAAAATTAGTTTGGCTTTTCACTAATAACCCCCCCACTTACTGTCATGGTGAGAAATATTATCTAAACGTCGTTAAAAAGAGGAAAAAACATGCTTTATATTCAAATCTAAAATATAACCAGTCAAATTTAAAATGTACACCTATATGAAACCAAAGTTTCCAGTCACGATTTGATAAAAATTGGAAAACGAAACTACAAAAAAATGAGGCGCCAACAACGCTTATAATACATGTTATAATCAATGATTATAATCTTATAAACGTCGTTAAAAAGAGGAAAAAAACATGCTTTATATTCAAATCTAAATAATATAAACACTCAAATTTAAAATGTACACCACTATGAAATCAAAGTTTTCAATCGCGATTTGATAAAAAATGGAAAACGAAACTACAAAAAAATGAGGCGCCATCAACGCTTTTAATACAATAACGCGTATAATGTGTAATTCTTTTTATTTTATTTTTCGTTATCAGTAATTTTAGTTAGAAAAAAGTAAGGTGAGCCATTTTAAAAACTTTTTTACGTGAGCATTCAAACATTTTATATATTTATTTTTAATAATAAAATTTAAAAGCTTATTTCATAACTTTTCAAAAAACCGTTTTTAGTTTTCAGATACCTTGCGAAAATACTCTATCCTTCTGGAAGAATATGTCCGAGGCCTGAGAGGTTACATTTGGACAAAAAAATTGGTATTTATTTGAACTCTTCAATAAATTGATCGGGGGAATATGAACATTGAACATGTGAAGGTTTGGTAATCGGGCGTAAGAGAACTATTGTTGTTCTGCCCAATAAATCACACAATAAGAAATTTGCATATGTTTAAACGTTTTTGATTGGCTTGCTGGACCGATGTTAGGGGTGGATAAAGTAGGAGGCAATAACTCATGGGGTGCCATCACAATGCAATGTGTTAGGGTGCATTGATTAGGCATGTTGTGAAGTTTTAAAGTTAAGCAAATTAAGGGTGCAGGGGGCAATTATCGCAGTGCAAGCTGTGATTAGCCATACGAATTGTAGAGACAACCTGGCAGGATTCTATTCAGGACTCAAACTGAAGCCTTCGGGCGGAATAATTATGCACAATACGAATAAGGGAATATTAAAAGCAGTTAATTTAGAGTCTTTGTAGAAGATACTATGTGACGCGTGGCAGCTGAATAATAAATATAAAGCAACGTTTAAAATGGTCCCCACATATAAATATTCTGAACGACAGAGTAAGGAAACTAACATATATTTAGATGTTTAAGAGATATTTTAAACGAAAAAATACTTAGAACCACATACTTCGCGTTCTGTCAATCAATTATACAATACGGCATTATAGAATGGGGCGGTACATATAAAAATCAAACACAAACAATTTACATATCACAAAAACTAATAATAAAAGGAATTAAAAAAAACCCTATTCATATTCCTAAAAACTCTTATTCAAAGAATTTACGGTCAGAAAATTAAGTGCATTATACTTCTACCACGCAACATTACAAATTTATAAAGAAAATATTCAAAATAAAACTGCACCCTTTAAAAATAACAAAAATCTTGACAAACATCAATACTTCCTACTCCAAAATGTAAAAAAACAATAGGACAGTTAAATCATAAATATCTCGGAGTAAAAATTTTTACTCAGTACCGCCTCAAAATCAATAAATGTTCAACCAAATGACCAACGAACATTATTTGAAAAGCCGTTCCATACAAAATATATGAAAAAAAATATTTTCTTAATAATTATTTTTTCCGTGATTTTTTCCGATGTTTTAATAGTTATTCTGTTAATCGGGGCGGAGACAAATCCAACAAATCAAAGATCATAAAAATCGGTCCAGCCTTTCTCGAGATATAAATGGTGTAACTAACCCGACTTTGTTTTATATATTAAGATATAATTAATTAGTGTATAAAATGTATTTGTAATTTATGAATCTTTTTTGAATTATTAATAATTTTTTTTTTTTTTTAAACCTAACGAATGCAGTCGAAATACTTTCAAAAACACATACATGTCTGTAATATAAAATATTTGGTAGATAATGTATTCAACATGTAGGGAAAAAGTGCGTGCTTGTTATTGGAAAAAGTTGGTTCAAAGTTTAGAAGTGTGGAGAACGCGACGATTTTTTTATTATTTATTCTATATCTAAGTGCTCGTGTGTGCTTGAGAAGGTTTGAAGGTCTTTCAAACTCGGTTAAACAATTATCTGGTGAAAAAAACTTTCAGTGAGTCACATTTTAAGAGTAGATATGTCAAACTTTTAAATTGCCTTTCTTCCAATCTTCTTCACTTGTCTTCTTGGTTTCAGCTTTCAACAAAAGCCTCGATCAATTGTCTCCAGTTTTGCCAATACTTCGTTGAATATCCTCTATTTTTTTCTTTTCTACGTTATGTAATGGTGTTTAAATTCTAATGGACAGGCATTCCGCTAGCCCAGCATAGTTCTACGTGTTAAGATAGTGACAGAAATGTAACGGTATACTTTTGTCTTGCTCCTAATCTACCCATTAGTCGTATTACACAGCTCTTTGTGTGATAATGATTTTGTAATAAATTTCTAAAGTGACAACCCACGTAGGTATGCATTACACGTAGGTATCTATATAAGACCAGGAAAACTAAACATTTCACAAACATTTTTGCAAACTGCTGGCAACAACCCTAAGAGTAATAGTTACTCTACAATATAAAAAGCAATATGGGAACGTCCCTCCTAAAATAAATTGACAAACTGCGTTAAGTAACAAACGGTTATACAACGTTGTTTGCTATTTTAATAGAATTATTTATATATTTAAAGCTTAGATAGAATTCCTAAGTAAACATTGTTGATGGTACTAGCAGACTGAATGCAATAATAATCACGAATCAATGAACTCTATTATGTAAAGTAATATTTGGCTTGTATGAAATTCGGCGGAACTAAATAGGCCGTACGAATTCCGAACAATTCGTTCATATTGCTGGCTTAAACACACATAAAAGAGCATTTGAAACTTTTCAATTGAGTTCGTTAAACATGCATTTCAGAAAGTACAACGCTTAGACCGAAATGGCAGGGCGCCAAGTAACACGCGATTCTGGTCCGCCAAACCGTTCCACGCTGAACTAAACTTATACAAATAATAGGTAAAGCCAGCGTAATAAGGTGGATATTCGTGTACCTTTTTATATTACGTGGGGGTGTTTAATTTTTACAAGACTGAGGTGTTTTGGCAGAAGACACCAAGAGGTCAACATCTAAATATATAATTGGGTTACTACGTTACTAGAAGCTTTGGCCTACCTGCCGAAGTTCACAAAGTGTACCCGGAAGGGTAAGTAAAGCCTTGCACGAGCTTAGCGTGTTTAGGTGTAGGTTTTTGTTACCTTTACCGCTATGATCGGTAGTGCAAAAACTTGGAAATTAGGTGGTAACCTTCCGAAACTTCAGAATAGACTACGGACTCTTCATTATTTTTGTAGGTAACGAACGGTTCATTTTGCAAATTTTCATCGATGCACTATAATAGGAGACGGGTTGAAACGTTTAGTTTTTTTTTAAATATAAGTGTCTGAATATCGAGAGATCCCGGCTGTAGGAAGATTTATTTTAAGGTACTGCTAATAACTGCTGTAACTGTGTCGCTTTACTACTTTAAACATGATAGATAAAGAAGATCGCATACAAAATAAGTAGGTAGAAGTTACTTACTGATATCAGAAGGAAAATGGGGTGAATGTGTCCATGTCGATGAATATAAAATTTTTCTTACCTGAAACAAAATAAAAACAATTTGTATAAATTGCAAAATCATCAATAGGTTTATCGTTTTTCCAACAACATTTGCATACATTTTTTTTATATAATTAAACGTTGTGAAAAATACGATATTTATTTATTCATTATCGGGAAATCGACAGTTTACATTTTTTACAGTTATTACATAAAACCAATTATGGATTTCCTCCTTGTGACTTTACATAAGACAGCGAAAGAAATAATTAAACGTAAGAGAAAGTAACAAATATGAAGCAAAAAATTATATAAAACAAATTATTATCTACGCCTGCGTATTTATTACCAATATATGAATAAATCAATGCATTTACCCTACACACAGCAGCCTCAAAAATGAAAGGCCTCATAGGATGAAATTGAGATTTTTCTAATATTTCTATTTTTGAAACTGATAATTCGTGGTGGAATTTCATTATAATAAAACAAATTTAAAACTTTTTCCACTTTAATTTATTGACTGTAACCGGTTTCAGCTTGTCAAAGCCATCTTCAGACTAGCTGAAACCGGTTACGGTCAAGAAATTAAAGTGGAAAAAGTTTTAAATTTGTTTTATTGTATTATAAGATTTTCTGTTTGTTAAATGTTAACTTTAAATTAAAATACCAAGAAATGTGGTTTAAATTTATCACAAATGATAAATAACTATCAATGTATGATAAATGGTTTTTTTTTATCAATTTTGATGAATGGTAAAACTTGTATAGTGCAAATTATCTTATAATCAAATAACATAGTATATGAATGAACTTCTTATATTTAAATATGCTTCTTATATTTCGCCCTTGAGGTAATTTCTCACAAAAAAGGCGCTCTACAAATTATCCAATTATTATTATTATTAAAATATGCGTTTTTTATAATCATCATGAAGCCAATGAATACATTTAATTTCCATAAATTAAATAAATAAAGCTCAATCTCATTACAATTCCGTTCAGATGAAAACAAAACCAGATAATATCATTATTGGTAACTTAAAATCTACATAAATGGAAGCAAAGAAAAGTATTTCATTTTATTTAAACCGGTCAGTGGTTGAGTGGGCAAAGCGTTTGGGTCCCACCCAGGCGTTCCGTGTTCGATTCCTCGGCTAGCTAAGTCCTCCATCACAACACAAGCAACATCTTCCGCTTAGTGTGGTGGTAGTAGGAGATTTTCAAATGTTGTTGGGTTATTCGTAACCCGGGAATGTTTGTCTTTCTTTTTAAAAAAAAAAAAAAATACGCAAGGAATTTTATGCAAGAATTACGAGACATACCAACATTACCAACCAGAGAAGGAAGCCACAATGGAAATAAAAATAGCATAATTTTAGCACCAATTTAACACCAAAATTGACAAACTGACCCCTATTTCGCAATAATTATTTATGTCCTAAGTCCGTATAACGTTTAGGTACCTATTTAGAAGACTATAACAATACAAGGCTTAAATAATCTGAAGCCATACGAAGTTTAATACATCGGACTAGAAGAGGAGCATTATGTTTGAAATATCGATAGCGTTATCGCCGAATCGGATATTTTATAGAGTCGGTTACGGAATTGAATTTGTCCAGGGCTAGGGGACGTCAGTATTATAATTTGCGATCACACTGGGAACTGGGAACACTTATGTCGTAACGCATTTCGGTCGTTGGAAACAATGATAAAACTCTCGGAGCATGAATAAAAATACCGAGGGATTCTATTAACGTAAACAATACACCAATTTGGATGCATTTGAATAATTTTATTGGCGTATAAAATGTAATGGCGGCTTGTTTATTCAAAATGGTAGACAGGTTTCGTAAACGATCCGCTTTAACTAAAATCGTGTGAAATTCTTAAATTCTTGGGGTGTTCCCTTTATTATTCCACGGTAGGCGGAGGGCAGATTTTGTATTTGCTTGGAAAAGAATTTATTGCGACTAAATAAATGGCAGTTTACTGGCGATTTATTGTAGTTGCTGTGGAAGCACGTGTTCACTATTTAAAGGGCGGTAAATCTTGGTGTCAATGTTGCTAACAGGGATTTATTTCCCGGACTGACGAGCGTCAAGCACTAGTTTACATTCTAACGAGCATTGTGCTGCCGCTAAGAGATCAGTTGTTGTACCAATACAAACGCTTTCTGTTGCATGCGAAATTTGTGAGAAAGAGAGATTACAACGGATAAGCGTAATGCCAATACACCATTTACGGCATAAACTAACCAGATTCACACAATGAATGTTAAATTTATTAGGGTAGGTACTTTACTCTAAGGGTAGGTATTAACATTAGGTAGTTGCTTCTCGGATGCTATAACCGGAAAACTCAACAATATGCAACTTCATCACTCCTTTAAAAAGTCAAAAAGTGATGAAAACAAAAAACATGGTTAAGTTAGGTCATGGGCTATTTTTCTTTTTTTTCATTTCTTTCAAAGAGGTGTTGAAATGCCACTTTGTTGAGTTGTCATGGAACCTTTTAAGAGAGCTCGCACACAGCTGTGGGCTGGAGACCTAAAAAGAACATTTGAGTTTGGATGAGGGAGAGTAGCCTAGAATCGACAAAAATGGTATTTGAGAAAAGCCTGTATCGTAAGAAAGCAACAAGAAGAGAAAAACAAACATTTCGCTCAGTCAAAAATTAATCTCTTATATCTTCCACTCATTGCATCACTACTGGGTCCAAAAAAAAAGCCAATGAATTTAAATGTTTAAATGACTTCATCGTTAAAAATGCACATGCAAAAGTGATGCCTATTGCCTACAGCGAGCAATCAATAGCGATCGGATTTGGAAAACCCAATTTTTTGCCACACACAAAGAAGAATAATGACGCATCGAAATGGAAGTCTTATGGAATTATCGGTGCGCCCGCGCCAGTCGATTGGGCTTGGGGAAATATGGTGCAGATCCGCTTACGGGTCGTTTTCGATTCGGCAATGCAAACATCGACCATAAATGCAGCGGGCGCGGACAATGGCTCTATGATTGTTACCTCCCGGTTATCGTCCGTTCCCGGCAATCCCGGCTATCCGGCCATCTCGGCCGGGTTATCCCGGGACAAGGTTTGCCGGGGCCGGCCGGTAGCGGAAGCGATTTGCATGCGGACAAATCAAAACCTGACGAGTGCGCTCCACTCAAACCCTTAGGGTGATTTTTGTATTTAAAAACAAATAATCATTTTAAAAAATATTCACACGACAGGTATTTTTGCATGGCATGTATTTTAAATAATCAAAGCGCACATCACAGGGATATTCTGTGTCTTCTTCGTTGGCTAAATCGGCGTTAAATCAGACACTTGTAACGTACATCATCGGTACTTCAACTTATTTTCCATCGGCACCCTGTTAAGTACGTTACATGTGATTACTTTAACACCGATAAATAACCTGCCATTCACATCCTACGATTTTTGCACTAGTGTGCATTTAAATATTCTGAATATTTTATATCATTCACATCCTACGATTTTTGCACTAGTGTGCATTTAAATATGCTGTGTCTTTCTATTTTGTATCATTCACATCCTATGATTTTTGCACTAGTGTGCATTTAAATATGCTGTGTCTTTCTATTTTGTATCATTCACATCCTATGATTTTTGCGCTAGTGTGCATTTAAATATGCTGTGTCTTTCTATTTTGTATCATTCACATCCTATGATTTTTGCACTATTGTGCATTTAAATATGCTGTGTCTTTCTATTTTGTATCATTCACATCCTATGATTTTTGCACTAGTGTGCATTTAAATATGCTGTGTCTTTCTATTTTGTATCATTCACATCCTATGATTTTTGCACTAGTGTGCATTTAAATATGCTGTGTCTTTCTATTTTGTATCATTCACATCCTATGATTTTTGCACTAGTGTGCATTTAAATATGCTGTGTCTTTCTATTTTGTATCATTCACATCCTATGATTTTTGCGCTAGTGTGCATTTAAATATGCTGTGTCTTTCTATTTTGTATCATTCACATCCTATGATTTTTGCACTAGTGTGCATTTAAATATGCTGTGTCTTTCTATTTTGTATCATTCACATCCTATGATTTTTGCACTATTGTGCATTTAAATAAGCTGTGTCTTTCTATTTTATATCATTCACATCCTACGATTTTGGCACTAGTGTGCATTTAAATATGCTGTGTCTTTCTATTTTATATCCTACGGTTGAAATCCTAAGATTTTTGCGCTAGTGTTCATTTAAATATGCTGTGTATTTTTTATCATTCACATCCTGCGAAATTTTGAAATATGCAAAAAAACACTTTAAATACTTTTATATTTATAAATATTACACAAATGTATTTTATTGTTAAAAGTAAGATCATGCGAAAATTGTATGCATATTTATTTATTTATGATATGTTTTATGAATTTCTTTATAATGTTTATTTTTCAATTTGTAATATATTGTGTACTTAGTTATAAATGCTAAATCAACATTTAAATTAATTGAATTTAATTGGCCTGGAACATTGTAATGTTTGTTGTTCATATTTTAATGTACGACTGTTTGTATCCTAAATAAATATGTAAATAAAATATGTACAATGTTAATTTTGTTATAGTTTTATGTTATTTTTGACTTTGTAAGCTGTTCTTATTTCTTATGGAGATATAAATTTAAATGTGCTATAAAAATTAGCAAACTATTATTATTTCAAGCTTTGTGAATTGATTGGATAAACCCTCCCTTAACGGCCTAACATTTGATTACAACCCTTAACTCCGAGCCGCTCTACAAACTTTCTCTCTTTGAGGTTGGAAAAGAGAGAGTAATAATATAATATGGAAGCACGAAACCCATGGGAGGGGTTTTCATATGAATAAATATAATCCCAATTAGAACATTTTACAAATTAATTCAAACTGAGACTTGCGAAAGTTGTAACGCAAGTTACAGTCCAGATATGGGCATCGGGGTAGTTAGTGTTACAAGTACCCCATACCTAGTGCCCACCCCTAGCAGGGTAACATAAGGCCTCCCTGTGTCTATCCAATGTTCAATATTCATGGGTAGGAGGTGGGACGATGGTGATTTGCCCTTATTAGCATTCAAAGGGGAGGCAAGGATTGCCTCAAATAATAGGAAATATTATTCCAACGACGGGAAGCCTGTTTGTAGTTTGGGATGAGCTAACTATACACCGAGAAATAATTCGGACCACTTCTTATCAGAGCCGACCATGATTAAAATGAAGCACTTGATCTGAATATAGCCTCAGTCACTCACTGAAGTTTGTCAATTATTGAGGATGGACTTATTTGCGATACAATACAAATCTGCCTACTATCTGGATGCTGGGAATAAATTAGTTTCACTTCCAACTTTTATCCAGACGATTATCATTATTGAATATAATTTTAGTAAAGGCATACCGCTGATCTGTTGGAAGTACTCCATATTTCTGATGACAGAAAACAGAAAAATATGTTAAAACAGAGTTCCCAGAGCCGGGGCCAAATTTAACACCGATATTGGCCGCCTTGAAGAATAACAGATTGGCAAATTGCTATCTTATCATTGGCGATAAAATTGTTTTATTCACTGTTTCACATTCTAAATTCCCAGGAAAGCGCTTAAAATTGAATAAATATATTCACCTGAATCAATTCAATCGTAGATTAGGGATATTCAACATTTATGTAAAGACGCGGTTAAGGTGCGTCCGATGTGTTATCGTTTATCTTTGATAAGTAGGGTACCTACATCCACAAAGATAGAAATTCCCGATTACTTAAATTATTGCTTAAATTTAGCTGATGTCACAGCAATGTTTTCAGAAAAAGAGAATAAAGATAAAAGCTCTGTAGTAAGACTTATCCCTGGGGGATTTAAGCTCATTCAGACACGACTTTTTATTTTCGAATTGAATTTTTTCACTTGGGTTTTGTTATATTATGGGCTCTTAGGAACTATAAAATGCAAATTTTCCTTTCTTCCAGTACCAGAGACCTTCAAGTGTCCCATTTACTCAGCATAGGTACCAGGGCGGCAGGAATTCAATCTCAAGTTTATGGCAGGCGTCCACAATTTCTTATTTGATTTGCGTAATAATAAATGGCGAGTTTATGTTAATTTTTTTTCTTCTACGTTTAGCAATAAAAACACAATTTCTTGAATTAAAGCCGTAGCTGATAATATCATTGATATGGACAAAAGGGAGACAGGGGTACAAGAAAGACAAGGATATTTGGCTTTTCTGGCCTACTAAAAACATTAACAAAAAAAAAAAAATTGTAATAAAATCTATATTGGTTGCTTTCATGTTTTGCAGAATAGTAAAAACGCATTTTTTTTCATGAATTTTTTCGACATACCAGTATAATTTTGCGGCCCGCGTAACTTTACAAATATGTGTATGAGGCCCGGAGAACAAAAGGGTTGAGTATCATTGCTCTATACAGTAAACTAGTAATTTTGCTTATTTGCTTTGTCCTTATGTTATGTCTGTTAGTCGTTGTATATAATTTTGTTTGAAAAGTATTTTGATAACAGATTGTTTATTATTATATGTATAAAGTAGCTTCTGCCCACGACTTCGTCTGCGTAGGATTAGTACTTCGCGTAATTTACCTAATTTATCTACTACTCTTTATAACGAAATTCTTAACCCATTTATTTAAAATATCTATAATTCTTCATTCGATTCAAAATATTAGGCGAGTACTTCAAATAAATTCAATAAATTAAATATTTTCTAAAATAGAATTTTGATTTAACAATCATTGTTTTGCACAATGTCATTATCAAAATTTGTCATTTTCTATTAAACAATAATAATTATTCTTTCCAATATATTGAAAATAAATAGCTAGCTTCATAAATTGTAGCATATATGTTATTCTGAAATATGAGCTATATTATTTTTAAGTTTCATCAGAATCTATTCAATAAATTTTGCGTGAAAGAGTAACAAACACACATACATCACAAGATATCATAGCGTCCAAGGTAAGGCATCTGTTTCACTGTTAGCCAATTTAGTGGCGTTAATATTTTAGTTACTTTTGAAAATCATTTCGCCTAAGTAAATTATTATCATTGCCCTATTTTCAACAGATTAGTATACATTATATCGATTATTTTAAATAATTCAGAGCCTCGATCGCAGAATCCATCAGCTGTCGTCGTTGAGATTCATCTATCGCGATAAGCAATTCCGAAAAGTCGATTGAATTCACATTAAACAAGCTAGTGGCGACGGTTCACAGAACAAAACGTAGGCAACCATTAACACCGAGAAGATATAAAGGGATTTTATTTACCATGATAAGACGGAGCTGTGAAAACTAAACGTGTTGTAGATTGTAGCCGTCTTGTGAATAAACACTAACAAATAAATAATCGCCATTTATTACTCATTGTGGGGAAAAGACCTAATCTGTTTAACTTATTTATTAGAGAATAGCGGCTACCGTAAACCGGGGTTACATTGCATAATTTTATTTTTATTTTTACACAAAAAAAAAGTTTTTTAAGATTAAGTAGATAGTATTATTGATAATGAATGGTAAGATAATACGGGTAACCACAACATTTTTTGGGGTACTTACCTAATACGCATGCTTGAATTTTTTTTTTTTAATAAAAATTATTTTTTTAAGTAAACTATTTCTGTGATTATATGCGCCTTCTCGCGTTAAGGTAAGAAATAAATCCCAGGTAGTTTAGCGGCTACGCTAGGTTTGTGTAACATGGTTTGTGATACAAAAGTGAATGTATTATTTATAAAAAATAATTACCAAAAAAAAACTTGTTTTTTTAGGTCATTTTATTTCCAAAACACCGGTAAATTAGTGTTTACCTAATACGCCCAGATTTCGGGATATCTTCAAAATCTTCTAGCCGTTCTTAGACATAAAACTCTATCAGAAAGACAAACATACCAAAGCAAATGGATACAAATATGGCCAAAATCTCACAAGACGAAAGCTAATTTTAATTTTACGTAAATGAAATTTAGAATGAAATATTTTCCACTTCCCCCAATGCAAATAGTTGTCTTTTAATGTAATTAAGGTGAATCAAAAGATTTTTTTTTTTAAAAGTGCGTATTAACCGATGCCAGCGTTATCCAATAATTACCTTTTTGTTGTTTTAAGTGTACTTCGTAGTTCTATAAATTAGTTAGCTTTTTTGAACGATGTAAAGTAACTTCTACGGGGGGTAACTTTGCATCACTTTTGCATTACTGATGATGTGAACCTTTATCTTGAAGAGTTTCTAGTTAAAGGAAGGAGGATTCTTAGTTATTCATCTAAGTACTAAAACTTATTTAATAACTTATATTTTCTACATTATTTTTTATTTATTACAAGTATCTACAGAAATTAATTTACAGTAGCCTACATTAAATGACTGTCCAACTAGGAAATTCCCATTTTAAGACAGTCAAATTGACGATCTTAGTTCATTTTACATTGCTATATAAGAAAATGAAACAGGGAAACAATTGGGAAATGTTGAGGCTCAAGGTAGTGGGAAAAGGAAGGAGATGTGGGAGAGAAAGGTGGGGAAGTACCTCGATGTTCAGATTTGGTCACCGAACACAGATCAATTCTGAATGATGGCCTTACATCAGGGCAAAACGGAGACCGGAACCTTATATTATATTAAACGATTTAATTGTGAAATAATAAATGTAATTTAATTAAAATGCGCATGCCGGAATTTGAACCAGCGACCTACGGATTACAAGTTGAGAGCCATACTCCTCGACCATGGAGGCCGTCAATGAAAGTGCTATGTCTTATACTTTAAAACATAAATATATCTTCTTTTTTTTTCTTTTTTTAAAAAGAAAGACAAACATTCCCGGTTTACGAATAACCCAACAACATTTGAAAATCTCCTACTACCACCATACTAAGCGGAAGATATTGCTTGTGTTGTGATGGAGGACTTAGCCAGCCGAGGGATCGAACACGGAACGCCTGGGCGGGAGCCAAATGCGATGCCTATATATTAACTATTTATAAAAAGCGAGTACATATTGTAATGGTAAATAAAATAAAACACAATTATTCATAGAATTACATTTTCATGGCGTATGGAACCGTCGATAACCAAAGCATAATACATAAATTATACTTACGATAGTGAATTGATTTGCGCAAAAAATGGTTTGTATTGAACCCAAAATGTACTGTCTTCTGGAAAATTTCCCGTAAAACACCGCACATGATTACCATTTGTCTGCCGATAAAGTTCGCAATACATTTCCGAAATTTACGTCGCTAAGTATTGGTCACGATGGCGCCGCGACGCGCGACGCCCTGAGCAACTGCGCCACGAAACGAATCTTGCGTAACAATAGATTATTTAAGGGAGAATGAGTTAGCTTTGAAAACACACCCTGTACCTTTAGCTACCCTGTATACAGCACGAAGTATTCAACCTTCCCCATAAATATCAAGTGCTACATTTTATCACGGATTCAAAATGGAATAGTTAAAATAAATTTTTATGAAGTGCATAGATAGAAAGCGTAACGAATTTGGATCGATTGCATTAAAAAGCAAAAATATATATTTTTACATTTGCTCCACACAGGTGAAGGAAACTGAGGAAAATAATTCCCTTTTGGGCCTACGTCATCTTTGGGGATGTTGTGTGGAGGGTCTTTTTAGAAGAGGATGAAATAATTTCTATGAAGTGTGAGGGGTGGGTAGGAATCTGGGGGTCAGTGTATCGACTTAAATTGAACCCGGACACCCCTGCTAAGTCACCAAAAATAGCGAACCACTTAAGGTGACCTGTGACAGAGGTGTTGGTTCCCAAACTGACCACCTTTTTCACCGTTTCACCGCCTCCCAAAATGACACATTAGACCTCATTTAACGTAGGATGAGGGGTGGGTAGGAATCTGGGGGTCAGTGTATCGACTTTAATTGAACTCGGACACCCCTGCTAAGTCACCAAGAATAGCGAATCACTTGGGGTGACCTGTGACAGAGGTGTTGGTTCCCAAATTGACCACCTTTTTCACCGTTTCACCGCCTCCCAAACTGAGCACATTACACATCATTTGACGCCTGACATCGTAGATCTCCATTCCATTTGAATTTCGTAACCAGGGTTTTGTATTGAAAATTTATAGTTTGATTGGGCATATATCTGGATCACGCAACACGCTCACAAAGCACTTATTCTGGTATCCTTTATTCTATGATGGCCTTGATTTTGAGTATTAAATTGTTATTCAACAAAATAACAGTCCTTACAGTACTTTTTTTCCAAGAAAGTCATGCGTGTTTAGCGAAAGTAAAAATGTCTTAGTATTCTGCGATGCGAAATCGTGCGGTAAGGTTTTTAGGTACAAGGTAGTGCTGCCAGCTCTGAAAGGGCCGACCTACCCGGAACACTACCCTACCTGAATAGGTGTACTGGGGTAAGTACCCAATACAGCCACACGTTTGCTGGTATACCTACATTGTTTCCTTTATTTATGGACCGTATTACTTGGTCGGGGATGCGCCGGGACGGGGGCCCATTGAAGCCGGTTTATAATACCTCATTATGCTCGTTTACAAAAAAAAATCCATTCCGTGGGGTAACGATGCAGGTAAGGAACATACTAGCGTACACGAGGGAACATTACGCATTGAGCGGATAAAGAAATTCGCTATATTAGGGAACGGTGAAGAAGCATGGTAGGGAAATAAATATTGGAGAAATAACAGATTTTAACATATGTCCCTTTCTTCAAGTTTCTAAGTTATTAAAAAAATATATGTTATATTTTTATTAGAAAAACTCTCTTTTTAACTTTTGAAGGTTATTCCCATCAATGTAATAAATCATTGAAGAAGAAGATAGCAATAATAATCATTTTTTTTTAAATATGGAAATAAACAAGACACAGAAAAATAATAAGAGATAACGGTCGCAACTGGAACTCGAACCCAGAACCTTACGTCTTACGGGGACATACACCTCTACCAATTGGGCTACTGCGATCTTATATGAGACTGTCGTAATTGTCAACTTCATATTTCAAATTTCAGAATTAACAATATTATCTTCGACTAATGTTTTTTTTTTTTTTCCATATTATTGGCAGCTACCTTTATTATTAGTCCCGGTAAGACGTAAGGTTCTGGGTTCGAGTCCCAGGTTGCGACCGTTATCTCTTATTATTTTTCTGTGTCTTGTTTATTTTCATATTTAAAAAAATTAGATTATTATTGTTATCTTCTTCTTCAATGAAATATATGTTATTTTTTTATAATAATATCTGAAGATTTGAAGAGCCGAAACGTTAATTACATAAAATTCCCTCGATAGAAAAAAAATCGCAAATTATTATTTACACGTTTGTTGCTGTTATTTGTATAAGTTATATGTATGAAAAAATTCACTTTGTTTCTTTAAATGCTACTTAAGGTGTTGAAGAGAGACTTTTACTCTATTGTAAACGAGTCGTTTTTTATTAAACATTTTCCCAATTTTCGCTTGAATTATATCGTGTTTAATATTAGCGCGCTCCCTCCATCATTCGTAGATATTTTCGTATCTCTCCTTCTTCTTCTTTTTGGCCTAAGTACTTACACTACCGGCCCTTAAGTGTCTTACGAAATTTATAAGCTACAAAAGAAATTCTTCTATCTAGAGATATAGTTATTTTGCAATCTAAAATTTAGGGAATAATTAATTGTAAGCACGTACGTGAGAAAGAATGTAAGAAACAAGAAAGTTTAATATACAGAAAAATATGTTCTGCCGTGTTTGTAAAAATCATTACAAATGGCGCTTTAGTATTATTCAAATGACTATAGAAATTATATCAAAACTAAACCTAATTTTCAACCTACCTTATAACTTTTTGTATGTGAGATCAACACAGGAGGCCCTGAGAAAAAAAATCCTCAGGGCCTATTTCATCTTTGGGGATGCTGTTTGGAGGGTAGTTTTAGGGAAATAAAGGAGAGGAAGTTCTGTGAAGGAAAAGGGTATGAGAGGTGGGTAGGAATCTGGGAGACAGGGTGTCTAGAAGTGGCGGACGTAAACATTCCGCCCACTGCAGTTCAAGGCGGTGGAGAGGTCTAGGTTAGGTCTCCTTCATGCAGTCTCTCAAAAGTCTTCCAAGAATTCCATTTATTTATTTGTAAGAAAAAAATCATCATGCAGTAACTACGATGAATTCAATTAAAATTGATCACAAAAAGGTAACGATCAATTTTTAATTTCATAGAAGGGATCATCTCCTATTTATAACTTTTGAAACGCTACTCAAAATCATTAATAAACGTACATTTAAAATTCTTATTACTTCCGCGTCCATTCAACTTCTGTCATAACGAATCTAGCAATCACTCATCGTGAATCACCACGTGAATTCGTGTACGTCTTATAGTTATTTTTTGTGTTCCATTCAACGTTGAATAAGTAGTAAACCTAATAAAAAGAAACGTTGAAAATAAAACTTTTAAACAAATCTATTCGTAGAAATTTATTTTGCAAAATGGAAGAGAGTTTTCATACCACCCTTAGTCACATTCCAACTGATAAACGACGAACAATTTATTGAAAGCAAAGCTTTCTATTGAATAAAAAATTATCAGAGTACGAACGTTAAACAAACTACCAACAGACAATGCCGTAAATTGGACCATTTGTTAGGATTTCCTATTATAAAACACACTTATAAATAGTATTTTGTAGTCAAAGCAGTGAAATATATTTAGAATTAACAATAAGGACGAAGCAATTTCGTTTCTTTCTCGATTTGTAAAAGCTTTTTCAAATAGAGCTTTATTTGAAAACTATAACGAAATATCCATATTTTAAATCTATTGCTGTGTGATAAGCATTTAAATAATTGCCATTTAAAAAAACCGGTCATCAAAAAGTCAACACAAGAAGAATTTATTTGTTAGAACAGGGATATAAATATAACTGCTCTAAAAGACCAACTTTATTAATTCAAAAAGAATAAATTAACATCAATACAGTTAGACCATGGGTTTGGTTAAACTAAATGTACCTTTGAAAATATTACGTATAAGAAAACTTAATATTAATATTATATTATAATGAAAAAGCAATCTCTCGTTTGTTTTCGGAGATTGTTGTATAATCGATAATCTAAAATCAGAGCACGTCCTTATTTTTTTCGATCGCTTTACAAATAACTACCGTCGTAGCCAGAGATTTAATTTTGTGGGTCGTTGGCCACGCAGTTGGTAGGGGTAAATCATCGAGGTAATTATCATAATATTGACAGTATGAGAATTGACTTTGTGGAAACGAGATATGTGGTTATTTTACAAAACTGGTTAGGTAAGGTAATAAGTACCTACCTCTTGGATACAGATATTAGTTTAGGTAAACTACGCGAACTGGTAAAACTCACACCTGTCAATCAAATTAATTAATAATACTCAAAGACAAGAGTGCTGAGACGTAACAATGAGGGGATAACAACAAGAACCGTTCTGCTTTTGTCAAATTAGTATGAGATTAACATTTTAACCACTTAAAAACATTACAAAAATGTTCCACAACTGAGCTCTCCGAAAATTCGATTAAACTCGTTTAATAGATAAAGTTTCACGGTTTAAACTTTAAGATCAGGAGATTTTTACTTTAGAACTTTTTTTAGTTTGTATCTTTTTTCTGTGGCACACAAAGGAGTTCCATAATTTAGCGGCTTACATCAGCTTTAGTCCCGCGACAAACATTTGGAAATGTTATGAGCGCGGGTTTTGTTTGGCCAGCGCCCGTTGTTTTGGTAAAATCTATAAGACGGAAGATGAAAGATGAAAATGCTTTAAAATATTTCTAAAGCGGGATTATCTATTATTAATTGCCTGGTTCGATGTTACCTTTTAAGTCTGAAGTACGCATTTAAATTGGCTTTAAATACTAAAAAGTGGGGTAGTAACGGCATTCAATAAGAGCATTTAAAACGAAGAAAGGAATATCTTTATATATAATATAGCTTTCAAACTCGTAAAAGTCGTTAATAATACAGTATAAATCAGATTTTATGCGTTATTTGAATTACCGTTTAGATACCGAGTGGAACTCCTCGAACTTGGCGTAGATACTTGGTACTCATTTGTAATTTTACGCCTTTCGCATTCAGTGACATAGAAATGATGATTCTCGGAGGGAAGGAAGAATGTGATAACTAATGATCATCCTTTTCTGTTTGTCTCCGAGATATGAATTCGTTTACGGTAGGCTTCCGCAATTCAACGCCCATTAACGCACTCGGCGTAAAGTTCCTATCAGCGAAACTTTCAGATCTGGATTCCGTAAAGATCCAAGATCTTTGTCTGGATACAGAATTTGACTCAGTTTGGAGCCCAATTCTACTCAGTTAGGAGTCGTATTCAGCTCAGTTCGGAGACGAAAACAGCTGAGTTTGGTTCAAGGACGACGGAGGAGAGAAGCGATTATCTTAGCCTTGTTGCCGAAGCTCGACTCGACAATATAATGCGACGATTTAAAAAGCTTACCGTAATGATAAATGCGATTTTGAGCATTCTGGCAGCTGTGTGGGTGCAGACTTGATGAAGATGTATGGCTGGATGAACATTGATGTACTTACAAGAATGTTTGTACCTTAGCAAACCATCTTGAGAATGAGAAGGTTAAATATAAAACTTTTTTACTTGTGGGTTGACCTTATAATAAATGTAATAAAACTAAATTAAATTCAGCAAACAAAGCCTAATTGCATAATACTACAATAAATGTTAAACAACGCGTTATTTTATTTAAAGTAGGTTTGTATTAAAAAGAATGACTATGAAAAGTGCTGACTGACGACAAATGTCTTTATTTGGACTTTGAGTCGTGAAACGCATGATCACGTTGATCGTTCGTTAACCTCAACGATCATGAAAAAAATATCGTTGAATCAGATATCTAACGTCTTTATTGCAGACATAAATTGCGTAAGAGATACCTGTCCAATGATATTTTCTTCAAAAACGAATGACCGTAAACTGTCTGTTCTGAATAATAATCAAAAAAAAAAATTGTCAAATATACTCCCCAAACTACAACTGAACATTATAAGTAGTTATACCTACTTACCTAAATGCTTAACTTGATTCAAAAAGGTAGATTATATGAGGAGTTATAAAATAATTGAAAATTACATATTTTGCAGATGTCGCAGCCTTGTGATAAAAGTCAGATTTTATTTGTAATGATTAATCTGTAATTTCATTTATAATGAAAAACTACGAGTATATGAATCTCTATTTGCGAATTTAGATACCTACTTGGAAATATGATTTATTAAAGAGATGAGTTTTGAATTCTGTTGAGTTGTTTCTCCACGTTTATGTTTATTTTCTAATGTCTGGTCTTCGAACATTGTATCTCTGGACTCGATTACGGTTCTACTAAGGATAAGGAATTGTTCTTAACTAACCTTAAAATTAAACGACTTTTTCGTAACTGATCTCCCGGATGACAGCAAACAAGTTAAGGATAATTCCTTAAGTAAAACAGGAATCGCCCCTAAAGTCATTAATTTTATGGTTAAGAATAATTAATTATAAAGTAAAACCGGAATTGCCCCTCAGGACATCAATTGTGTTATTGTACTTAACCTTAAAATTAACGAATTTTTCGTTAACTGCAATTCCAGTTCTCTTGGATGACGGCGAAAAAGATAAGGACAACTCCTTAAGTAAAACCGCAATCACCAATCAAAAATATAAGGACAACTCCTTAAGTAGAACCGCAATCCATTAAGTTATTATTTTTAAGGTTAAGGATAATTCCTTATGTTAAGTAAAACGGAATGCCCCTCAGTGACTATAGTAGGTACATCAGTTTCTTAAAACATCCGAAAGCTGATTTCGTTGCTTAATATTCTGTTAAAAATGTATACACTATGTTCACATTTAACTCAAGAGGTCAATGTAATTTTATATACTAGAATAATTTATAAATATATGTGTGGTTCTTTTAAGCTCTCACATTCCAAACTCAATAAACCTTAATTGAAAACATCCACGAAATGTTTAATCCAAGGCATTATAACGGACGATAGCAAGATTTAATAGACAAGGATTAGATGAAAAATCAGGCATAGGGGCCATCGCATTTAATGTTAATGCTTTCGGTCCCCATAACGCCCAGGCCCCAGTCTCCGTCACATTACCGAGATACCATTAGTCGGGTCATTTATTAAATTAGTTACAAGAAGCCAATGGTACAATTTAATCTCGACAACTACGGCCGCCTTCTAGAAGAAATGGGATTACAAGTTTGGCCGGATTGTGAGATTTTACGCTCAGACATGACGGGTTTCCTGATCGTTTCTGGGCAATTGTGATAACGCCAGCAAGCAACAGATAGTTGTTGATTGTGGCTGTGGACGATTATTTGAAGATCACCAGGGAAAACAAGTTCAAATGGGGTTGATAAGATCTTCATTATACACCAGCGGCCATTGGACACTCTGATCGAGTTACAACATCAAAAGGAAACATTTAATTTTGATGTTGGGATGACTATCTGGTGATATTTGTTAAAGTGTCTGAGTAATTGATAATTAAACGCCCAGACAGGTAATATGACGGCTATTGCGATCTGGTTTTCTATTGTGAAAGAATAATATAAACTAATTTGTTTCTCATGTGTTTTAAGTTAAAGTTAAATTTAATGTGACAGTTATTGTTAGACATTTCAGGAGATCTAATATACAAAAATAATGAATTATCTGTAATGATAATAATATATACTACTTAGAAGAAGGTAAAAACTAAAATTAGTGTTAACTCAAGAGCAGGTAACTCAAACCAGGTTAGACATTGTATAACAATTCGTTGCTCCTACTTCAAACAAATAGCCAGTTTTAGGTACAGGAAAGTACTTTGAACCTAAAAACGATTGTATTTATTATCCACGATCAAAATCAAGCGAAAATATATTTAAATTCAACCGAAGTCAATAGACAAAGGTTTCTTGTACGAAAATACAGTTGTTTTACGTAAAGAACATCAAAAAACGTAATGATAAAATGACGAATCGCTAAAGTACGCTATTTTAAAACGATCGAGTCATCAAATTAAGTACCACAATCTGAATCAGAGGTAAATTGATTTCATTGTATAAAAAAAATCGTTTGTGTAAGTTTAAAGTAGCTACTTAGGTTTAAAAGTAGTAATAACGGTATTAATTGCGTAAAGAATTGTGTTTATACGATGAAAACACAACCTTAACAAAATCCACTTAGTAGGCTAAGCCAATTAACTTGTTAGTCATTCTATCTAAAAATAATCACTTTGTAAATTTTGTGGACAGAATACTTAATCATTGATTGGATTGAACTCACAAAAAACCTTCTTAAAAATGTGATAAATAATTAAACCGTTGACACGAACGATAATACAATTAATAAATAATTTATGTGGCTGACACCTTCGTAGATACTAAATAGAAAAACAGATTTGATAAGCCTTCAGCGAGGAATGTCCAATTTGTCTTCTGTCAATAATTACGAAAAACTACATACATAGATAGATACAAGGTTGAGGTTGAATGTAACGGCTTAACGATTAGTTTTGAATGAATATTTTGGAGATTTGTTTTTGAATATTTCGTAGTTTTATGACAAAGTAATGATTTTTTTTTCTTCGTAAATGAAATATCCTTGGAAGCAAATAGTTTATTTTTTACAATTGTGCAGAATTATTCGGATGATTTTTCATTCCTAACCTCTCGCTCAAAGGAAAAAAAGGTAAACTCAAATATTTAATTTAGAATGGTTAACGATAACTGCAGTCACTGTAGTGTAGGTATGTGAATAGTGAATATGTATGTAGTTTTAGTGTATCTTTTTTCGTTTATTCATCTTTAATAATTCTATTATAATTAGTGTGCTATGCCTGTCCCACTAGGAACTCCTGTGTTGAGAGCAGGCGCAGTTTATAACATGGTCAGATTTTAACAACACCATCAATAGATGTCGTTAGTGTAGATAGTTATGAGTAGTTTTAATGTGTCTCAACAGAGGTCAATAAGTTGTATTATATGAGAGAGACAACTGTCGCCCGTTCTGTTCTATCACGAACGAAGATAGCTGATTATAAACATTTCTCCAGATTAAAACAGAACGGACGTTAAGTCCAGTTAAATATTATTTATGAACAAGATGATAATAAACACCTCGTAATCTAGACGAATTGAAAATTCTAATATTTTAATCATTATTTCATATTGATTCAAGTTCCGCACGGATGGATGGATACTTGCTAAAACAGTTTATTGACATTTTAATGCGTGGTTAACCGCAATGCCACATTAATTTGTTGTTTTGCATTCCATTTTTTTAAACTTTTATTTCCATCATCAATATTATTACTAAGAACAATAAATTGTATTATTGTCGACATATTGAGTCGATTTATCACTAGCCAGACATATTTAAAGATTAAGCTTTCCAGACCTCTTGCCAAGATTACGAGTAAACGTTGAAAAAACTGTTTCCCCCAAGCAGTCGAGATAGTTTATGGACCATTGTTTTGTGGTCCGCTTTCGTGAAACTGTAAAATTACAGCTAACTGTAAAGTTATTGCGTCTAGCAGATTCAATACGGCTACTGAATAAACAATCACCCATTATGATGACATAATTCAACTATTTCATTTTACAACAGTTGTCGTTAACAAAAAAACCATGAATAATTTAGTGATGGGACATTCTTACTTTGACTGTTTGGGAAAATAAAACCGTTGACGATTGATAACTTTCATTTTTTACATTATCTCCGCACAGGAGGCCCTGAGTAAAAAACCCTCAGGCCCGATGTCATCTTTGGGGATGCTGTGTGAAGTGTCTTTTATTGAGAGGAAGTTCTGGGAAGGTGAAAGGTAGGTGTGGGTAGGAATCTTGGGGTCAACGTGTCCAGGACGTATGTATTCATCCTTCCCACTGCGGTACAAAGCGACGGGTCAAGCAAGTCCAGCTGGAGAGATCAAAAGGACTTCTCAACCAATCTCTCCCGATTCGGCCCGCCACTTAGTAAGTGGGCAAACTCATCCGCCGCCAAGACCTAGACAAACCTCACCCCATGAACCCGGGCACCCCTGCTAAGTCACCAGATGTAGGGAACCACTTGGGGCGACCTATGGCAGGGGTGTTGGTATATCCAATAAATGTTTTCCGAGGCAGCGATACCTATACCCGCCTCCCAAATTGAAATAACATTTTTTTTTTTTTTATTTTTTATTAATAATTCAAAAAAGATACATAAATTACAAATACATTTTATACACTAATTAATTATGTAATATATATGTTTGATGTACACCCATAAAAAAGCAAGGCTTGTTTATGGGGGTACATGTTTCCAAATACAAAATATACCTTAATTTACTGACAACTTCGAACTTTGCATTTTTTTTTTTACTAAGGCATACTTAAGCCGTATCCAGACGGGAATAAGAAGGTCGTCTGGAGTATATTTCTATCCAATGACAACGACTTCAAGGGTCTCATTGTTTCCGTGACATTGTAAGAGTTAGTGATATAAGTACTAAGTAGTCTAAGTACATATGTTTTAATATCAGATTTCGTTTGTTTAATCTATGATAAGAACAAAAAAACTTTATTTGTCTGTGGTTTGGTTTATATGAGGTAAAAAAATAGCCAATATGTAATTATGTACATTCATGCATTATGTAGACTGTTTTTTCTACTCCCGACTGGATTCGTCATAAAAGGCCTACTATACGTAAAACACGAACATTTTGTTTTTCAAAGATTAATCTCGTGTAGATTACATAAAATAAATTCAGGCCTTTTTATTAGTTAGTAATACACCGTAAATATCATAAAATGAATATCTGAGTGTATTTTATTTGACGTAGGCAATCATTATGGAAATCAATCCACGTGCACCCAAATAATTCCCTCCATTAGAACGCCGCGATATGACTGAACAAAGAAATAACCCACAATCATACCCTGTTCACACGAACGAGGGAAATCGGTTACCTAAATAATACATCGTCTTTGTTCGGATGAGGAAATATTTTATATTGTATTTCTGCCTTTTTGAAATGGAGTTTATAAATGAAGTTTAAAACAATATCACGTAATTTGAAAGTCTATAAAGTCTAAAATATAAGACTACTTATCTCTAAATTACTACAATTGAAAATTGGTTATCTACAAGTAGTAGGCAGAGCTTATGTATCATGAACCTAAACAGAACCGAGTTCTCTGATTCAAATAATCGACGCTACCTTAAGAGCGATTGGCCAGCAGCTGAGAATAAAAGTTTAAAAATGCTTGCAACTGTACAGGGAGGTTCCAATGAGAAAGATCAATTATTCCCCTTATCAAATTATTTAAATTAAAAATTTAATATCGATTTATTTCATTCAAAACTTGCTTTAATATATACCTACACTCAAGTAAATAATAAAAATGCTCAAATCGCAAGATGATAAATTATTAAACATCGTGTACTTCTTGTAAGTATTTTTTGATCATAAGTATTTATGATTTTTCAATAATTTCTAAACAAAATAAGTGTGTAAATTTTTTTTAAAAATATTTTAGTTTCTAAGACCTTAAATAAATAGAAAAACTGAGGTATTTTTGCCACAAAACACGTTCTCGGATTTATTATTAATGATTTTAATTTAACTAAAATTATAATGCTGAAAACGGTGTTGATTATGTATTGATTTTTTTATTATATGATTTGAAGTTTGTGTTGTTTAATAGAATCTATCGTTTGAAAATTGAACAAATATGCCAACGACCAACGGTATAACCTTTTCAAAATTTTAAAACTGCAAACAATCATTCAAAATCAATTCATGTTTTTTTTTTGTAAAAAAAGAGTCAATACGTCAAGAATTTGATTAAAAAATGGCTACCCTCTTAAATCACCACCACATTGAAATTCCTTGATAGTTTTTGGGTTAAGATTGAAACATTATATAGATTAATATTTTTTTCAATTTGGAAGGCAATGGTTTTTGATGACATTGATGACAATGTAAAATGCAAAGATTTTCAATCGAGTATGGATAACGGTGCCCGGGAACCATTTATTGGTTAACCAACACCTCTGCAATAGGTCACTCCAAGTGGAGGAAGACCTTCCTTTTCAGCAGGAATCTCTCGGAACATAGCCTTGCACCGCAGCGGGAGGAATGGATTCATTACTTTAGGAGATACTGAACCCCAGATACCTATCCATCTCTCCTGCCAGTCCTGCCTGTTACTTCCCTCCTTCGTTCCTCATAATACCCTCCACACAGCATCCCCAAAGATAACATAGATCCTGAGAGGGATTATTTTCCTCATGGTCTCCTGGGTGTATAATGTAAAAAAAACTACTTTTGTATATAGCCTTACCATTCCCAGGGCTGCAATTCACAAAAAAAAAACTAATGATATTGCTCAAACCAAGGATTTCATTAAAACCTTGTTCAGACATTATCTTCCTGGTGCATGTTTTTGTACAACTTTCAGGTGTAGGTAGTGTGTAGGTGCCATTCTCTTCCGTCTTGTTTCTTAGATCGTGTTATATATTTTGTTATAACAAATAAAATAAATAAATAACTTCGTCCGTTTAATAAAAATTTAATAACAAAGTTGAAAGATTTCATCATGCAAACGTTTCTAAGGAAAATACCTGATGACTGGTTAGTTACTTACTTATTATCTCAAAAGTAAAATGAGAAGTTCACCTCTACTATGCTATAGTATAGCTGCAACCTCGATTATGGGCCATTGTTCATAGCCCGTAACAATCACAGTTCAAATCAATTCCTCACTGAACCAGCCAACAGCCCAATGGTGACTGTCAGAAGTGTCAGACGCAATTATACACATCCTCCCACTCGTTACATTGTGGTGTCAGGCGCCTGCAGCAATGGATACATCACGACTCGGGTGTAGGTAATGCCAGTAATGTGTAATGGCGTTATGATCTAGTTCGGAATCACTCACGGTACGGTAAAAGTGCTTACTTTGTCCCTCAAGAGGTAACTTTGCCCCATTAACTCTTGGTGTTCAACCGCAAATTTTTCGTCGTGCCCCGTCTGATTCTAATTTCGTCATTTGCAAACTTATGTTTTTGTAAATTGAACCATCTTACAAGATAATGTCTATACAGTTTCCCCAGAATAGCTTGTTATAAGAGAAAAGATTTTTTTATTTACATTTTTTAAGTAAAATAATGTCTGCAATCACTGGTTAAAGTAACTCAAGTACGATGTCTAACACCCTGTATGGATACGCTGGCGTTTAAGAGGTTAAAAAATATTATTCCAACAATACCAAATAATAGCTTTTTTTTACTTATCGGGAATAATAATATATTATAAACTGTGTAACTTTTTTGTGATGTATTATCAATATAAATAAAATATAACTTATTTTGTATAGAGCATTTTAGTAAAGTCTGGAAAGTAACTAAAAAAAACTTATGCTGTTGCGAAAATCAAGAAATCCATTAAAACCTTGTTCAGGCATAAGCTTCCTGGTATTTTTATTTGTGCAATTTGTCACTGTTATATTCACGTGGGTTCTCAGTTCGTTTTGTTATTTTTTTTTTAATTAAAAAATTGTATCACACATACTTATGAGTTTCAACACCGACTATACCGAATAAATAATTAAATTAAACTATCAGATTTTTTGCACATAAAATTAGTATACAAAACAACTGAGAAGGTTGGGTCTAATGATGCCACGATCTGTGTAATAAGTAGATGGTAGAATAATTACTTTTTTAATAGGACAGAGTTACCCTTTGAGGGGCAAAGTAAGCCACTATTACAGTATGACTTACGTCTTGTGACTGTTGATTGTGAATGTGAAAGTATCTCTCGCATTGTCTATTGTTTGATATTTGAAAAAACATAACCAAAGCGAACGCGCTTCACAAATTAACGAAATGTGCAGTGAAGAAATCATTCCTATTCCCAATTCATACTATCTATGTTATAACTGCAGAAAAAAGTAAGCAGACGTTGGAATTGTTTTAGATTTAATTTGATGTTCCTGAAGATTATAAGATTTATTTATAAATGCCTCTTTTCAGCATTAAGATGATAGACTTCGCTTTTCGGCCCATACAAAAAGGACGCCCGGGAAAAAACGCTTTTCTACATCGAAAATTGCACAAAATGAATATATTTTTTTTTTACTGCCTTCTAGAGGGTGAAAACTATGTCGGTATGTTTTCGAATTTTCGATGCGTTTCGTATTAACGTAAACATTCACTGTCAAACATGTACGAATTATCAAAAAATATTATTTAAGGAAAAAGTGCTGCTAACTCAACTCTCATAAAGAATTATAAAATTATAAAAAGCTACCGACGTAGTTTCTTCTTTCTAAAAAATATATATTTTTTAAAATTTCAATTTCGTGAAAGTTTCGGTGTAGAAAAGTGTATTCTCCGTAAACCCCTTTTCGAGCGATTTCTGTAGGTAAATTTGAGCGTTGTCTCATTCGCATGTATTGTAAGTGTGCGTGAGCTTATTGTGAGCGGGACAGAATGACAGACGCGGGTGTTCCGCGTGTGGTTCAAAGTCTAGCCTTTTAAGCTAGTTTCACACGAGCGGTATTATGATGGTGCATGGTAATATACGTGGTCTTGGCCTATTTCACCATATCGCTCGCCAATTGGGAATGTATGGCGGGTGATATGCCTCGCCCACATACATTATGAGATTATGGTACTCGAGTAAGGCATTGGGTTAAAAAGGTACAATTACATATACTCGTATATTAATGTCCATAATTTTTTTTAAATATGAAGCATGTGAAGCTCTATTTCGGTTGTTATTGGATGTTCTTTCCGTGGTTGTTGTGGTTATTTTCGTAGTGATTGTGGTGGTTGTAGTGGTTGTTGAGGTGGTTGTTGTGGTTATTAGCGAGATTTTAGTGGAGGTTGTGGTAGTGGTTGTTGTAGTTTTTTAATGTGGCTCTTGTGGAAGTTGTGGTGATGGTGGTTATTGTAGTGGTTATTGTGGGTTTTTGGTGTTTTTTTTTACATCAACAATTATTACAACAGCGAAAACTCAGTTAATGTTTTATTTTCTTCAGATATGCCATTGTCAAAGTATGGCATTCTAATTCATTCCAATCAGCAATAAATGCAGAGAGATCAAAGGAATTACTTGGATAATAACAATTTTCTTTCATACCTTTAAACACGGAGGCCGTTTACTTTGAATAAGTCAATCCAAAAAACATAGAGAGCTTAGCGCATAGATAACGTCTAGAATTCAGAGAAATTTAACTGAATATCTTTGCTCACAATTCACAATTTAATAAAGAACATTATTTTGTACATCATTCATAAATTTAATCATTGTTTATTACCCAGTTTCTGGAATTGTACGGATTGTTGATGTACAGAGTGAGAGTGTCCCCTATCACGGAATGGAACGAAACGAGGTGCTTACACGACAAAATCATGTTACTTAACGTCACTCCCCTCCTTCACAAATTAATGAAATGTAGCAGAAGCATTAGGCAAATTCGTTCTTAATTAATTAAGTTTTTTTTATTAAAACAAACAAGGTCCTACGCCCACTTGGATGGGGGTCAAACTAATTTAGGTATCAACAACATTTTATCTGTTTATTCTATCAGATTTTTTTTACATTAGCTCCACGTAGGAGGCCCCGAGGAAAATAATCCCCCCAAGTATGCCTATTTCATATTTGGGGATGCTGTGTGGAGGGTCTTTTTGGGGATAGGAAGAAGAGGAAGTTCCGGCAGGGAAGGAAAAGATATGAGGGGTGGGTAGGAATTTGACGGTCAATGTGTCCCGCTGCGGTAAAGGGCGATGGGTCGAGAGAATTCGGGTGGAAATGTTAAAAGATCTCCCTCAACCAGACTCTCCCGATCCGGCCCGCCACATAGGAGGTGGGAAAACACATGTGCCAAGACCTAGACAAACCTCACCCTATATGAACCCGGGCATCCCTTCTCATCACCAAAGTCACCAAACGTAGCGAACTAATTGAGATGACCTATTGCAGAGGTGTTGGTTATCCAATAAACGGTTCCCGGGGCAGCGGTATCCACATCCACCTCCCAAATTATTTTTTTACGAAACTTGTGCATCGTGAATACAAATTATACACTTTTTTAGCATATTTTCCTACATACTCTGCCCACAAAATCAAAAATAGTGTAACTCCGGTTCAATGAACCCTGCAACACGGTTTTGCTTTCAATGTAAGTATCATATTCACACAAGCGATACAACACCTACTTACAGCATAATTAACAGAAATTGTTATTAAAAATGTCAATTTCAAAATTTAAACTTTATTTTTTTTCAAGAATTCAGATTTCTGACGTGATTGATTCTCTTGATTTTTCACTGGTTTGCACTAGTGTTTATATATAGATATATTTATAAAACAATTAAATGACATGATTATAATTTGTGAAAAAATCATGGAAATGCATGTACAGCAGAAACATAAAGCGTAGTTTGTTTCTAGAGACAATCGTCGGTGGGTGGAAACTATTTAGAAATGTTGGTCAACTATTTGTATCCGGAGTCGTGAACAAAGCTGCCGAGCCTTAATAATAAATGACCAAACGAGGGCAAATAAATCTAGCCGTAACATTATATCGTTCGCTTTGACACAGAAATTGGCTACTAATCAAGTATTATTTGAGAAATTGCGTCCATTACTCTCCGCGTCCTGACGGCGATTCTAGCTCTAGAACCATTTGTTGTCTATCACTGCGTAACACGGAACATCTTATATAAAAAAAGGAAATAAAGAAAATGAAGATGAATACATACACGTATCAACAGTATAATCATTTTAAAGAGATTATTGCTTGTGTAGAGGTGTACTTCATCTTTTAGGGTAAGAACTTTTGCAGAGTAAGAAGAGGAAATTGCGAGCGGTTGTTCTACACCATTTATAACGATATGATTTTAGAGTTTCAAGATCAAAAGTATTATCGTAATTTATTTATAGGATATTATGCCGTGTTTCACGACCTCCTTCTTTAGCCAACGTGTTGGACATCGTTACAGTATCCATCGTAAGGGCATTATTTCTTTCGCATGTCAAAGTTGTACTGCCTTTATGTATTTATGTAAAAGCCCTCTGGGCGTAATATAAATAATATGTATTTGGAACCACTTTGAACCACTATCGATATTCACAAATGCATTTAAACTTGCGCTCTTTAAAATGATTAGAGCAGTCGAATAATTTTAAAGAAATTCTTGCATTTGTAATGGTGTACTGTATCGTAGGACTACTGTGGAGTAAGAGGGGACTGCTGACGAAAGTTCCTATTTAGAACCAATTTTAACAGCTCCTGTCCGGCAAACAGAGGGGTGCGGGTTCGAGTCCCGTCGGCGACATATATCTTTTCTCGGGAGAGGTTTCAATATTGATGAGTGTTTCAGGCTAATAATTATTGCTTATAATAATTATTACACAAATACATTTAAAATGACACAAATACATTTAAAATGAATTTGTGATCATATCATATAATCACATCCGTAACACAATTTGTGCACAGCGCTCTTTAAAATGATTTACCCAAAAGAAATTCTTACTGGTTTAGTTGTGTACTGTATCGTAGGACTACTGCGAGGTAAGAGGGGAATGCGTACATGTGTTCCAAACTATTTAGAACCAATTTTAACCACTATCGACGTGCACAGATTCATTTAAGCTTGCTCTTTTTAAAATGATTTTCCCAATAGACACTCGATACTATGAATGCTACTTATATCATTTTTAAACAAATACTTGCTTGTCTAGTGGTGTACTATATCCTGGGACTACTGTGGGGTAAGATGGGATAGTGAAAAGGTGTTCTAAACTACTTAAAACAAATTTTAACCACTATCGATATGCTCAAATGCATTCAGACTTCTTTAAAATGATTTTGCCGCACATTTCTGCAGAATTACGGCCAACTTCCGCTGAAGAGAAAATTAAATTATGTCCAAAGTCAGTAGTACAGACTACAGAGTGAGCTAATTTGATTAAAATATAAGCGAGCGTCCCATAAGAATCGCGGAGGCTTTATTCCAACTTGGCAAAATGGCCTGTTAACCCATTTGACTTCGGTATGATCGTATTATTCGTGGCTGCAAAGTAATGAAAACTGTATTAAGCCTGCTGAGTAATTCATGCCAATTTACGTACTAGCTACCTGTTACCCGGTGCCACCCGTTGTTTGCCGCTTTCATCTTTTCCCGTATTAAACATTTAACCTTATTCAGCCAGTTCAAAGCACGCTGTAAGGACTAAGGAGGCGCGTTACGTTTTTCAGCGCTGCAATTATTTATTCATCATCTTTCTCATATGCTAACCGTTTTAATGTGGATTTATCGTTATAGTTATTAATATTAGCCGGCAACGCAAAACTGGGTACCAAAATTCAACAAATATTTACATTTATTTAATAATTTAATTATTCAAAGTGTAAAGTAAATATCAATTTACTCAGAATAATTGTCAAATTACCGATCAATTATTAGCAAATCTTAAGCTGGATGGAGAGCTCTCTAACCCAGCGTTTCCCAATCTGATTTGTGCCTGACGTTTTGATATAATGGCATACAGAGCTCCGGGCCAAAAAGGCTCCGTTCTCCTTAATTATGAGTTTAAAAAATGTTTGTTTCAAAAATAGAAGTAAGTTAAGTTGAGTTAGAATTTTTTTTGCAAGGGAACGTGGCTGCAATATAGGAAGATTTAGACTTTACGAAGGATTTGTTTGGGTTTTTTGTGTGTCTAGTTTGAGTTTTTATGCATTCATCGAACCGGTCGTGTGCCATGCTCCAGTTCAACGCTTTAAAAATTTCCACCGCACAGCAAAATGACAGTTCCATGACAACTCAAGAAAGTGGCATTTCAACATCCATTTCAAAATACATTAAAAGTGATGATTTTTTTAAATAGCTCATAGCCTAAACTATTTTACTTAGTTCTTTGTTTTCATCACTGTAAATGACTTTTCAAAGAGTGATTAAGTTGCAAATTGTTGAGTTGTCCGGTCACCCAAAATAACATTTACATTTTTTACTCCAAGAATCTCTGGTTAAAATTCTTAAAAATCTTTCGGGTACGTGCTGATACACCACCTAGTAACATTCGTATATTATGTAAGTAATGAATTGTTTATGTCCCCCTTCCTAAATAAGTGTGAAAGAAAGACAATACAAGAGATTTTATGGATATTTTTTGTGAATATTTCCGTTTTGCGTTAGTCCCAATATCCCGGAGTCTGTGGGACTATATCATCCCCAAACGGAGTTTTGAGGCTAAAGTAATTGAGATATGAATTATAATCATCACAAAGACACGAGAAAAGGCGCTGCTGGAGAAAATTTTGCTCGTTTCAAGGTAAAACCATAAAAAATTACAATCTTCTTATCATTCGAAAAGTAATGCCCAAATAATATTTTTTTGGGAAATTCTTCACTATTTTAATGGACTCCTCTAAAATATGTATACCAAAGGTTGACATCAACCAAATTTCTTCGTTTGAAAAATAAAAATAATTTTTTTTTCGACAAATGCAATTTTATTAAATAATATAAGAAAACATTAGTATTTGAATATGATTTTAGATTTTATGATGATGGACACTTTAACGTTGTCCGAAACGTTGGCTAAAGAAGGAGATAACACGGCATAACGCCCCAAAAATAAATAACAAAAAAACATTAGTATTTGCTCATGCCCCCCAAAACATGTAAATTTGCGCATGAATGCGCAAAAAACATCTTGAGACGCATTGATCTATGGTACTCTTTAACTCTGGTACTTTGACTGGATATTATAATTGAACAGGAAATAGTTTATTTTGCCATACATAACTCGCGAATGCTAATTTAGCGATATCAAGGTTTAATCTAGATCACTTTGAATACGGCCAATGCAATAAAAAACGTGTATTGGAGAGGAGAGCCTAAACCTGAAACCATAAAATCTTCATCTTAATCATGTCAAACCAATAGCTTAAAAAAAGGTCAATCTATAAGTTGTTTGAAAAATTATCGATTTTCAAACTGAAATTTTTTCGCTGAATTAGTTTTGCAGCTTTAAAGTTTCAGAAGAAATGATTATCTCAAATCGCACTTTCTATAAATTGTTGAATATAATTATGGAGATAGCGACTCAAGTGAGACTGTCACAATTAACAATGTTAACCGAAAACAAACCAAGATTAATTGGTTGAGATTAATTAAATAATATCTTATTGTCCCCAACAATGGTAAAATGAAATATTAGATGGTCCGTTCTATCTCAGGCCCGGGCATTTCCATTTGGGCGAGTTTGATAGTTGAAGTGGATTTCAGAAATAAGGATTCTTGAACAGAAAACATGTTAAAAACCAGGGAGAGTTCAGACGACCGGAATAACTGAAATCCCACCAGATATGAGGATGAGGGGAGATTCGATGTCGGCTAAAGTTCTCCTCTAAATTCTAAATCACGTGGCGCGTGTAATTAATTCAAAATCTGAACCAAACATGTTTATTCGTACAATTTTAACATTATAAAAGAATTGATTAGATTTTAACTTTTGAATATCTGTGTCAGAACGTCATCACTATTTCAGAGTTTAGAAAATGTTTACAAATTATTTAAGGATGATAATATTATAATAAATTCATATCGCGATATAAACTTGTATTGTTTAGGTTTTTGGGGAGATATACGTCATTGGATAGAACTAGTTTATTTAGCAGATACTATGTAATGCTTCATTACGACAGTTGTTCTTGTTTATTACATATGTAGAGTAGCCTACCTACTCCACAAACTACGCGGAGAAAAATGTTATTCTAAAATACGATCATTTTATTCGTAAAAAAACGGGACTGAAGTTCTTACGGACAAATTATTCTTACATCTTCCCGCCAATAAACATTGAAACACTGTTAATTTGTTCGTAAGAACTTCAGTCCCGTTTTTGACCGTTTTTACGAATAAAATTATCGTATTTTAGAATAACATTTTTCTCCGTGTAGACATTCCTCGCCGATTTGCATTGTTTATCAAACTAATTCACAAATTATATCAATATTTTTATCATAATAACATAACGATTAAAACATAATTCAACGACTTTTTATGTCAAAATATTATTAGATTATTAGTATTTCTTTTTAATTTTATTCAATTGAGGGGGTTTCTCACCATCCTCCCAGTAGCTTATCTACACTAATAACGAATACTTTCGATTTACGATTTACGGTTTATTTATGTATTAAGTTGGAGTTTATAATTCGGTACTCGAACCTATGAATAGTGGCTATATATTGGATAAGTTGGCCGAGTTTTCTAACCACTGCGAGTACTATATTTTTATTTTTAATAATATTCGTTATTAGTGTAGATAAGCTATTGGGAGGCTGGTGAGAAACCCCCTGAAACCATTGTAATGTACTTAAATATTTTATGCAACCGTTGTTTATTGCGCAAAAATTGTAAACATTTCATGTACCCAATTCAAAAGCCTCACGGGGGTATAAAAGATTAAATAAATAAATATAATAAAGAATTTTATAGAAAAAATGTGTCCACAAAATGTGTAGATTAGCAGGATGACAGTGAAGCGAATTTACGATACTCTATATCAGTGCTACTTATTTCAATAACTTTAGGTTAGGTTAGGCTGACCGATTTTAATCAATAGGCCCAGAAAATCGATATTGTTTAACAATAATTATCATTCATCGCCATTTATGCCCAATACACGTCGATGTTCATCACATACCCAGACTGGAAGCGCCCAAATACGAATAAATAAAAACATGGCTACATTTGAGTCAGGAATTGAACCGCAACGCTACGGAGACGTCCTCCGTTCCTGTATCTCATTAATAAATAATGATAATTCATATTTAATTATTTATTTATTCCTTTTTTCGCCCTTGGGGCTTTGACATGTTTATAATATTTTCATGAAATGTTTATTTTTATTTTTTTACATTAGGTCACCACAATTATGATAATTCATATTTAATTATTTATTTATTCCTTTTTTCGCCCTTGGGGCTTTGACATGTTTATAATATTTTCATGAAATGTTTATTTTATTTTAATTTATTTTTTTACATTAGGTCCACACAGGAGGCTCTGAGGAAAATAATTTCCCCCAGGGCCTATGCCATCTTGGGGATGCTATGTGGAGGGTATTTTTAAGGAAAGGGAGGAGAGGAAGTTCTGGGAAGGAAAAAAGGTATGAGGGTTGGGTAGGAATCTGGGGTTCAGTGTGTCTAGATCATCCGCCGCCAAGACCTAGACAATGAACCCCATGAATCCGGGCACCCCTGCTAAGTCACCAAACGTAGCGAAACACTTGGGGTGACCTACGGCAGAGGTGTTGGTTATCCAATAAATGGTTCCCGGGCGGCGGTACTCATTCCCGCCTCCCAAATTAGATAATATTTTAAAGGGTCAGTAATAAAACTATTAAATAATGGCCGAGTTGGCATCGCGTTTGGGTCTCACCCAGGAGTCCCTTGTTCAGTTACTCGGCTGGCTAAGTCCTCCACACGACACAAGCAAATATTCTCAGGTTATTCGTAACCCGAGAATGTTTTACTTTCTTAAAAATAAATCGATGCCAAAAATAATTTCTTACAATTACACTGGACAAAATTAAAATCATCATATCCTAATTATTAAAAAAAAATGCAACTATCAGAAATAATATTTTGACATAAAAAATGTTGACGTAGGTAAGTTTTAAATATCGAATTTATTACGCTAAAAATGTCCATATTAGGATGTGTAGGCGAGGCGAGGTTTGGGCGGGGAAATGGCGAGTTTGCTACATAAGTTGTTTGTGAATGGTGACACTAAATTATGTCTAGTGTGTCGAACAAGTACTCTTAAACTGACTAGGCTTGTTTTATGAATAATAGTAATAAAAATATAAACTTTTGATTTTCAGAATCGGAAGCAGCCATCTTGTAAAAATGTAATTATTTTGGATAAACCAGCTCCCATTCACAATCATTCAAAAGATACTATCTGGCGATGACAATGACAATGACTCCCATACCAATTTTCATAACGGAAGCACATAAATAATATTATTTTAATTACAGTCGCGGATTGTTGATTTAGGATGTGGATATGAATAAAATTTAATATAAAGGGGGGACATATTGTCAAAGAATGCTCGCAAGCGTATCACATTGATGCACCTTATGTCTGGATATTTTCAACGGCCAGTATTTTCGGCGGGTGAACAGCGGACAAAATGCATAATAGAAAATTAATTGGCCGCAAGGGGTGGTTCGAATCAAAGAGTGGGAGACAGAATCTCGAGGGTGGTTCACATTATATGTCGTGCTGGGTGTGGTCGGTGTGTCAAATAAGTGTGATGAATGTCACGAGTGTAAGCGAACATTACGCATTAGTCACCAGACACCATGTACCCGAAGGGTGATGTAAGCAGTTACTTTAAGCAATTTATTGTTATTGAAATTTGATGCTTTTTTTTGGTCACCGAGTAAATTTTGTATAATTCATTGCAACATAATAAAAATCGCTCAAAATTAAAATAAATAAATTATATGGAATTTTTTAAACAAATTTAATTATTTCAAAAAAGTTACCATGGTTTTGTAATTTTATTTGTAGATTTCTAAATATTTTTTTAAGTAATGAAATGTATGTGTTTATGTCACATTATTAAGTTTTACTATTTAGCAATGGTAGTTAGTCGTAGGTACGGTTTGAAATTACATTCCAAGGGTAAAACAATTGTCACGCGAAACAATAATTACAAGACTGGCAAACAGAAAAAAAAAACAATATTAAATTTAAAAAATAATTCTCGGAACGTTTTGCTTTAAAATACTACTTAACACGAGTGATTTCAATACAAAATTCTTTCTTACAATTTTCCTAAGCTAGCAGAGAATCTCATTAAAATATTATGCCTCCAAATATTAGTTTTGACGTAATAATTAACATATTAAAAACAATTTTAGACTTTTTTCCACTTAATTTATTTGTGACCGTAACCGCTTTGAGCCTGTTAAGGCCATCTCTAGACTGGTTTTTAGTTTTAACCTTTCAATTGTAGATTGTAGGTTCAAATTCACCACAGAAACGTAGGTAATAAATAGCTAACAGAGTATCCGAGATGCATATCTGATTTATTAATTTGAATGGAGAAAATCTGGTTACTACCAACCCCCATTTATAAATTACCCCCTAGTCTGCACGGACGCTAAACTTCAATTCAAACCGGTTTGAAAGTGTTCTGGAACACATTACACCGCGTTCGAGTGGCGAGTAGGTACCACAGCTTATCTCTTCCGGATTCCAAATTTGAAAATCAGAAACGTCAAATTGCCCGCCTTTTATCAATTTCATTCCCCGCCTAAATAACATTGACCATGCGTAAAAAAATGAAGTGCTCTCAGAGTGGCAACACCAGTTACCTATGTGGACGGCGTTCGGTGCAAAAAGAGACGCATCCAAACCATAGACAAAATTCGTTTCAAGCTATTTTAAATGTGTCTTCCAATGTGAATTGGGTGGATGGAATCAGTGTGAAAGTAGTTAGGTGGGTACTTAGTATTTCCGCGTGGGTTGGTATTATTTTTATTGTAGTTTACAAATGCCATCTGGCGATTTATTGGCAAAATAATATTGACACTCCCTAATATTGGATGGTAAGCGTTGGGGTGGACTGTATGAGGAAATTGATCAAAGTATAGCTTATTTTAGGGACGTGGAAATAATAAAAATAGATTTATGAAAGCCGAGAAAAAATCATCGGGTGGAAGAATTAGCGTTTCACGTGACATCAATTATATCGCTAAGTGAATTCATGCGATTTCAAAAATATTTACCGAGGTAGATTTGCAGGGACGTGCGCACATTAAAATAGAACAAACAAATATGTAAATTAGTAAATAAAATGTTCCTATATCTTCTCAGAAGTTATATTCCGATTATCGTATTTTTACGAAGGTCGGTATTTTTATTACCCGAAAATGTTGTTTATTTTTTCAAATCAAACATTTTTGTATTTAAAAACGGAAATTGTTCTATTAGAATTGTTTTCCATACAAAGAATTTGAATAAAAATTAGTCTAAGTGAATATTAATTATTTTATTATCCCATCAAAGTTATATATAAGAAGTGAGATCTGGGTTCGAGTTCCAGTTGCGACCATTATGTTTTATTATTTTTCTGTGTCTTGTCATTTTCATATTTTAATTTAGATTATTATTGTTCTCTTCTTCTTCAATAATATATTATATTGATGGGAATAAACTTCAAGAGAGTTTTTCTTATAAAAAAATAATTTTCATTTAGACTTTTATAAAAAGTCAACAGGTGTTCCCTGTAAATAAAATCGGATATATTTATCTGAGATACTATCTAGGTAACAAATACGTTCTTTGAACACTTTTTTCCAACGTAGACGCCGATAATATGATAAAAAAACATTAGTCTAATATAATATTGTTAATTCTGTAATTTGAAATATGACTTTGACAATTACGGCGGTTTTATAATCGGACGCAATGCCTAAATTGGTAGAGCGCCGTCCCGGTAAGACGTGAGATCTGGGTTCGAATCCCAGTTGCGATCATTATGTTTTATTATTTTTCTGTGTCTTGTTCATTTTCATATTTTAATTTAGATTATTATTATTTTAGTTGTCTTCTTCTTCAATAAAAATTAGTCTTCACAAATATTAATTTTTGTATTACAAAAACTGAAAGTGTCATGTTTGAGATTTGTCCGTAGAAGATTATTTAAAATTGAATTTGAACAAAGTTTTTTTCCTGTATTCCTAAAACACAGAGGTAGAAATTGTGTGCAAATATGTATACAAATTTAGAGTTTTGTCTCTGTTCAGTTAAATTAAACTAAACCTAAGTGACTAACTCAAAGGTGCTCATATTATCGTATTTATGTACCTGGCAGATGTTCACTCTCCCCGTGTTTGTTCGACCAATATTTCTTTTGCAATAAATAATACCGGTTACAGATAATAATTATCACTTTGGTGAAGTAGACAAAATAATATTTAATATTGTATCGACACATTTTCAGGGGTGCTAGCATGGTCGATCGATATGAAGTTACCGACCGATTGTTGGTAACTTCTCATAGTTCCCTAGGACAACTGCAGATCGCAAACGAATAGGTGACAGTTCACAATGACTAAGTGTCTTTAATATATTCGATATCAACTGTTGTTTGTATGTTAGCGATCTGCAGTTATCCTAGGGAACGATGAAAAGCTATCAACAATCGGTCGGTAACTTCATATCGATCGACCATGCTAGCACACCAGAAAGGGAAACGGTAGCTGGGAATGTCAGTAAGAGGAGCTCATAAACTTTTGTTAAAAATAAATATAATCGTGAGGCACAATTTTTCTAGCAGTCAAATTCCAGGATCAGTGTTAAACCAGAAAAATTGTTTTTTATTAGAAATAACATTTTTTACATCAGTTCCACTCAGGAGGCCCTGAAGAAAATAATAATAAATAACTAACTTAATAACAGGGCCTTTCCACGTTTTTTTTGTTTAAAAAAATTAAGCAAAAATTACGATTATTATGGCATTTTTGTTTTATGTTGACGAATAAATTTTCAACAGCGAGTCTTCAAAAACGATATTTTAGACGCGTGACGTCATAAGCGTTGCCCGGCTTGAAAAAATCTGACAGTAATTTGTTGTTTTTGGGAGTGCGTATTTGGCGTCGTTGCCAACCACGGGCACTTTTTGTTTTTTCGGTTTTTGATCGTTTTTAAAATGAATAAATTTGAATGAAAACATAAAAAACAAACATTTTAGTATGATGATTAAAATCAGAAAAATGATCTTTAAATATTCCATACATTTTCAACAGAATCCCTAGTTTGTGAAAATATCCTATTCAGCAAAACTATTCCTTTAAAAGTGACAACGTCAAAGAATGTCATAAATATAAAAGTAAAATGCCTAAATTCACGTAAAAAATGCTAAATTTCGTAGAAAATAAATGCTGAAAATACAAAGAACGTTAACTTTTTGTTGTTATATATTTTTTATATTATCTTCTAGCAAGGACAGTAATCATGACAACGTCGACTGCGGTTTGGAAAAACTCTTCAAGCCACAAAATTAAAACTATGTCAGCAATTCTATTTATAATTATGAAGGATTTACATAAGGAATACAAGGTTTTTTCGAAAAAAAAGCAAAAAAAATCACTCTTTTATTTAGTTTTTAGTATTAAAAATGCAAAAATCAGAAAAGTAACATCGCCAAAAAACGTGGCTTGAATAGTTTTACTAAACCACAGTCGAAATATAAATAGAAGTTAAGTGATAGTGAAGTCTAAATGATAGTGTACATGTTAAATTTTTAAAGAGCCCTTGAGATGATTTTCTCATGAAAAGGCGCTATAGAAATTAACAAACATTAGTATTGTCATTGAGCTTAAAAATAAGGCCCCTAATTCCCCTGAGAACGGACCACGAACGCAAACGAATCAAATTGGACGATTTTATTTATTCTTATCAAGGAAATAACAACTTTGAAGTGGCTATTTCACCAGCAGAAATTGTGACACATTGTATACACCTAAGACTATATTTCAATCTACAAATTACGTAATATGAAATAAGAAGCCTTTAAATATGACTCCAGATATCTCGGCAAGCCGCTGATAACCGAACATTAGATACATTTTCTAGGAAATTGATAAAAATAATCATTTCTACGGGAAGTGTGCGTGCAAAAGCTAGAATTGCCACAGAGGTAATAGATAAAATAAAATAAATAGATAACACATACAGGTATCCACAGTTATCACTTCAGTACTAACTAATAAAGCGATGCACAACCCACTGCCCACGGCCCATTTTGTATGGTCCACTTAATAATTAAAAATTTGAAAATTCGGTTCGTTTAAATGAATTTCCTAGTAGCGTTGGTAGTGTCGATTTATATATTTTTTTTTAAAGTATGAATAAATAGATTGGGTCCAAATAGTCCTGGGCCGATCGTCAACTACTCGATCATTGTATAAACCTGATCACGAACGACCAATGATCGATCGGGTTACTTTTCAAAAAGATCGTCAGCACCCGTGTCCCGTGATGGTTGACGGTGTGACAAGCGTCCATAAACATTTTGTAAACCGGCTATCTCGAATCTCGTTCTCGCTACTCACAACTAGAGATTATGGTAGCCATGATCTCTCTCTCTCTCTCTCTCTCTCTCTCTGCAGTACCTACTAGCAACCTACGTAAAACGAAAGTACCGGATCAAAGACTCGGTTCTCAGGTCTCAGTTTCCATCTCTTTTCTCTATGGTATTTTTTCCGTGGATAAAAGTACAAAGTACCCAAACAAAGAGCGGGTATTTTCGACCCGATCACTTCACCAGTGGGTAGTGTAAAATGACCGATCGACCTATCCTAGGTTCAAGGACCTAGAATCAGTTTGAACACCAGGAAATTAATATTTAAAATATGGATTTCGTTGGTAATACTGAAATTGGCTGAAAAATAACGATAAAATTTCCGTGCATAACAACGTTATGCACCACTGGCCATTTTGCAGAGCTTGTTAAACATTGATATCGGGAAAATACCGTTGGGTTTGATAAGCCAGTTCCTATTTTATATATGATAAAGTACAAACATCATAAAAAAATGATTAAAAAAGCGGGAGAATTAATATTGACACAGCCAATAACAGTCGAATTATATCGGTTTGATCAGGTTAAGGAACCTACATACTAGACATTAGATTGTACGTACTAAGCCGACGTTTCGGACAGCCATGCTGTGTGTTGTGTTCATCATCGGGGCAGATGTTGACTCTATGGAGGAGAGCAATTCACGAAACTCACCAAAACCATTTAAAATTGTAAACTTCTCGATAACAAATGTTTCAATAGAAAACAAAGCGTTCTGCAACAATTTAAAAAATCCAATAGTAGCGATTGTAACTGAAACAGAACAATCAGAAAAAGATACGGTCCCATCTAGGAATTGAACACGGGACCTTAATTTACCGAGGCTCTGCTCTAACCACTGAGCTAACTCGACAATATCTTTAGCTTCGGTCATATTCAACTGTTTCATACTTCGACTAAGAACTATTAACATTGTCTTCATTTTCGTACCGCATATTTTTATTGGCTGCTATCTTTATGTGAGATTCCAAGATTCTTCCCGAACTAAATGCAATCTAGAGAGTATCTTGGATAAATAAATCCGTTTTTATTATAATGTGCGACATCTTTTGACTTTTATTTTTTGTAATAACAGAGTTAAGAGTAAAACCTCAAATTGTAATATTTAATCTACGCTATATTCAATAAGGCTAGGTCCTGGGTACAATTTCAAATTTTCATTTGAGAGTTGCTAATGTTATCTTTACCGATTAAATATTACAATTTGAGGTTTTACTAAGTTTTATAAAATATATATAGAATTATATATTTTACTTTCGTTTTACAAGACTGTTTGTTGTCTTTAGGTTTTAAATGACAAATAAAACAATGTGTTGCTCTGGAGTATAAAGAAACGACAATTTAAGTTTATTTGTAATATAGAGGTTGTAGTGAATCAGATACTTGAGTCGGGCCATGTCAAGATTCAGAAAAATAGAAGAGAATGTATGAGACGATGTATGAACGTGAATGAGGCAAAGAGTGTGTGCCAAGACCGAGGTGTTTGGCGGTCCGTCCTCTCTGTAACGGCGTGATGGTTAGTTAGTTAGTTAGTTAGAGGTTGTTTTTATAATGTTTTAAAAATATCAGCCACATAACATAGTGTAACCAAAGTAATGACACTTGAAAAAAAAAAACAATAGAATGAAATAAAATTCATAATTCAAATATAAAGGAATCCGAGATATTTATAGGTAGGTACTTAAATACTAGGTAGGTACTCTTATTCCTTTACATCTCCCCCCCTAGGATTAGAAAATTTCTTTGGAGATTTCTTCTTTCTAATCTTCATTTTCTTCTTGTAAGTTGGCAGGAATAAGTTTTGTAATATGGAATAGATTGGACTCCATCTTTCTATGTCCTGTATTAATCTTGTATATTGATTAAGTTTATCTTCGATTTTAAATGGACCAATCCTTAACTCATCTAATTTTCTTCTATTTAGTTTGTGACCATTTTCAACATATTATATAGAATTTCTAAGTAGTCAACTTGTGTCATTGTTTTTTAAGACAAGATAAGCCGTACCTATGATGTTTCGGAATTGGATATATCGAGTATGCCCAACACTTCTGTATCAAATTAAATTAAATTGATGGCGACTACGGAAAACTGATAACTAAAAATTAATTCAGGTTAAGAATGAAACAAGTCATATTTCAGATTCAAGATAAAGCACGAGTCGTTTTACGACTTTGATTGAAACCAGACCGTTCATAAGTTTATATTAACACATATTTTTATAAACATATTTAAGATTGAAATTTTTAGAATGTATCTTTTGTTATGTATTTTTAACTTTACTTTTCTGGCGGAGTATCAAGAGACCATGACGCATTGGGGTGGGTAGATGGCGTGCCATATCCCAATTTGTTACCATAACCACACCATCGATAAGTAATAGCATCTCGGCCATCAATTTACAACATTATCTGCCCGAAACTTCATAAAATAGAGCGAGTGCCGATGTGGTTTTGTATCGAACGCCAATGGAGGAAGCAAACTAAAAAGCCGGAATTACAAAACGACACTAGCCTAACATGATGTATTCACATACGCCTACATACATACTCACAATACATTTCTATCATTTTCTATCTACATCGTTATTTACGTTATGTTATTAACATGATGTATTCACATAATTAATAACATAACGTAAATAACGATGTAGATAGAAAATGATAGAAATGTATTGTGAGTATGTATGTAGGCCTAATTAAGGTCAATTTTACCTTACTTCAATTTTACCTTAAGTCAAAGTGTAAAAATCTTCAGTAGGTGTTTTTTTAAAATCAGTTCCCACACAGGAGGCACTGATGAAAACGATTTCCCTAGGGGTCTTAGTCACCTTTTGGGATGCTGCATGGAGGGTATTTTTAGGGAAAGGAAAGTTGGGAAACGTACAACAACAACGTTACAACGTAAAAGGTGGGTTGGGTAGGAAACTGGGGGTGAATGTGTCCAAGAGTGACAGACATACGAATGCATGCCTCCCACTGCGATACAAGGCGAAAGGTCGAGAGTCCGGCTGGAGCGGTAAAATGTCTCCAACAACCGGTCTCTCCCGACACGGACCGCCACGTAGTAGGTGGACAAATGCATGCGCCGCCAAGACCTAGACAAACCTCACCCCATAAACCCGGCCACTTCTGCTGAGTCACCAAACGTAGCGAACCAAGCAGATGTGATGAAAAGCAGTTTTAAGTGGGTACTCAAATTTTCTTTGAAATCACGAACATGATCAAAATAGCAGTTACCGAAAAAAATTAATTTGCGTTGAACTAATCAAACTTTAGTTAAAATAAAAAAAAATAAACTAAATTAACCTAAGCGAAAATGCATCTTAAACTTTCATTTCAAAATTCCACTTTTACATTATGCCGGTTTTGCAGTTACGTAGTTCTACCAAATTTCAGCAAGTACCTTGGCACGGAACAGAGCTGCGATGGTAGGATTGATGGGCACTCTTGACGTATGGAACACGATGAATGTAGTTCTTCAGAAAGGCGGGTATTTTATTGGATGGTTTCCTAGCTTCTAACATCGAGAGGCAATGAACCATTTGAATCGATACTTAAATAGTTATCTATGCATAAACTAGTATCTAAAGGACAAGGACATTAATTTGAAGAAGAACAGAGATTTGTAAATCCTAATTTAGAGATGGAAAAATGACATTTGCATTTCGATTGATTACCCGATTCAAATTAATTCGAAAATCTTGATTTTTTAAATTTGCCTTCGCAGTTTTTTATGTTGGTATCTATCAGTATTTTGGAATGAGGTGTTCCGATTGTCATTATATGCAGAATATTATGATGTTTCGTTATTACAGCGAAGTTATTATTATCACGACGTTTCGATTAGCATTAGTATGTATATTGTAAACATTATCGAAATATTTCGATTATCACGATGTTTCGATTAGCACGGTAATATAGGTAGATTATCAAGATGTTTTGATTAACATGATAATATAGATGATCATGATGTTTCCCCTATCACGATGTTCGATTAGCACGATAATATACATAGATTATCATTTTGTTTCGATTATCATTATGCCGTATTATGTACATTATTATGACGTAATAATTATCATGATATTTGTTATCACTGTGTTTCGATTGGCATGGTAATATATTATGCTGATTATCACGATGTTTCGATTATTACAATTTTTTGATTAGCATGATAATACATTCGATTAACACGATGTAACGATTATCCTCAATATGTTTAGGGTACTTTTAGACACTCCATCATAAATACAATAATTTAATTTCACTCATTGCTCATTTGTTTACAATAATTTACCTGCGGCGAAATATTATATAAGTAATACTTTTTTATTAAAAATTGTCCGTCCATTAAACAATCGACGAAAGAAATATCTCCCAGCCATGAAAACGAAAAAATATAAACACTGCTCGTTTAAAAATAACGGACTAAGAAAGAACGAGGTTGAAATGAAATTCATAGAAATATATCATAGAGAAGATATTTAAATGAGAAAATTGAGTTGATAAAAAAAAAAAAATTCACGATATTCCCAAAAACGGATCAAAAACTTTCATAGACGATAAATCGAAAATTCAAAACCAAATTCAGTGGCTTAATATACTCGTATCCGAAGTCCAAAGCCCTTAGTCATTTTTCCACCTGGTTAAAATTGCACCACCTTTCAATGGAGAGAGGCAATTAATTATTCGTATGGACCAATCAATCATATCCACAGTTTGCAGTAATGGATCAATTCTTTATGGCGGGGAGATTTTCTGTTACTTTTTTGGGTAACGCAAATGTGCAGTGCTCGCTATATGCATTGTGGTGCAGATTCTACCAACAATATAATATCCATCCTCTGGGTGAATAATGAATACAGAAGAGTTAGAACAGTAATCCAGGCCATCCATTCTGTATGCATGCCAACCAAACCGAACGGATCATGCATTATAGAAAAAGCCAAGTTTGTTCGGGATGCATCCTAGACTTGCGATATGGAAGATTCGATCAAGCGGAAAAAAATATGCATAACAATGAATGAATATTGCATAAATTGATCCTGCCAGGGTAAAATATGAGTCTGTGCAGATTTTCCGCAGCGTAATGCTTGCTTGGAACGTCTAACTTTATCTCGTTGTTTGTAGAAAATTTTCCCCTGAAATCTGACTCGGTTGCACAATGGTCGGCAACACTTGTTAACTGCAACAAACTATTACACAAGTTTCCACCACGGATAGGAGGTATTTGGTTTACTTGGTCGTGCTATGTACATCTTCCTGGCTTCTTCATCAATCTACTTTTATTCCATACATATAAACCTACTCCCCTGACACTCCTACATCCGTTCAATCAAGTGTACATAACTAGACAATTTCAGCGTTTTTTTCATACAAAACAAAATTTTGAACTTGAGTCCATAACACCTAACCCAGACTGAGTGATATTTTTATCGAAAGTATAGCAAATATCTAGTACTGCTTAGAAATATTTTATTTATTTTTGTCTCAAATAAATATAAAATATAAACCATTAAAGAAATCGATTTTCGTGATTTAAAAGGTAACTTTGCCACTTATGTTTGAGGAGTGTGCTAAATGCTTTCAACCAGCTAAAACTAAAATATATTCATGGGATATAGTAAATGCATAATCTAGCAAGAGGTTCGGTACATAATCAAAGTTATAATAGATGCACTTAAAAGATTTTATTATAAATTAATTAATATATCATTCTAGCCAGAAAAATACAAATTTATCAACATACAGTATACACATATACCCCAAAGTGAATAATCGTAAAATTGAACACAGCTAAAGTAGTCAGTCACGGAGACGTACGTTATCGACGATCGTCCTCTTCCTTTTCACGTCTTTTTTCGCGTCTTGTGTGATAATGAAAAATATAGAAGATACTAGAGCGATGTCCTCACGTACGACTTCTCTCTTTGACTAGTTTAATATCATACATGGTGACAACAATTATTTATCAATAATAAAATATATATCAAATTATTTCATATTATCAATGGACTCCTTTACACACCTACAAAAAATAATAATTATCAGTGCCTAATTAACATATGACGTATTTACTGTTGCATATTGAGGTCTACAGTTCAGGTGAATGCGAAATAAATTGGAAATTTTCAGGGAAATTTTTTAAACATAATTCTCATTAAAATCGATTTCCCGATCGGACTCTCCGTGATAGACAAAGCCTTTTATTGAGAGTATTAGCGAATTCACGAATAAACCCGTTCACTACTGAAAATGTCCAATCAATCACATTTCAGATTAATTCATGAATTTGGTTTGGAATGTGTTCGGTAGCCCTGATAGAGAGCTTCATAAATAAGACTGGAGAGATATTTTAGAGGAAATGTTGCGAAAATATCGATTTATAAGTCACGACAACCTTTTCTTTGAGTTTGGATGCGCTCGGCCGCTTCCCGGACCAGACTTTTATAAATAAGATGTACCGAGCTTTGAAAGGGACTCGGTTCATCGACTCTTCGGGAAATCAATCACCATTAATAAATCTCGGAAGACAGATTCTCTGGCGATTTGAAAAGTTTTGACGGAAATCATAAGGGTTCGTAAACATTGATCACAAACATCCATTGGGAAAATCAACGAATGCTTTTACAATCTGGCAACTCTGCGCCTCAATAAAATATTACTTAATAGACCTCGAGATTTTTTAAACTTCGTTCTTAATAGAAGCTTTTGTCGTGCTCAATGTCACACGGAAATATGTAAATGGAAGGCGAATGTTTTCCTATGAGAAGCAACAATTGAAATTGCTGTTGTTACTTTTGAAATTGATTTTATATAAGGAATCGAAAGTGAGCCAGATATTCGTATATTTTAAACAAGGAATCGAAATTGAACCAGCTTTTGAATAAGGAATCAAAAGTGAGCCAGATTTTCATTGATTTCAAACAAGGTATCGCAATTTTACCAGCTTTTGAATAACGAATCGAAAGAGAGCCAGATCTTCGTGGAATTTAAACAAGGAACCGAAATTGAACGAGCTTTTGAATAAGGAATCGAAAGAGAGCCAAATTTTCATTGATTTTAAACAAGGAATCGAAATTGGACCATTTTTGTATAAATTTTGAATAAGGAATAGAAATTGAGTCAGCGTTTCGGTGGACTTTAAATAAGGAATCGAAGACGAATGAATTTTTGTTATGGATTTTAACCAAGGAACAGAAATTGAGCTAGCTAATTGCAAGCATTTTATAAACAAGGAATCGAAGTTTTGGCAGCATTATGACATATATTTGAATACGCAATCAAAATTGTACAACATTTTCATAATATGATTTTTTTTAAATGGATTCTGAAGAAATGCTTGTATCCGTTATTTCCAAGGATCTAAAAACTAGACAATTTTCGAATTCAAGTCATCCAGAATAAATGTTTAAAAAATTTATTGCGGGAATATTTTTAATTCGTTTTCTCCAAACTGATAAATCTGCAAAAACATTTCACGCAGGACACATCTCAGCAGAAGAATTCAAGATAAAATTTAATAAATAAGTTAGTCGGACAAAGCTCTACTTTTCTAAGAAAACATTTCCAATCGTCATTCATTGAACTCCATTGAAAGAAGCGAATTTTCGGATAGCCCGAATTCCGGGCGATACACCTACTTAGACGTTTCGCCGAGGGGTGAAGCGGACTTTTATAAAAGACACGCCGCTGGCAAAAGTTATTCCTTGCCACAGAAATGTTAACTATTTGCAATAACAGAACAGAGCTTTAAAAGCTCCCCCTCTCCTCGGGGCGAAAAGCGCGTATTCCTAACTATTCACGCGGAGAAACTCGGAAATTTTCTAAGAAGCATTTCGCTAAAAGTTTGACTGACGAAAAATACACATACCTATATAAATACAAAGTGAAAAGCAGGTTAAATCTATCTCGAAAGCAGAAAATCACAATTACTCCACCAGGAGGCCCTGAGGAGAATAATTTCCCTCAGGGCCTATGTCATCTATGAAGATACTGTGTGGAAGGTCTTTTTGAGGAGAGGAAGGAGTGAACATGGGTCCTGAAGAGACCCAAGTTGTAGAAAGAGAAAACACAGAGGCCGGCAAATCATTCCTCAGCCGAGCTGTTAATTTATTCATTTATTAACGCCCTTTTAATGGGTTTTACATATGGGTAGTAAAAAATATACATTATTTATTGTACATACCTGAATTGTTTTAGAAACAACATTTTGTATTTGTTTATTGACAAATTGAAGATGTCCACTGAATTGGTATAATTATTTCCCTCCATTAGTATTCTGGGCAAAAAAGAATACATATTGTAGTTAGTCCCAGAATTTCTACACTGAAATAAATTCCGACTTCTTGTATTACGTAGTGAAATTCGAAAGCTAATCAATGCAAGCAATTCAGAACTAGCAATTACATCATTTAAAATTTTATATAAAAATACTAAGTCAGTGAAAATCCTCTATCTGATAATTTAAGTATATTCACATTATTTAGAAGAGTGTTGCAGTTCAACATAATTGATGGATTCAAGAATGAGTCGTAGAAACGACCCGTTCTCATGTGACAAATGTCAACCGTGTACATATGTTGGGCGCGCTTGTTTCCCGACTATGCACCAGTGCCGAGGGAATCAATGATGCTAATTCCTCGGAGCATCTTCAAAATGGAAAAAGATGAGCTCTGGCGTTAAAATCGTTCGAGTACGTGCTGTTAAGCACCGATGACACGGGGCTAGTACAAGCTACTAGCCGGCGAATTCACTATCTGCTAGTAAACTTTGTATTGTTCATTACATTAGTGAATTCGCCCGCTAGAAGCTTGTAAACTACCCCCATGTCATCGGTGCTTTACACTCTGTATAATAAAACTTCTACCAATTTCTATTACATCACAAAGAATGTATTTAATTTTTTAATTATCCGCCGTAACCTTATGGCGATTTTTAATCAAAACCTCGCTAAAAATTATTATTACAACGCCTTTACACGTGTTTGCGGGACGATGTTATATCAAAGGGGAAGTCTAATTAACAATTGCCCGGAACAGTGTACATTCGATACATCCGAAAAAGTTTCCCCGATAATATCTGCGATGAATTTTAATATGCGGGGGCGATAATTGCAAAGCCTTACAAGGGATGCTTGAAGTCAGGTACTCCAAAACAAGAAGCTAATAACCCCTTTAAGGTATTCCTTCATTAAACCATTTTCCAAATAATTCAATAAAGCGTTAATGAAAATGGAGCATCCACTCAGGGAAATAATCAATTTCTTCAAAGGGTTTTACAAGGTGAAGCCTTTTTAACATCAAGATAATGTAAGAAGAAACGAAAATAATCGTTTGGCTGAGAACAAATAATATGTTTTCACGTCCAAATGAATGGTTGAATTAAGAGGATATTACTAGAGAATACCGGAAATTAGTCCTTTTTAAATCAAATTCTAGACGTATTAATTCTTTTTTACAAAAAAACATAAAATGATTTTGAAAGATTGTTATTTTATCTGGTACACGCAGTTTTAATTTTTTTTTAAACTAACGGCCTTACTAAAAAAAAACACTCCGCGGCCGTTAAACGGTGTTTTTGTGAATCTTTAGATATGACAACGCCGTATTTTCTTGTTCAAATTGGAGTTTTCATAATAATCCGCTAGGTGGTGTGATTGATGCGCCTGCGCATTGCTTTCCCGCTGAATAAAAATAGCCGCGAATGCAGAATAAAGTCGGTCGCGATTTTGTATGTGATTAATATGATGTTTTCGTTAATGGTTTCAATATTTATGACTAATTCGCACTAATATTCATGTAATCAATATATTTACTATTAATTTGTGTTGTTTTTCGTTAGTTTAAGTCAAATTGTGGCACTAAAATCGTCTGTTCTAAATTAAGCTGTCAGAATGGTTCATAGGTTATGTTCAGAAATAATTTGCATTTTAAGATCTTTATTTTATTATAAATTCTTGAAAGTGATGTTTTTTGGTGACTAAAATGTCTAATACATATTTTAGTAAACGTATCAAAGAAATTAATGCCTTAAGATGTGCAAGCAATGTATTCAAACGTAAGTTTTTTTTATTGTAAATTTTTGGAAATGAAAAGCTAATAAAAAATATAAAAAGATTTTTTTATATTTTTTTATTGTTTGAAGGAGTAAAAAGTGAGGTGACAGATTTATTTTAAAATCATTAAATAAAAGGACTGTGTTTTTTGAATTTTGAATTTTTCCAAATATTTCAATGTTTTAATAGAAAGTGTTTGGGGTAAGTGAGTTTTTTTTTTCAACTTGATGTTTGAATCTTAAAATACTACAGTTTTTAAACATTTAAGTATATTTTAGATATGAAAATCTTAAAGGTAATTACATTTTGGTTCTAAAATGGTATTTGTTTTTACGACATCTCAAAAAATAATAAATATATAGGACATTAAAAAAAGAAATTCTAAATTCGTTGAAAATTACAAATGGAACAAATATATACAACAGATAAACTACCCTCCTTGGCCGTGTAAGCAATGTACATATCTTTCCATGAAATTTTTTTTGTCAGTTCTTAATTAGTAAGGATTCTTCATACATGGTTGTTTGACCACTGTACAAATTTTTCAGAAAGTTTATTAGTAAGGCTGGTAAAATGGCGACGTTGTCAGATCAAAACCATATATTTTGTTTAGTAAGAATTTGAAAAACGAAATGTACAGACTTTACACAACGTGCTACAGAAACACCGTTAAACGGCCGCGGAGTGTTTTTTTTTTAGTAAGGCTGTAAGTGTATTTATAATATACTGAGGTTATACCGTTGGTCGTTGGCAGATTTGTTCAATTTTCAAACGATAGATTCTATTAAACAACACAAACTTCAAATCATATGATCATACAAAAAAATAAATCAGTAAATAATCTGGTCAACACAGTTTTCAGAATTTTAATTTTAGTTAAATTAAAATCATTAAACAATAATTCCGAGAAGGTATTTTGTGACAAAAATACGGCAGCTTTTCTATTTAGTCTTACAAACTAAAATATTTAAAAAAAAAATTACCCACTTATTTATTTTGTTTAGACATTATTGAAAAATTATAAATACTTATGATCAAAAAATACTTACAAGAAGTACACTCTTTTTAATAATTTATCATTGTGCGTTTTGAGCATTTTTATTGCTTACTTGAATGTAGGTATATATTAAAGCAAGTTTTGAATGAAATAAATCGATACAAAATTTTTAGTAGCAATCATTTTTAAACTTTTATTCTCAGCTGCTGGTCAATCGCTCTTAATGATCCAATGTACTGACAATCTATTTATAACCCCTAAAAAAATTGGCGTTTTTTGTCAGAGGCTAAAAATATTCCCGCTTTGCAATAAAATCCAAATAAATGGAATATTTGTTAACGTATTCGAAAACTAAAAACTGTTTTCGAAAGGTGATGAAATAGGCTTTCAATTTTCTATATTAAAAATTACTATGGATTTTTTTAAATATAATTTTTTTTTGCGAAAACTTTAAAAAGTTTTAAAAATGGCTCACTTTACTTTTTTTTCTAACTAAAATTACTGATAATGAAAAAAAAATTAAACACATACTTATTTCATTAGATAAATGAATTATAAACCTTACTGTCACCTCACATTTTTCATTTCATGTAAAAAAAAATCTTAAAAAATTCACAAAGTTCCATAATTTTTTTTCAATTTGCTATCGGAAACTTTGGTTTCAGAAAGGGGTAAATTTTAATTTTTTTGTCATTTTCTTTTAGATTTGAATATATAGTTTGTTGTATTTTCTTTCCAATACCGTTTAGATCACATTTCTGACTATGATAGTAAGGGAAAAATAACGATTTCTGTGAGACCTATGTTAGCTGGGACAAATATGGTCTCCTGTGATTAAACGGGTTAAAGATTCGTTATTTTATACTCAATGATTCGAATGAATCGCTTTTATCCGAGTGACCGTGTGTTTTTACATATATTTCGTTTAAATTTTAATGAAGACGACAATAATTATTTGTTTCACCAAATTTCGAAGGATTGCAATTACTTTTTTTGAAATAGATATAATGTCGATATTGTGTGCTAGTGGTTGAAAATCAAAACAATCGATTATTGGTGAACAAGTAATAACCACATTTCGGACGGAGCCGATAACAAGAAACTGAAGGGAAGAAGTGGGATAGGTAATGGCAGCTGCTGGGCGGTTTGCTAGATACCTTCAGAATTCTTACACAAAATAATACCAAAGAGTTGTAACGCCGAGAATCTAATGATTTAACCGAATAAAATAATTTGAATGACGAATTGAATCAAAGTAATGGATTGCAGTAAATTGTTAAATTGAATCAAACAAATTCATCGAATATCGAATCAAATGAACTGTTCGAATGAATAGTAGAGTATTGCGTAGTAACGATATAAAGTTCGATCCTTCTTTATGAGTCAATTATTTTCATTCGATTTGGCTCTTTATTTTCTTTCGATTCAGTTTCAGTGCCGGCAACCCGGGCGTTTGAACTGAAACTAAAACGAAAGAAAACGAGTAGAATCAAAATAACGAATCGAATTAAAAGAACCACTCGTAAAGAAGAATCGAACTTTATATCGATAATACGGCCCTACTACACAAAACTAACCCTTCCGCAGTAGCAGTAACAGATAACCCCCATCCGCAGGACTCGCAAATAAATTATGAGTGGAATCTATTTTGTGACTCCCGTAATAAATTATGCCATGATTCGCAGGAGCCAAACGGGAGGTAAAAAATGTTTCACACCCTCTGGCAAGTAAGGGATGACTGGGTTTTGCCTTTGACGGTGTTACGTGCGACCAACGCTTTATCGACATAAAAGGGTACATTCCTCCGTCCCGCGCAGGTAAGTTATTTCTAAAGATTTGGTTTATTTGATTTGCTTAAAAGGCTCCACATACATTCCCGGTCGAAATGATTGTCATTTTTTATTCCCGGTTTAACTTCCAAAGGGTGTTTCGTGTTGCGAGTTTGTTTCGGCACTGCAAACAAAATGATACATCCGAATGATTTATTAGGGGAATTTAATGGAATAGGTGATTTCGTTCCACTTTTCCGAATAATTTCATGGAGGGGTGTAAAATAAACAACAGTCGGTAGAAATGTACTTATAAATTGAACGACAACTGGCGATTTTGCAAGCTGTAAGGATTCGGCAACAACATATGAACAAAATGGAAGTCAACATTTACTGAGTGTTTTTTTTAAATTTAAGGCAATAAATTCCGGGCTACGAATGACTGGATAATATTGGAATTCTCCTTACTTCCATCATAATAATTATTTTAATAATTTGAAATAGTTACTGGCGCAATACTAGATAACTTCGTTTGTGAGAATTGAACATGCGAAGCGGAGTTCGATTCCAACCCGACGTTTTGAACCGCAATCCGATTAGGAAGCACTTATTGCTCAAAAACAACTGGGAATGGGAACTGGGAATTGAACCCAGATCCTCTATCAACGGGACGCCACGCTCCCAATCGAGCTACTTTAATATAAGAGTTAGTCCAAAATAGTTAGAATGGTAGTCAGCAAATAAATTCAATGACGAAAGTCGTTAGAAATGAAGTAACATTAGTGACTCGGGCACAATAGACAAAGATTTACTCGACAATCATTCTAATGGCCACGTCAAATTCCATTCAAACGGAGGTCCATAGGCGGACTGGGCAAAAACTCCACAAATGGCAGCACATTAGGCACGGTTCGAACAAAGATCTGTCTCCATTGGTTACCACTTCATTACTTTCTAAGAGGATGGCCACGTTTCAATTAGACCTACGCTAGAAATAATATTATTCCAAGGATATCTTGACAAATATGTTGAAAAAACGAGATAGCAGTTTAAAAACGATATTTCAAAGCTTAAAAACTTTTGATTGAAATGAGTTATTGAGCTTAAAATAGTTAAATTGATCTTGAAACTTCACACTAAATTAGCTGTAAAAATTTCATGACGCAGAGCTCACTATTCGAAAGTTTTTGAAGCTTAAGAAAAAAATATTTTATACAACAGTATAAACTTCCGAAATTTTCTTACATCGGAAACAGGAATCACATAATTTTTTAATGCAGAGTCCAGTTGATTGAGTTTAGAATTTAGATCAAGTTTGATATTTAAATAAAACCATGACTTTGTAGGAATCAGAACTAAAATTAGTGTTTTTCTATGAAGTAAGTGTTTAATTTCACTATGGTCGTTAGGTCAAACCACAAAGTGATAACTTTCTACGGAAAAGATATTGTATGGGTAAAAAATATACCGCAATATTAATAATATCATGCAATAAAGAATATTGTACATTATTAATAGTGTGTGTGCACTTAGTAGTCAACACTTTAGTATTTTTCAGTAATGTGTAGGTATGCGTAATAAAAGGAACTATTACAATATACTATCATATGTCTTTATATGAAACGTCATCAAACAGCTATATATATACAGCCGAGTCCAGTGAACATACTTCAACGGGTCGTTCATATAGCTTTAACGACCCGTTGAAGTATGTTCACTGGACTCGGTGGACTATATATATACAGCCGAGTCCAGTGAACATACTTCAACGGGTCGTTCATATAGCTTTAACGACCCGTTGAAGTATGTTCACTGGACTCGGCTGTATATATATAGCTGTTTGATGACGTTTCATATAAAGACATATGATAGTATATTGTAATAGTTCCTTTTATTACGCATACCTACACATTACTGAAAAATACTAAAGTGTTGACTACTAAGTGCACACACACCCGTTGAAGTATGTTCACTGGACTCGGCTGTATATATATAGCTGTTTGATGACGTTTCATATAAAGACATATGATAGTATATTGTAATAGTTCCTTTTATTACGCATACCTACACATTACTGAAAAATACTAAAGTGTTGACTACTAAGTGCACACACACCATTAATAATGTACAATATTCTTTATTCGTACACACAAATTCTTTGAGTGGCTATCCTTTTCATAAACGGTGACATAATTTATGATCGATTAGTATGAATATAAAGTGTATCCTATTTTAATAATGTGATTGTTCCAACGAAGAAATTTTGAATGATTTCCAAGGGCCCTTGTCGAAATGAGAGTTCTGGAGAAGATATCACTACCAAAAAAATGTTAACCATAGATTCCTGCCATCCTTTATTAAAAAAAAATTCGGATGATATGGCTTGGGTTTGTACTAAAGTCGTAGTAGTAGAACGAATAATGAATAAAAATTTATTGGCAATTTCAGAAAAGACATTCTGTCGGATTTCTACGGAAAACACAACTTAGCGGCTGTTTGAAGAAACTAGGCCTGCTTTGAATCAAAGCCACCGAAGTAGCGCAAGAAAGGGACACCTGGAGATACAATTGGTTCATAACCTGACTAGTTTAAGATGATTTTAATGATGACGGTGAAATATCTAAAAATACACACTTTTTGTTAAGACAAAACGTCTCAAGAAAGCTAAAAATGAAATCACAATATTCCAGAACATAGGCCTAAAATTAGGATTGTAAACAGAAATGTGAGTCACATAAAGCAATAGCAGTATTATAATTCATCTCGTCGAGTCTTCAAGAATTATTTGATAAAACAAATACCGGTATAATTTTCTTATCTCTATTATTTACGCGTTTATTAATAACAAACTTAACATGGAAAGGAATTCCTAAGATAGTGTCGGTGGTCCAATTCTTAGAAACTTGCATTTACATACCTATTATAATATTGATTATATGGTTATCAATATAATTTGAAAGAATAGACATTGATTACATAAACCAAATAATATATTTAAGTAGGTAGGTATTGTGCAGATTCTCTAAGGTTGTAGACGTCGAGGATGGAACACTTCGATTATTCGATTATTAACAAAGATTAATTTGATTTAACAGATTGCAGCATGTCTTTCTGGGACGTACATAACTACTTTATTCAAAAATATCGCACACCTGAAACTCCACTGCCATAAGTAAAATTCAGTAAGACAAGCAAAAATGTCACTTATATGCCGTTTGTGAGTTCTACTAAACTTTCACATTACTGACCTTCCTAAATTGCCGTTGTTCCCAATCCTACTGATCTACTGTTGAGCCGAAAATTTGGCTCAACACTCCTCAAATGCACAAATACGCTCTTCCCAACGCAACTCTCCTAACAACAGGCAAATCGAGCTTTACTAAACAAATCTCTTAGCTGATCGGAGACTCAGATTGATCGATCGCAATATTGGAAACAACGGCCGTAAATAAAAGATAATACAATTCGCACACATAAAACCATATGTTAGGTTGGAAATAAATCAAACATATTGCATTTTTTAAGACCGGAACCATATTAATTAACAATTCAAGGCAATATAAACAAAATATACTAAATTTAACGTAAGATAACGGTGGACGCAAGCCACTGTGAGCTGATATATATTTCTAAGTAAATAAGTAAAGCAAGTATGGGTTTAAAAATATATATTGACATTAGAGCAACACTCATTAATGTCATTAATCGTAAAGTCCACGTGATTCCCTCAGCCATTAATGCCAAACAACATCAATCAGGCCAATGGGAATGTCAATACCTAAGTGTCCAGTGTTCCTCACTTAGCTCGGCCGACCAACGACAAATCTCAACACGGACAAAAGAAACACACAATAATGCTCATGATAATTGATGACCGTGACATTTTCGTGGCTTGGACATTAAACTAGGCGTGTTGCGGCCAATCTCCTGCATCAAGGCATCGAAGACATCATCAAGCGTCATTCTAAAGGGACTTAAAACCACACCATGAAAAAATTCTGGTCAATTGGTAAAAGATGGCCACGATATGAATTTGTTTTGATTAATTTTGAACTGTGTGGAGCAAGACGGAGTATGGGACTCGCATAAAGACGTACGTATTGTATCCCCTATTTCTGTTGTGCTGTTTACGAGAGAGAGAGAGAGAGAGAGAGAGAGAGAAAGCTCTCAGCAACAAGACCATACGTACACACTGTCGTAGTGTACGAACGTATATTACAATAATATAAAATAATTTGAAATCTATGTTAAGGCTAATGCATGGTGTATAATATAAATAATTACAAGGAGTGTGTGAAGTGAGACATTTTATAAGTGATATTACACTAAAAGGAAAACAATATATATTTTATAAGACAATAGAGCCAATGAAATCTATGTTAAGTCTAATGCATGGTGTATAATATAAATAATTACAAGGAATGTGTGAAGTGAGACATTTTATAAGTGATCTTATACTAAAAGGAAAACAATATATATTTTATAAGACAATAGAGCCAATGAAATCTATGTTAAGGCTAATGCATGGTGTATAATATAAATAATTACAAGGAATGTGTTAAGTGAGACATTTTATAAGTGATTTTATACTAAAAGGAAAACAATATGTATTTTATAAGACAATAGAGCCAATGAAATCTATGTTAAGGCTAATGCATGGTGTATAATATAAATAATTACAAGGAATGTGTTAAGTGAGACATTTTATAAGTGATCTTATACTAAAAGGAAAACAATATGTATTTTATAAGACAATAGAGCCAGTCGATAAAAATCGTTTTCCGAAGATATAAGAAAAATAACTTAAAGAGGAAGTTTTCTTTTTATGTCTAACTAAATTATATTTTATTTGACCTTACTCTAACTGACTTTAAACACTCTTTTTTCTCTATACGAGGATTGAGAAACGTGAAACAATCAAGGAGTCTGGTTCACGATGGAAATGATATTGCGAGCAGAAAATATCTGCATTGGAGAGTTTTTCTGCTTCAGATGTCAAACAATAATATAAACAGATTTGATGAATTATACTCCCGGGTTGCCGGCACTGAAACTGAATTCATTAATTTAACATGTATTTAAGTACGGTCCATATGACTAGTTATTTTGGTTAAATTTTAAGTTTCCTCCCTTTTGAAACTTGCATTGTCCACTATCGAAACAGAAATTATCTATTTCATCTGCTTTGGTGATGTAAACTGAAAAAAATATATCCTAAAAGCTAAATTAAGAGTAAATTGAATTATAATTATAAATAATAACAATATATTATTCCTTATCTGGGGTCAAAACGTCACCGTACAAATATAAAATCAATCCATCTTTTATTGATTGACGCAGTTATCATGCTTGAAATAAACATGTCCGTAGACGAACATACGTTTATCGTCGATTAAAGTGACTGTCGATAAAAGCAGAACACGTATCGTTATTGTCTGCCACGGTAAGATATTCCACAGCATGATCTCGTCGGGATACATTGACCCCTCTGACCGGACAATGATACATACTACTTGATACATTCATGGACCCAAGAGCAAACACACTCTACACATCTCCTCTCTAGCACATGTATATAGTATTAGCCTACGAAGGAAGCACATATCAATTTGGGAGTCGGGTATAGGTAGGGTTATCAGATAACAGAAATTTTCCTGACATGTCCGGAATTTTTGCTGTCTGTCAGGGAAACAGGGAAAATTGGAAATTGTCAGGAATTTTTATAAATATAAGAAAAAATAAATAGAATTGTGCGAGTAACGGAATTTACAGGATAACGGATTTCCTGTAAGAATCGGATAAACGGACGAAAAACATGATTATAAATTAAGTATATATTATAAATTATATATACTAATTCATGAAAATTCTCTTCACTAAAACTTGGGTAAAAAAAATGCTTCCATTTGTACCCAATTTAAAAGTCCCATGGGCGTATAAAAGTGTGCTAAATAAAATAAATATTTGTAAATAAACATTGGTGAACACCATTCATACATAATTTAATTACGAAAAATTTTATACTTTCATATTGTCCTTCCCGGAATGAGTTCATTACAAATAAATCATTGGGAGTAAGTACATTATGTTATTATAAATTTTATTGTTTTCAATAAAGTTGTAAACATAAATAAAAATATAAATACGTAAAAAAAAAAATAACCTTATTGTTGTGGAAAGAAATCTACGGTTTGATTACCAGTACAACTCATATGATATGGAAAAAAAGATTTATTATGTTTATTGAGAAAGAATCCATATTATGTGCTCAGAAAGAAATGGAAAGCATAAAAGAAACAAGACAAATGAAAACAAATAAGAGAAACACAAAAGGAATCGAAAGCATGTTTTGAAAACTTATTTGACTTCAGGTCCTACATATATCTTACCTACATCCCGGATCCTACGCAATATAATGTATCTAGAATCTACCCACCAATACAGTAAGAGGTATATTGGGGCCCAACTCAGAAAGATTGCCTCATTTCCTACCGTTTCAACTTCTCTCCAAAACCCATTTCTCGAAGATCGGTCGGATTGTATGCTTTCAATTTGGCATACAAAAAAAACAATGATAAAAACTTATTTAATTTTCTCGGGGAAAAAACGAAAAATCTATTACGTCTGACGGTAAAAGGTAAGATCGCATATTTCTGGATCGGTGAGCAGCGGCAAGTGTTTGTTGAATTTCACTTCAAAGTCAGTGGCATTATGTTGATATGAAATATGAAGTTCGGCAACATATAAATTTCTTCCAAAAGTCTCCATTATGGATTATTTATACTTCTTATATTTACATTATGTTTTCCATAAATATATGCACCGGTTAAACTCGCGATAGGCAACTGTTAACCGTCTGTAGAACAAAGGGACGAGGATTCTTACGATCTCTCCTTCAGGAGAGGGTTAAAAAGATGACGTGTTATATATATCGAGAAAATTGTCTGTTTATCCTAATCTTACCACTATAAAAATAGAATACAAAAAGGTAGGCACTGATTTTGATTAAATTTGAACTAATTCAAAAATCTATTTGTGTCTCGGCGAAAGCACTCGAACTGTAAGCAATAGCGTCAAGATATTCTGACAGGATTTTCTGTCTGAAGTGGATTTGCTAGTAGCTCTCCGCATTTGGCTTGATTTTATGGTAATTGGAACCTTAAAAAATCCTCCTAGCATACTGATTTTTTTTATAACCGCTTGTGAAGGAATTAATGTATCATATTATTCTACCTTGTCGTTTCATCACTTGCAAATATGTTTATTTTTCTGAGAAAATTCTCTTTCAAGTATCATAATTTTTCACTTTCAATGTCATATGGCACTTTTTTTATTATGTTTTTTTTATAAACTTAGAGAGAAATAACAGTGGAGAATCTGCATTTATTAGATATATAACCATTTGGTTAGATATATAACAAAATATGTACATATGAACCAGTGGCGGCTCGTGACTTTTGGTGAGCTAGAGTGCTAATTTTAACAAAAATGGCATTATTGATGTCGTTGTAGCCGAAAAATATTTTTAATTTTTTTTTCAAAAAATTTTTTTTTGTATGAAGAATTTCAGGAAATCGGTGCGGCGCACAGCAATACTGAAATTTCCTGAAAATCTTCAAACAAAAAAAAAATTTTTGAAAAAAAAATAAAAAATATTTTTCGGCTACAACGACATCAATAATGCCGTTTTTGTTAAAATTAGCAGTCTAGCTCACCAAAAGTCACGAGCCGCCACTGATATGAACACATCACCTAGTTAAACATTACAATTTGACGGACGATTTGCATTTTACCCCTGACGTTCAAAGGTTTAAGAAAGTTATTTTCAGTCCATAATGTACTAATCGTGATCTATGAAGTTTTCGAAAATCCAAAAAACTATAAAAAATATGACAAGACCCAGATGATCATAATAGTGAGACAATAAACAGAAGTAACAACATTAGCAAGAATAGGGAGGAGAACGAAATATCAAATAAGAATGAATTAGTTACTATCTATAATATAATTTATCACGAAGCAATAATAAACATACAATAATGGATTGTCAGAAGAGATGAGACGCGATGTAAATGAAACAGACTCATCATTAGAAACGATAAAGTTGTTTACACAAATAGTCCGTCCGATTATGGTCAAATATAAAATACAGCTTTGGAGTCATGACTCCTCGTCACACGACTTCCAGTCCCCCTCCTGGGCCACTTCCATCCACAACCATCTTGTCCACAGTCAGGGACCACGCTTGATCGTGACCGGGGATTGAGTCGTGACCTCAGATTTAAAACTTAAAAGAAATGCGAGCAAGGATGAAATTTATTTATTGTTTGAAACATTTAAAGAGTGTTTACAATAATTACCTTAATTAAATTGTCATTGGGATGTGCATTGATAGAATAGATACATTCCGATAAAAAATGTTCACAGCATGCGTAAATCCATGCCAAAATCAAGAAAAGAAGATAAATAATGTTAAATCATAATAAAGCAGTTATTTAATACACGAGGCTGTTTATAAAGATGACTATCGTCACATTCTTTGGCACATTTTTCGAGACATTGTATTGAAATAGACAATATTGTAAAATAAATGTTTTTTCCAATATTCTAGCTGATAGGTTGTAGGCTGCATTGATCTAAAACAATTGGAATGTAGTGTCTATAATACGGTGCCAAAAAGAATGGGGTTTACAAATAAGAAAATCATTATTATTATTTGTAAGGGTAGTTGTATAGTGCCATTTGGAGAAATGTAGCATCAAGGACGCTGCGCAAAACTAGAAAATAACAAAGCCATAGTAACATTAACTAAATTTAAAATACTTGGCAATTCATACAGAACGAATTCATAGATGAAGCGGGCTGTAAAAGGCCTAGGACTTGTGAAATAAAGTGTCAAGCACCAAAAAAACAAAAGACAGAGAAGATACAAAATTCCACATAAAAATAATAAATAAGTAATGTATGTATTACAATATAATGGAATTTAAGTACAATGAATTATATAAAACGATGCGTATTCACTGCATTAAGTATACATAGGTTAGGATGATCTGAAAATTAAATTAAAAACAGAATGAAGCGATTTATGCATACAAGTTTTACAAATTGTAAAAAGAATGGCGGCAAGAGAAAGTAATTGAGAAATATGTTATTAATTCTACGATGCAGTGAGTCGGTATATTGGCAATTGCATCACAGCTACAAAATTATTTTGTAAATAATAAAATATCATGGTTATAATAGGATGCCAGGTAAACATTTTTTTTAAATATATGAATACCGCACAAGAGTCCCAACTGCTCCCGTTTGGAGCCAGTGAGACCATGGCATCCCCAATTGGAGTTTATTGTGAGACTGAAGATAGTGTGGAGGGGACAGAGATGGGGAATAGGAAGGTGGAGAAGTACCTGGCTATTCAGATCTGGTCACCAAACACGGCTAAAGCCAATAGTCATCAGTTGACACATCCTCTCAGGTTCTTTGACCCCTGATCGTGACTGACTCCATCTGCTTATCTCGGGCCACTCAGCGCAGACATTTAAAGACGACATTTGATTTCACTTAAGTCGTAAAAGGTGTTAGATCTCCTCATAAGCCACCATCGGAGGCTGAGCGGACAATTAGCATGGAGAAACTGGATTATGATTCATTACTTAATGGTCCAAGTCGTAAATAGTGTATTTACAGATAATTACGAGATAATTATGTATTTTATTGAGCTGCGAGTAATTAAAGTGCTTTCAAATACCAAGATATCATTAATATGATCTTTTTCATATATTAAGGAACGTATGAGAAAGAATTATAATATTATTGTGGGAGACACGAATGGCACGATCCCGAAGTAAAAACTTTATTCCTCACCAAATTCTAATTCTTTATACCAAAAACTCGCTGGTACCTAGGTTGCAAGCAGTTAGTAACAGATACGAAGATGTGGCGGATATATTTAACTGCACGAAAAGCAGCTACGAGAGGGCTATGCTATCATATATTTCCAATCAATATTAATTTAATCTAAGTTTACCTTATTTGTACTATAAAATTTGTATGTACTTGTATCTCTTGCTCATATCTCAGATGTCATTTCACAATCAAATGCCACAATCAATTGTTATTCTCTTTTTTTTTTATTATTCCCAATATTTTCTTTTGGTTTTTAATGTGACATGTAAATATTGTTTATGGTATCTTTATACCGTTAAAATTAAATAAATTCCTGAGTGTAGTCAATTTAAAAGACCTACTCGACTCGCTACGCCACCATTCACAAACAAACTATGTAGCATACTTGCCAATTCTTCACCTACATGGTTTAGCAAACGAATGTACCAACGATATCGACATTTTAATGTAACAAATTATATTATTGTAGAAAGCAATTACTTTGTGGTTTGTCATATGTATTTAATAAAAATAAAACACTTTTTTTTTTAACAGGTTTCGCTTTACTCAAGCATCTTCAGGGTAAATTAATATATATCGTGGTTTAAAAAAAAAAAGTGTTTTATTTTTATTAACAAATTATATGTTTAAAACATCCTTAAACACTTTTTCTTAACCAGATACATATTTTATCACTTCTGAGAGTAAATTATTATTGGTTTTTATTTTTTTTTAATTTATCGAATTGTAATGTAAGAAATCATTTTTGCAACCAATTGTTTATTACTTGACCTCTTGTAAAAAAAGTGTGAACATTATGTATGTAGCCAATGTAAAAGGTGGTATAAAAGAGTAAATAAAAAATTATTATAAAATTTTATAAAAATTAATTCATTAAGTTGTTAAAAATTTCAAGCACCAGCACAATTTTAATTAAAATCAGAAGTACGAAGACTTTTAGAGCACTACAGACTAGTTTAAAAAAAATTACTATACATTTTTATATATTGAAGTGAGGGTACAGTTATTCCAGGTGATAAAAACGACATTGCATTAGGAGCTATATATATATATTTGGTACTTAATAACTTGAATATTCATTTTTAGTAAGATTAAAATAATAAGACGCCTGATCTGTCGGTTAACGGTAAATTAAACTCTTTTCAGATACTTTTATCAATATTCGCCATCTTCTTCGATGGAGATGAATAGAAAAAATCATGAATCATACATGTGTAAAAAATATCCACGGTTTTTATGATGTATTGTTTGAATCGTAGTAGTGTTGCTGTGCTTTATTATTTTCGAAAAAAACAGTACATAAATAACATGAGTCTAAACAGTTTACAAGATTTTATAAAAAATTGCAAAGGTCCAATACCAATGACACGTCTCTATGAAATATTAGTGATTATATATACATTTCACCAGGTGGGTTAAAAAAAACGACATATAAAAATGTGGGGGTTATTCATGTATGTGCGGGTATATGCGTAGGTGTATGTGTCCGAATTGTGTTAATTAGTGGACGATTAAGTAGCAGAAATGATTTTTCTTAAATGACGGCAGGGAGTCAAAAATATCCCGAGAGTTGAGTTAGGTTCAATACAGTTCAAGCAATTATGTATTACATACAGCTTTTATGTAAGCCATTTTTAGTTCACAACGTCATTTCCATCATAAACAATGCGTCTTTCAAATTAATAAACATTTAACTTTGAAGACGCCATACTGTTTGTTCCGTGGGTTTTTATTGTTCTAAGTATAAGAAAAGAGACTATTGAAACTAGGGCGAAGCCGGGTAGTAACTATTAACTTCATCTAGAAAGTCATGATATGTATAAAACTTTCACATAACAATTTCATAATTAAATAACCGTTAGGTAATGAAGATTTCTTTCGGACAGAATACTCGAGGGTCGGATGGAAACAAAATAAATCCTAATTTAATCTTCAGAAAGCTTTCTCCGAGTTAAAAAGTTGGTAAGTTCGGAATTGGTAAAAGTTACAAGAGCCTTCGTGTAGATAGCCTAGTTTTTGAAGAATATGATTTTAGACTTAGTCGAGGACAGAATGTGCATTTCGTGACGACTTTAGGCAACAATAGACAGTGAAGGGAAATCAATACGTAATCTGAATACTTTGCTCCACATCCAACCACACTGTTCTGCATACACACCTTCTGTTCTGTATACTCTACCTTCTGTTCTGTATTTTATAATATGTTATATTCTTTATACTACTCTCCTGCTAGTTTGGTTCTATTCTGGGGTTTGAGGCTTTTAGGATCGTACAGGCAAATAAATAATGCGAAAAGTTTTCAGGAAGGAACTACCGCAAAAATATTGATATTGAATCCATTAGCAATACATTGATATTGGAAGAAAAGTTTGGGCAAACGTTGGTACATTATTTTATTTTCAAATACAATCGCAAAAATATTTTATATACAAAAGTATTTTATTTTTCGAATTTTTTCTACAAACTTGAACTTTTTAAGTCTATATTTCTCTATTATTTTATTTACACTAGCTCCACACAGGGGGCCTTAGGAAAATCATTTCCCTCAACCAGTCTCTCCAAAGCCATATTTTAAGCCATTGACAGTAGATGGGAAGACGCGTCCGCCGCCATGACCTAGACAATTCTCACCACATAAACCCAGATACCCCTGCTAACTCACCAGATGTAGCGAACCACTTGAGATGTTCTATGGAAGAGGTGTTGGTTATCCAATAAATGGTTCCCTGGGCGGCGGTACCCATACCCTCACCCTACCCAAATTGAATACCAATTAAGATAAGAGTAGAAATGAACTTTTCTTCACTTCTCTGTTATCAGTTGTGTTAATTGTGACAATCTTTATACTTATAATATAATTAGTAATAATATTATGTACCTAAGTATGTGTGTTTAAATTGTAATTGAACATTAACATCCTGTTGACAAACTGCTTGAATTGCATTGTACCTTGAAAACCAATAAAAATTTTTTTAAATCCCCAAAAGGGGTTCCCCACAGTGCAACTGGTTCCTGAAAATGTGATTTACCTAGCTCTAGTTATAGAAAAAATATCAACAGATAATCAATAGGAAGTGATTGTATTTTCTGTAGACAATATTATTGATGTCATAAATGAATCGTCTGAAACCATAGTGAACTAATTCACTTTTAGGAATTTCTGAGTTAGAGCTTGAAATGAGGGCTCCAAATCATCCAAACTAACTCTGCCAGAGAGAACCAATTAGAGAAATACTGTCTATGATTGTTCAAGACAGTATTTCTCTGATAGAAATAGATTATGATTTGGAGCCCTCATTTCAACAAGTTCTAACTCAGAAATTCCAAAAAGTGAGTTAGTTCACTATGGTTTAAGACGATCCAAATATATATGTAAACAAAAAAATCACAAACGGGCACAATGTTATAATCTTGATAAATGAAGAACTAAGTACAAATAGAATTACACAACTTTAATCTAGCTCTATTCCTACAACCTATGTACTTACGTATGAGTATGCATATGCAGTGTATGCAAGTCGTAATAACAATGTACATTAGATAATAATTCTCAAGTAGAAATGTTAGATAACAAGAATAAAACCTACCTTTTTGTTATTATTAGACATTTCGCGTCCGTTGGGAGGAAATTAATAATCTATTTTATTTATTCAGTTGAAATTATGATATTCATTTGTAGTTCAAAATACAATAATTCAATCTTGAATGTGGTCGTTTTTAAATACACATACTTGATAAGATAGAATAATGCAATCAAACATAGGTAGGTAATATGAGATAAATAATAATTAATTAAATATATGACACATTACGAAAGAAAACGAATTATTTTAGTTTGTTTTAATCAGTGGTTTAGTGTTCAAAGATAATTGACAATTTAAATTCGAATCACGAAGTTTTCAAAGAACATTGGTGTCTTGCATTAAAATCAAATGAACTTTATTTATCAAATCCATAGGTACATCTATAGGTTACTGGTTGATAACATATTAAAAAAAAAAAATTAAAAACAAAAATGTTTTTGCTGTAAAAGATACTTTCAGTATCGCCCTGGTGTAAGTCCACCATTCAGAATTTAAACGTCGCATGAAATTACTTTAGCCGTGTTTGGTGACCAGATTTGAATAGACAGGATCGTTCCCACATTCCTCTTTCTTAACTCGGTCCCAACCCCACACAGGTACTTCCCCACATTCCTCTTTCTTAACTCTTTCCCCTCCCCACTACCTTCAGCATCACAACGTACTCCAATTGGGGATGCCACAGTCTCACTGGCTCCAGACGGGAACAGTTGGGACTCTTGTGCTTTATTCATATAGAAAAAAAATTCCGCTAAAAACTCAAAAATTGTAATCTCTGAAAGCGAGAAATAAGTTTTTTTTACGGATTTTTTTATTTATTTTCAGAATATTTTGTAAAATATTTATAGTGTAATTTCCATCATGAGCTATAGAGCGAAGTATTATTATCAATGACAGGGACAAGTTTAAAGCAAATTGAGGAATTTCAAAATACCAACGCAAAATAATTTTATGTAGGTAAGTATACATTTTTTAAATTTCTCAATACTGAGTGTTCTTTACTATATTTATTTATTTATTTATTTATTTTTTTCATGTTCTCTATAAAACAGTTATACACCAATATATATCATAGAGAAGATTATAAATTACAAAGTAAACAAGGGCAGTTTTACTACTTAGTGACATTTGCTAAAAGATAGTTGCTGAACTGTCTGTAAGTGACATTGAAAATGTCGATGGTCAATGCAGAATCGTTAAGCAGTTGAGTCGCTCTGTTTATTGGCGCGTTCTGATATGTAGAAGTCCTCACTTTCGGAGCATAAAAAAGTGCATGGGATTTACCACGAGTATACTTGTTAGGGACGTAAAAATTAACCTCTTTTAATATAGGCGGATTGAGTATGATACCAGAGATTAGCTTAAAAAAGTGTTTACCTAAAAATATTTTTCTGCGGGATTCTAAGGTGTTGAAATCGAGCATCCCTGTTAAGAACAAGGATGGATAAAGGAATGGATAGTACTTATATTCCCTCATATACAGGTAACGCAAAAATCTTTTTTGTACTTTTTCTATTTCTAGGATATGGTTTTGTTCAGAAGGGGCCCAAATAATGGAACTATATTCCAGGATGCTACGAACAAGTGCTTCATATGTTCGACGTATTGCAATTCCATTAGTAAATGATCTCGCATTACGAAGAACAAATCCAAGCATTTTGTTGGCGCGGGAGACAATGTCAAATATGTGGGATTTGAAAGAGAGATTTGCTTAAAAAATCACGCCAAGGTCTCTAATCTCATTTTTCCGTGTTAATATATTTTTATTAATCTGGTAGGGGAATAGAAATGTATTTTTGGATCTTGTAAATGTAACGACATTGCACTTCTGGATGCTGAAGGGTAATTTGTTCAGTTCCGACCATTTGACAAGAGAATCAAGATCATTCTGTAGAATAATGGAATCTATGTAACTTTTAATAGCTCTGAAAAGTTTGATATCATCAGCGAAGAGGAGATATTTTGAGCGGTTAATGGTCTTGCCTATATCATTAATGAATAAAAGAAAGAGGAGGGGTCCTAAATTTGATCCCTGGGGTATGTACATGTATATATGTACAGTGGTAGAATCAAGCATAGAATAGTAACAGACTCGTGAGTCAATTTGTAGTCATAATGCAATGGGCATCTTATGTCGTCATGCCAGTTTTATGTCCGACAGAGCAAACAAAGTAGGTACGGTTCAGTACAGTATTAGTCGAGTGCGACACGTTGTTATCTAAGTACTGCAGTTGCAAAGTGAACTCACATAACCTGTCCTAATATAATTTATTATTGCAAGCAAACTAAATATTCTAGGAGATTATATTATTATTAATTGTATCTAAAACAAAACATATTAAGCAATATAAGGAAGTACGAAACCCGCCAAGATAAATAAATATGAATAATTCTAGCTAAAACACTTTTGTTATTCGGCGGTACATCCTTCTGCACACTTAGTTATATTTTGTGTAAGTAATAATATTGTATTTTTGTAGGAATATATATTTTAGTATTTTCCCTAAAAAATAGTGTATGTGTATGCCGAGGGGCCAACTATCGGAGGAACAACTGTAATAGAAACCCAGTGAATAAGAAGTAACAAAGATAATAATTTTTTAATAATTTTTTTTAATTGTAAAACTAATGTTTAAGACAAGATTTTTTATGCGTAGCACAAAGGGTAACAATTATTATAAGCAATAATTATCAGCCTGAAACACTAATCCGTATTAAAAAATATCTCTTGAGAAAAGATACATGTCGCCAAACGGGAGTCGAACCCGCACCCCTCTGATTGCCGGTCAGGAGCTCTACCATGAAGCTACGGCGGGCTACCTCCTACCCATGAAATGATTGAATATATACCTAGTGATGCATTCAACAATTATCGCTTAATACATTTTTTCACCTGCAAACAACCAACTTTATTTTTATATGAGAAAGGCGTGTAAGTGCTAACTCTCTCACTAGGTTTCAAACTAACATTCAAACAAAGAAAATTATAAAGTTGATTTTTTCTTCACTCCTACACAATAAAATAATACATAAATATGATACAATTCACGCCATATTGCGAAGCAGGTACTTACACGCCCAAATGAGTCATTTGAATATTGGCACTGATAAAAAAAATGGCTATCTTTTATCCAAAAAGATAAGATTAATCTATAAACTTAATGATTAATGAGTTATCACTACCATGATGATAAACACAGAATAAATAAGAACACTAGAAATGTGACGTGAGCATGCTTCGTGATTCATAAGTCTGACCATTCTTCGCTTCAATTTGAAATGCAGAATTCATTCTACTATCATTATAAAATGTTCACTTCGATCAAATGGAATGGCGATATACGATGTCAGGCAGCGTAACGCCCTTTGTTCACGCAGCTACTTAAAAGCGACTAAATCGCCGCTACCCGCTACCTGTCATACTATTTTGCTAGTGCAGCGCGTAGCGGCATTTAGAAACACTAATAATAGCATGGAAGGTTCACTCGAGCGGCGATCGCGTCGCTTGAGAGTAGCTCCAAGAGAGTAAGAGAGACAGACATGGTGATTTGCTTAATGGTCTAGAACCAAAAGGTACAAATTCGTGGGTAGGTACATTCGATTTCTTTCAAAAAAACAAGGAAGGCAATTAAATCATAAATGAAAAATGTTACTGCAAACAATTATCATTATTGTTATTATGTGTGCAATATTGACCTCGATGTTCGAAACTGTGTGATTTACTTTCATTCCATATTGATTGTTGATAAACAATTCATTATTTTGCCTAGCGATACAATAATATTATTATAATTATTAATTAATATTATATAAAGTTAAAGTTCAGGAAATAGCAATGGCAGAATCGGAATATCAAATTCCAAATAATCGACTTTTTTTACTGGACTTGAAAATGAGTAGTATCTAGGCATGAAATTATTCAAATAACACCATTCGATAATTTAAATTAGTTAATTAGGGATGTCACTAGTAAATGAGGTAGTTATTTATAAATTATTCGAATTAAGTATATGTATACATTGGAGAATTATTTCGATAAAAGTTATCGAAATATTCAGAAAGGTTGTTTCTACCAATAGACCCACAATATAATCTGTGCGGGGGTCAAAAGAGGAGGACGAGCTATGATTTAATTCATATATTTTAATCTACAAAATTTTGAATCCAATGGGACTAAGGCATCCCCAATTAGGTATGTTATGTAGCTGAAGGTAATGGGGAGGGGAAGGAAATGATAATTCAGATCTGCTCATCAAAAACGGCTAAATCCACAACAAGCAAAGTGTCGAATCTGTCTATCTACAACTCTGGTACGAGCAATTCAACAAATAACCACAATATCATAATTTATTCAAATGAATTTTAACAGATTAACTGATTAGCATTTTAATCAAAATCATCACGAATTCATCAGAATTAATTTTAATCGATTATTCGAACCATCATATAATCAAAATAAATGTTTCGAATATGCCCATCATTAAATTTAACTTGTTCCAGAAGAAAAATAACTACCTGACCCAGAATCCTTTCCGTGTAGTGACTCTGGTGAGTGGTGACTCCCGTCACAGTAATAGTGACTACCCTGACTCTAGTGACTGTGACTCTGGTGAGTGGTGAGTAGTGATGTCGAGGACACTCGCGACTGGAACCGAAGCTGGTCACAACCTTCTGATAATGATACCGTCGTTGAATAATACGGTACGGAGAAGTACCTACTTAGCCAAGATCGTGGGTGTACGACTGGAATATCCGAATTAATTTACATTCAGAAGGAAATGTCGAAAAGATAGCTAGAGAAGAAATGTTAGACAGAAACTATAATAAACCCAATAAGATAAGTGAATGCATAAATTTAATGGTGGTATTTATTGACATTTAAATGCAATTTTTCGATTGCATTCGGTTAATAGTATTTATTGCAAGTAGTGATGTGTAAATTACCCGGGAGTATTCCCGAAACGGAGAATATTGAGGAAATTTTCATCGAAGTGGAGAAATCACCATACCAACGAATGAGGTTTTCTCCTACATCGAAATTTCATGTTATTTGTATGAGTAGATGTATCATAATATAAAATAGAGCGTTCCAATGACAAATCTTTCACTTTGAAAACTCGTAACTTCGTTATTTTGGGAGATATTGAAATGCTAATTTTACTTTAATTAATTGTTTTATGTTTCGTAGGACTCGATTTATTTTTATTTTTATAGTGAATACTTCACAAGAGTCCCAAAGAGCCGGTGAGACTATGGCATCGCCAATTGGGGTATGTTATGAGGCTGAAGGTATGTGGGGAAACGAAGGAGACGAGGAAGAGGAAGGTGGGGAAGTACCTGGCTATTCAGATCTAGTCACTAAACACGGCTAAACCCATTTTAAGCAACGTTTCAATCCTGAATGGTGGTCTTACACCAGGGCGATACTAAGAGTATCTTTTACTCTGGAACGTGCCGCAAATATACTATACATTATTTTAAATAATTAATTGTGATATAACACAAATCAATTAAATACAATATATTGCGCACGCCGGGTTCGAACCCGCGGCCTTCGGAATGGGAATCCAACCCCTACCGCTGGACTACGCCGGCCGTTATTTTTTATTAAATTTAATAATGTTAGATATTATTAAGTTCTGCAAGTATTTAAGTTTTTTATTATTGTGACAGCTGTTTCGGCTTACATAATTTACATAAACAAGGCCATTTTCAAAGGTGTGGTTGGACCACTTTGAGACGGCTTATTTATATGATTCTAAATTTCAATTTTGAACGGCTTATTTATATGATTCTAAATTTCAATTTTGTCTAAAATTATTTATTACCGGTTAAGCCCACTTATTGATAAAATAATTGCGACAATAGATTCTCCTTTATGTAGGGCGCTTTTAAATCCATTTTATGTTCTTAATTATTCGGAATTTTGGATACTTTATCATATACGAGTACACACATAATATTGCGAAGTTTAACAAGTACAACAAAATGTGTTTGCACACATATTTGTGTTAACTAAATAAGTTGCTAAAATAATCATCAATATCCAGTTCAAGAGTTTATTGCAAATTCTACGAATCTAACAACGGAATTTTTTTTATGTTTACACCAAAAATATATTATGTTAGATAGTATTTTGTTTGCACAGCAGGAATTTGTATTTTGGATAAAAACTGATGACTTGTTCTGTGTAGATATGTTGGAAAAGGTGTGACAGAATGAGGTCATATCGACAGGTATTCCATGAATTTCCTCTCCAATAATTAGTCACTTGGTTCAAAGCAAAATCGGTTCAGTCGCTACTTGATATTGCTCAAACACTATCACTACCAGTTATCAAACCCTTAGGGAATATGCATACATGATACATCGTAAAGAAATCATTACATTAATAAATAGTGTAGGTATATTAAAATCTTTTTCCAGCATAATATTTCAAAAGAATATAAATACAGTATAAATCCTTCATAAACTATTTTATGTAGTTTCAAGCAAATTTACATAATTCAAAATGATCTAACTATAGGTAGGTACTTGTTCAAATAAGTATTTTGGCAAATCTAAATCTTAGGTTCTTAAATTGCATTTAACAAAATAGGTTCTTAGTTTGGTCTTAATTAAATTATTTTTTTAAGAAACTGCCTAAAAACCGATTTTTATTATTAATTGTAGTTCAACAATAAATGTCTGCCATTCTTCTAAGCAGGTAAAATATTAATTATGATTTGAACGAAATACATAGATTGAAATTGCACTATTTCCATTCCCGCACGGCATACCAAAAAATTATTCTTACATTTTCCCTTCAATAAACATTGAAACACTTTTAATTTGTTCGTAAAAACTTCAGTTCCGTTTTTAACCGTTTTTACGAATAAAATGATCGTATTTTAGAATAACATTTTTCTCCGTGCGACAACTGAAATAGTAAGTACCTATGCAGTATTTCCAGATGCGTGGTTTTTACCATGTTGGAATAGTTTTGGGTCATTTATATTATTTACATTTTACAAGACATGGTTTTTTTTAGCCGTCACCAAGAATATATAGGTACTTTTGAGAAGGAATCTATTTTTTTAACTTCAGTAGGGTTCACAATGTCTCTTTATCTAATTATTATATTTGTCAATAAATAATAAGAATACATTAATATAATGAAATTAACAATATGTATATCGTTTAACTTCAACTAGGTAGACAATAATTGTAAATGTAGAAAAAATAAATTATTAAAGTTTTGGGAGAATTTTGTCTCACTCTTCTCATAGATTTAAAAAAAATTAATATTAATATTAATATTTTAGTTTAAAATGGAGTTATACAAATTAAACATGGTTTTCCTATTACCAAAGCACAATTAGAAAATTATTGCTTTTTATAAAGCATTATAATAGATCATTTACTTAAGTAACATTGTTTTCTTATTTAATTTCTCAATAAAAACTTTTACGAAAAACATTTTTTTTTTGTCCATCAAAACATGTTTTTTTTACCTCTTAAACATGATTTATTTTTATTTTTGGGACATGGCATCACTGGTACCTACCTAGAAATCTTATTACAATTAAGTTGAATCAAAGGGTTGTAAAAAAATTAATGGTACCTAGACATATTTATGTAGGTAATTTTTTTTAAACAGATGTAAAAAAAATAACAAACGTCAAACGCATTTCGTTGTGTAAAATTCTAAATATATTTTTTAATGCTTTTCGTCTTCAGTTCAAAAAAAATCTGTTGTAAAATAACAGATTTGATTTGTTATTTTAAAATATACAAAAATTGTAAGAAAGGTCAGATAGATACCTAAGCTACTCATTACTGCCATGATTAATTACTAAACAGGTACTACGAGAGGTTGTGATTGGATTATTTATGGTAAGATTGTATTTTATCTTATCATTATTATTGAAGACATGTTTCGAGTATTTTCCTGGTTGATTACTATTTATCTAGGTGAGTTATTTTTTATCTGATCTTTTTTAGGTGGTGTTGATTTGATGTGTTCATCATTAGTAAAGTGTGGTTCTAAGTGACAATAATTATAAAGATAGATCGTCTAATCTAAAGCATGTGCATGTACAAAAGAGTTGCTTCAACTAACATTACGCTTGGTTGATCACGGAACACATGAACACAGAGTTTCATTTGAATAGTATATAGGTAGTACGAGCGCTGATAAATATTTATGAATAAGTCGTTTACAAGTCCAGTTTCTCTGAGATAAACTACATTATCTAACATACAGCAGAATAACTGAAGTCTTAATACCTTGAGAAAGACCACAGAGAATGCAGCCACCGTTCTTTCGGTTACAAACATTCTTGAGACATGACGCTTCTCGACATTATTACTTGATTATTTACCATTCAACGACTCATCAACCTGAATCTAAAACAGGTGAATCAATATGACTAAACAAACATAAAATAATGACGTCAGGTAGCACGGCAAGACATAACTCAACTCGGAAATAGACAATCATAGTTCGAATGAGGAAAAAACCAAAACATCTATATGGAATAAATGAATCTGGCAGCACGCGAGCAGCGAGGGTGGTTGGTTGGTTGGTTTGTTGGCAGGCTTGCTCGATCCCTGGCTTCAGGTAGGTAAAGCGCGGCAAGGTGAGCGGCCAGGTAGGTTATACCTTGCCGGGGAAAGAGGCAGGTAGCGGTAAGGTAAGGTAAGTTAGTTTACCTTTAGTCTGCAACGCGGTGACAGTGCTCAGAGCCAAAAGGGCGAGCGCCGCCACGACCAGGCTCCCACGCATTTCGGTGACCACCTTGCGGAAGATCCGCACTCCACCCATTCTCAAAAGTTAATCCAAAAGATAAAAAAAAACACTTCACAAGTATGACGAACCATCCCACACAGATATAACAGGTGACGAGCACTCACACTATCACAGATTCAAATATAACCGCCACACGATAGATAAGTTTGAAGCGACCGCTTCACGGAACGGGTCTGTGTGGCACACCTTTCAGGTAGGTTACGCGATAAACTTATAACTTTGCACAAAAACTTTTGAACAATGCATTTTCTCTTTCCGCGGTAGCGGAAGCCATGTTCCTGCAGCACTGAGTTTATTGGGAGATGACAAGGAGCGATCTGCATTCACAGGACGTCGTGGTACTGTTCCTTGTTGTCATTTTATCGGTTGCAAAAACATCGCGATACCCCGGGCGGACACACGCTGTGCGGACGACACTCACTCTCCGCTTTCGGGAACTGACTGAAGCGCGAACAATCAACAAGTTGATCGTCGCGGCGCTGCATTCGGGGCAGTCGCTCTCAGCGGCTCGGCCGACCAAACTTTCCGCTCATGCGCGCGGCCAACTTCATTGCGATGGCGCGTAAACACGCGAACGCTGCCTTAGTTAGGTACCTGCCTAGTACCTACCGTGCTGCAAGTTCTGCATTTTCGTTTTCACAAAGAACGTTCCTTTTCCAAAATAAGCCTTCTTTGCAACGTCGTAGCTATAGCATTTTCATGGCGGACCTTCTATCCTGAGGGGAGGCATGGAAGAAATGAAGGGGAGGGTAACATTATTGGGAAGTTTATTGAGACCTCTACTTACCACAATTTACTATTTACATTTCTTTGATAAGAGAGATAGTGCAAATAATATTTTTTTGTATTTTACAGGAATGTAATCTACGAGTATTAATTCTCTTTTTCCTACGCAAAACTGTGGCCGATCGGGTGGGGGGGTTTGAAACCCTACACCTGCATTTGTTTTTAAGTTTTAATTTTTCAAATACATAAATAAGTTTGTAATTATTTTTATTATTATACAGAATTATTCATTATGCTTCAGAACACTAACTTCTGTCTGTCTACAAATTATTAGCAATTTTAGCACTTTTCCAATAAGATTTTCATTGTCCGCTGACGCCAATAAAACGCCGGATGTCGGATACATTCCTAAATAATATTAAATTGTATTCGCTTGCCATACGGGTTTATTTATGTATTTACAAGTCGTAAGGAGTATATACCATTTTTATAATATTATACTAGCGGGGAACCGTGAAAATTCACGGGATATCAGATATTATAATATAAGGTACCTACTCCAGTAGGCACCTTATATTATTTTTTTAATCAATAATGACCTTCTAACTTATCTAAGTTATATATTTTTTATTGTTGGGTACAGTTAGTTTTAATAGTTAAAATAATTTTCAATTTTTTTAATTTTCAAGTATCCCGAAATCGCCCCAAATCTGTGGTTGTCTGTGTGACATCACTAGTCTCAAAAAGCCAACATATTTTGTATGGCGGTGCGTCCACATTCGAGACGTTCTTTTTAATATTGAAGAACACCAGGTAAAATAACAGCATCTCATCATCAGTACTCTTATTATATTCTATAAATGCAAAAATACTTCCGTGAACACATCTGATAAATTAAACATATTTTATAACAATTTATCATTGTTATAAAAAACTGCATTAGGTACTACGAAAAAAATGCACCGTTTATCGTCTAAAGAACAAATTTGTATTTATAATGGCATTGTAATAAAATGTACGAAAATACAATCGTATTAGATACCGGTAAAGAAAATGTCAGATGTGATACGATCATATGCTCAAATAGTCTGAAACTTACCGTACATAATTAAAAATGTATTTTATAGCAAACTATGACTTACGTAAGTAATAAGATGATTTTCTTACTTCATTCTTTCTTTTCTTACTTTTCTTAAAATTCTGCACCAACACAGTCAGGAGATATATTAGAATCAAATAATCATCTCAATATCAACTCTGCATCGGAAAATTATCCGAATGTAAGAGATTTCCGTTGGGGTTTTTATTATTGATGGCTTAAATAATGCTTCAATTCCGTTAACAGTGTTGAACGACAACAATTACATATTTTAAATACAAACAAAACTTGGGTTTCATCGGCTCTCCCAATTTCTACCGATTTCTAACAAGTTTTCCTTAAACGTTTGAAGTTTTTAAGCTCTGAAAAAAATATATGTTATTCTTTAAGATAGTACCTATACATTCCCCACAAACGGTAATTATTTACACGTTTGTTTATATTATTTTACAATAATTTATATATATGAAAATATTCACAATGTTTCTTTAAATGCTACTTGACATAAGCCCCACGAGATTTTTGCTGTTTTTCAAACGAGTCGTGTTTATTAAAATTTTTCACAATTTTCGCGTGAATTTTATGGTTTTTTGTCATAACATTCTTATTGTGGTATCTCTTTTTCTGCAACGGAACACTTTGCAAACCCATAAATTTTGACGGAACCCTTGGCTTTTTTTTAGATTTATAATATTAAAAATTTAAATAAAATATTATTAAACACATTATTTATTTAGTATATAAATAAAAAATATAAATTATATAACAAAAAATGGAATATAAACAAAAAAATTGAATATACATAATATAATGGAAAATAAATTTAAAGCTATTGACCAGCAGCTGAGAATAAAAGTTTAAAAATGCTTGCAATTGTACAGGGAGGTTCCAATGAGAAAGATCGATTATTCCCCGTATCAATTTTTTTAAATAAAAAATTCAATAATAATAATAAAATCGTTTATTTATCAATAGATTTTTTTTTTCACAATACAGGTACAGATTTTAGATTGCTCATTGGTTCTATTGACGAAAATTTATTTCTATCGATTTATTTCATTCAATACTTGCTTTAATATATACCTACATTCAAGTAAGCCATAAAAATGCTCAAAACGCACGATGATAAATTATTAAATATGGTGTACTTCTTATAAGTATTTTTTGATCATAATATTTTTGATTTTTCAATTTTGTCTAAACAAAATAAGTGAATAAAAAAATTTAAATATTTTAGTTTCTAAGACCTTAAATAAATTTAAAAAACTGAGGTATTTTTGTCACAAAATACGTTCTCGGATTTATTTTTTAATGATTTTAATTTAACTAAAATTTAAATTTTGAGAACTGTGTTGACTAGATTATGTATTGATTTATTTTATTGTGTGATTATATAATTTGAAATTTGTGTTGTTTAATAGAATCTATTGTTTAAATATTGAACAAATCTGCCAACGACCAACGGTATAACCTTAGTACATATATTAAAAATACACTTAGTTTTTCAAAATTTTAAAACTGCTTGCACCAGATAAAATAAAAATCTTTCAAAATCAATTTATGTTTTTTTTGTAAAAAAGAGTCAACACGTCTGGAATTTGATTTAAAAAGGGACTAATTTCCGGTATTCTCTGGTAATACCCTCTTAAGCACCTAATAGACTTTGATGATTTTGAGATAGCAGGCACAATATTTGTAAGGTGGATTCTAATATCTGGTGTGGCGTCGAGCCTGTTCCTACACTTTGATTTGATTGCAGCATAGTTAGGTTGTAGAAAGTGAATAGTGGAAGTAAAACAATAATGACTTGGGTAAATTGGGGTACTCTTCCGACAAATTCGTACAAAATTCATTTAAAGGCTTATCTTTGTGTTTTTGTTTTAAGTCGGAATCACTAATTAAATCAATTAGATTTTTAAACTCACTTGTGCGCCTACTGGTTTAGCTGAAACGGAAAATCGTTTTCGAACCCAGGAATCGTCCTTATTAGTTTTCGGAAAATATTGCAAAAGAGTTGGTTTCAAGTGATGTAGTAGTTGTTCTAAAAATTCGTTGGAAACCTCTTCATCTCCCTTAAAATTTAATTAATTTAAATATTCATCTAGGGCAGGAAAAAAAATTATTAGATTGAACTGATGTAATCCAATATTGTAATTTTTTATCAAAAGACTTAATTTTATCTCTCGTATTAAAAATTGTTATACTTTTTTCTTGTAATGATAAGTTAACTTCATTGAACTTAGTGAAAATATCTGCCAAGTATGCAAGTTTTATCAACCATGAAGGATTTGACAGATCTTCAACAAAATTTTGTCCTGAATTATTTTGTGCCTTTAGAAGGACCAATAACTGACTCCGAAGCCTTAATAGTGTTATTACTCTAGATAGCCATCTCACTTCAGTATGTAATAAATGCTTTGAGTCCGCTACCCATTTCATCGCACAAATTTTTAAATAATCAGGATTGAAGAGGTCTTGATTTTAGATAGTTTAACTTTTTCACGGCTTCATCCATAACATTTTTGAAAATTGTGGAATTTTTTTTAGTCATCAGTGCTTGCCTATGCAAAACACACTGTGGCTATTGTAGATACTTTCTGGACACGTGATACAACACCTTTTTTTCATTCCTACCATGCTGATGGGGGAAAATCTCTAGGAAGTTTTTTGAATAATATTTTAATTCCATAATCAGAACAAATTTTCGAAATTGTAAGCAAACAGGCTGATATGCTTTCCGAAAATATAAAATTCATTTATATTTTCGGAAAGCATACACCTAATCCTGTTTTAACGCAATACATTGGTTCCAAACTAACTAACTAACTAACTAACCATCACGCCGTTTCCCCGCAGGGGTAGGCAGAGAGGACGGACCACCAAACAACTCGGTCTTGGCACACGCTCCTTGCCTCATTCACATTCATACATCTTCTCATACATACTCTTCTATTATTCTGACTCTTGACATGGCCCGACTCAAGTATCTGATTTACTTGATCGTGCCACGTCTTCCTTGGGCGTCCTCGGCTTCTTATACCGTTCACATTCGCGTCATAAATTCTCTTTACACTCCTTTCTTCATTCATTCGCTCAACATGCCCAAACCATCTAAGCGTCCCTTTCTTAATCTTACTTACTACGCTCACATCAGCCTTGCATTCTTTTCGGATCTCCACATTCCTCACACGATCATACATGGTTTTACCACACATACGCCTCAGGGATCTCATTTCTACAGCATTCAGTCTACTTTCATCCTTTCTCTGCCATTTCCACGCTTCACTGCCATACATCAGGGTACTCCATTGTGGACTGCTAGCTTCGCTTCTGTGGACAACTTTTTGTTGGCTCCAACGGCGTTCAATCCTCCATTAATGGAGTTACCTGCATTCACCCTTCTTTCGATATCCCTATCAGCCTTCCCATCTCTCGTAAACATACTTCCCAAATATACAAACTCATCCACCTGCTCCAAGTATTCATCATTCACAACTATATTGCACACCGTTTTCTGACTCTCTCTTTCAAACACCAGGTTCCAGGTTCCAGGAAATGATGTGTAGAATAAACACGGGTAAAAACATCAATCTTTTGTAAATTTGACAGAATTGTTCCCAACATTAAGTAAACATTGTGTAAAAAAGTATCAACAATGTACCAGAAAACTTTAAAATCGTTCCTTGTTGTTAATTTTTTTTTGTAAAAATTATAGATATACACATGTTTGTATTATATATGAAGTTAGTGTTCTCCTTTAGACGTTCGATATTTGATTGATGACGATTTTTTTCACAAACTAATTTCACACGATTTTTCACCAACATTTACGGCACCAAGCGCGCTTACTGTTTGACTAATGGGGCCAACAGACCTAGCTATAAAAGCTCAAGCGTTATTTGGCTTGGCCTACTTCAGCATATCACTCGTCATACATTCGCATTGGGAATGTACGGCAACCGATATGCCGAAATATGCCAAACCAAATAACGTTTGATATTTTATAGCTAGGTCTGTTGGACCCATTAGGAACCGACATATTCATTTGTTCAATTGTTACACAGATGACAGTACAGTCCATGATAACGTTTTGTTGACAAGCCCCCAAAAGGTGCACAAATTCCAACGGCTCGGAGAGCTTTGAAGCAAAGAATGGACGGTTACCTCGAGAGTGTTTTCTCTTGGGGTAAGAATAATCTCGTCGAATTCAATGTTTCAAAGACCCAATCATGTCTGATTACGTCTAAAAGGGATCGAAATGACAATCTAGTCTCCTTCAACCAGTGGCGAAACTATAGGGTGGCAGGGCTGGCAAAATGCCACGGGCCCCGCGAGGGCCGGGGCCCCCTCCGCGAGCTCAGATGTACCTTAATATTTTTAATAAAATTTAGTAAAAATTATAAAGTTGGACACAACTAAAGACCAAATACAAATTCAAATAAATTATTAACCCGTTTAATCACAGGGGACCATATTTGTCCCAGCTCACATAGGTCTCACAGAAATCGTTGTTTCTCCCTTACTATCAGAGTCGGAAGTATGATCTAAACGGTATTGGAAAGAGAATACAATAATAAACACATACGCCCCGCGAGGGCCGGGGCCCCCTCCGCGAGCTCAGATGTACCTTAATATTTTTAATAAAATTTAGTAAAAATTATAAAGTTGGACACAACTAAAGACCAAATACAAATTCAAATAAATTATTAACCCGTTTAATCACAGGGGACCATATTTGTCCCAGCTCACATAGGTCTCACAGAAATCGTTGTTTCTCCCTTACTATCAGAGTCGGAAGTATGATCTAAACGGTATTGGAAAGAGAATACAACAAAAATTTACCCATTTTTGAAACCAAAGTTTTCGATCGCAATTTGAAAAAAAATTACGGAACTTTGTGAATTTTTTAAATTTTTAAAGAATTTTTTTTACATGAAACGAAAAAAAAGAGGTGACAGTAAGGTTTATAATTCATTTATATAATGAAATAAGTAGATATGTGTTTTTTTTTTCATTATCAGTAATTTTTTTTAGAGAAAAAGTGAAGTAAGGCATTTTTAAAACTTTTTAATGTTTTCGCCAAAAAAATTTATATTAAAAAAAATACATAGTAAATTTTAATAAAAAGATTTAAAAGCCTATTTCATCACCTTTCGAAAACAGTTTTTCGTTTTAGGATATGTTAACAAATGTTCCATTTATTTCGATTTTATTGCAAAGCGGGAATATTTTTAGCCTCTGAAAAAAAATACGCCAATTTTTTTAAGGGATTCAAACGCATTCATAAGAAAAGGATGTCGTCCAATTTTAGAACGCATCCATTGGTTTTTTGCCGGGGGGGCCCCATCCAATGAATTTGCCACGGGCCCCCGATGGTATAGTTTCGCCACTGCCTTCAACGGTAGCATTCTTCCAAACAGGTCCTCCATTGATATGCTCGGTGTAACTCTAAGTGACCAGCTCAGGTACGGGGGCTCCATCGAGGCCAGAGTTAAGTTGGCGTCTCAGAAACTGGGCGTACTGTACAGGGCCCGCAGATACTTTAATAGTACACAACTGCTAACCCTGCACAAATCGCAAGTACGCCCCACGGTTGAATTTGGCAGCCATCTCTGGTCTGGAGCCCCGATGTACCTTAAAAACACCCTCGACTCTGTGCAGAAACGGGCGGTCCGCTTGATAGATTCTCCCGTCTTAACAAACGGATTGCAATCTTTAGAGCACAGGCGTCGGGTGGGAATGCTATCCTTGTTCTACCGGTATTTCAATGGAAGATGCTCCGAGGAGCTAGCGTCATTGATCCCCTCGGCACCGGTGCAAAGTCGGGAAACACGCCAAACGCGAGCCCAACATATGTACACAGTTGACATTTGTCACATGAGAACGGGACGCTTCTACGACTCGTTCTTGTGTTCAACAGCTCGGCTGTGGAACGATTTGCCGGCCTCTGTGTTTCCTCCTTCCTATAACATGGGTCTCTTCAAGACCCACGTTCACTCCTTCCTCTCCTCAAAAAGACCCTCCTCACAGCATCTTCAAAGATGACATAGGCCCTGAGGGAAATTATTTTCCTCAGAGCCTCCTGTGTAGAGTTAATGTAAAAAAAAAAAAAAAATCTCACCTAAAATTTTTGCTTGTAAGTCATTTGATCGATAATACGTTTTTTTCTAATATTTCTTAATGGATATTTACAAATATACTTGATCAAAATCTCCGTAATCTCTGTTTCTTTAGATTGGTATAATTTATGTGTGCATAGCTTAGACTGAAATAATAATGTCGAATTAGAAATGAAGAGATGAATATAAATCAAATTGCTTATGTGTAGGTGTGTATTTTCAATTCATTATTATTATTTTTTAAAACAGCGATTTAACTTTATGTTTACCGACTCTAAGCTTAGTATTAAGGGTTAAAATATTTTTTCATAAATAAGATCAAATAAGAATAAGATAAGACAAATAAGATAATCGGAACAAAGAGTGATGTTTAAAATGTAAAAGTTCTCAATGATATTTTTTCTGTGTGGATATAGTAGATAAAAATGTGATTAATATCACTGCATCAAAGTTTAAAAAAACCATAAATGGACATTGTACAAATCAACCCTCAGCAAGCGATTTGTAAACCGAGACGCTAGCCTAGCCACGAATAATCGGATTTTTTTTTTTTTTTTATTTAATTTTTTTTTTACAAATACAGTTGTTATACATTGTATATATATATTTTTAATACATTTTTTAAATATCGTGATTCACCTTTTTTTTAGCAATGCTCGTGTAAAAAAGGTGGAGCAGCGAAAAACAATTCAACATATATTTTTAAAATGTGTAGTAAGGATAATGAAAATTATAATATGAACGAAGCGTTTGCGATTACTTCTTTCCTTTCTCGTGGTGTTTATTGTGTTTTGTGACAAAAATACCGCAGTTTTTCTATTTATTTAAGGTCTTACAAACTAAAATATTTCAATTTTTTTTTTGCACACTTATTTGGTATAGATATTATTGAAAAATCAAAAAATACTTACAAGAACTACACTATATTTAACAATTTATCATTGTGCGTTTTGAGCATTTTTATTATTTACTTGAGGGTAGGTATATATTAAAGCAAGTTTTGAATGAAATAAATCGATATTAAATTTTAATTTTAATGAATGAAGATAATATTAGCGAAAGTCAATCGAAAATCCGAAACAGAAAAATCAGAAAAAGATATGGATACATCTGGGACTCGATATCCCATATCTTTTTCTGATTTTTCTGTTTCGGATTTTCGATTGACTTTCGCTAATATTATCTTCATTCATTAAAATATTATAATTAAAAAGTTAAAAATAAAAATATTAATTTTTTAATTTTAAAAATTTGATACGGGGAATAGTCGATCTTTCTCATTGGAATCTTCCCCTACAGTTGCAAGCATTTTTAAACTTTTATTCTCAGCTGCTGGTCAATCGCTCTTCAGAACATTTTATTGTTTGCATAAGTACACAAGCGATATGAATATAATAAATAGTTTTGTCAATTAAAAAACTCCAATCTTTCAAGAAAGGCTAGCAAATACATTATTGGATCGAATGACCGATGAAATGTTGTATTTGTTAGCCTTTCTTGAAAGATTTGAGTTTTTTAATTAACAAAACTATTTGTTGATATTCATATTGCTTGTATAATTTCGCGAACAATAAATTTTTCATAATATTTCAAAGCATAACTTTTAAAAAGCGTTTATAAGTTTAAAAAAACCATACGCGCGCCATTTACGAAAGCGAAGAATATGAATTCTTTTGACATTCACCTTAAATTGACAAAAATCTTATATTACATTTTAGTAGAGTAGCGACATCTATTTTTATTTAGTGTGAAAATATTCTCCCTTTCATTAAAGCTTCAAAATAAATCCAACAGATGTCAAAAAGGCTTACAATCAGTAATAATTCGTTCGGTTTTGCTGGATTAATTATTAATTTATTGCTATCATTAAATATCAATAAAAACTGTAGTTCCGTTCAGTGTCTACGATAGTAATTTATTATTGTCCTAATATTTACTAAGTGAGGACTTATTTTTAAGGTAATCATTTCGAAGATAAACTTTCTAAATATTTATCTCACATGGCAATACAGCAAATATCTGTCAAATTGAGAAAATATCTTTGACGTCTCGCTTGGACTGTCAAAGTCAAAATCAACAAAAATATTGTTTTGTGATTATTACAGTGCTTAAAATGATAGAGAACATTGCAAATAACTATGCCAATTACGTGAAGTTGGATGTGCAGAAAGATCTGCAGCCTATACATGACACGATAGACGAACTACAAACAAGACTGGAAGAATTCGAAAGTTTGATGAAAATGGTGGAACACGAGGGACAGAACGTCTCCACCAATACTTTTTCAAGAATTTCAGAGTTTACCGGAGAAATAACTGTTCTCACCCAGAGAATAGACAGTCTACAGTTGTTTGTAAATAAAGTGCACGACGATTTGGCTTTGGTGGAAAAACAAGTAGAATTAGCCGAAGTTCAAATTGGAGTCCCGGACAACAAGCTGAAGAATCTCTTTAAACCGTTCTTGAGTAAACTTTCCAAAGAGTTTCCTTTAAACACTAACACCACAGATACAAAACCGGAGAGCTTCACCTACGTAGCTCCAAAAACTTTCAAGACCTCAGATTATTTCAACACCAATGAAACGGACTCTTAATTAATAAAACTACAACTTTGTTGGGACACTTACCGATGTAACTGACTAGTGAATATGTATTTTATTTGGGTGACAGCAGTTAACTAAAGAAACCATCCATATTATTCTTTTGAAGCAATATCTCGGTCTTCAATTACTATTCGTATTTGGAGATGATTAAATATGTTAGTAATTAGAAATAAGGTACAACACAAATCCTAATTGTCAACTACCTAAGTGATTTTATTACATTTCGTAAGTTTTTTATAACTTAACCTATTTAAACATTATGTAGAAATATATTTTATTTATGTTACAATTTTTATTGTTTTTGTGAACCTGCCCTAACATGAAATTTCTGGAAGAATGCATCGAAGTATATTAATACGGTAATGCCCGTACGGTTCAAATTAAGGAACCCGTCTCCGAGTAAATCTCCAACGCCACACTGTATGGAAACCGTTCTGAGCCGTCCGTGAACGTGCATTTTTCCATGGAGCTGCTGCCGTAATATGCACACTTATCACTCGCTCACATGCGATTTGCAAACGGAAGTGGCGCCATCTATAATACTATATATAAGGAAAAAAGTATGAAGAAGAAGAAACATTTTTCGTTTTCATTTAATAATAAGAACATTTATGTTGGGGTGAAGAGTGTTCCTTTCATTATTCACGGTCTTAATGTAAGAATGTGTACTATTATATATCTACCTATTAAATATAAGTATTCTGTAGTTTAATGTTAATAGTAGTTAATTTTGCAAAAGGGTGATTGATGCCTTATAAGTAGTCACCAACACTTAAACTGGGCGAAGCAGAATGAAAAGCCGCCCGCAGGGCCTAGCAGCAAAAACCCACGGAGCGGGTTTTTCACTGCTAGTGTAAAATTATTCTGATATAATTTTATTATCAAAATTGTCTTACACCGCCTCAATATGCAATATTTCATATTTAAATAGTTAGATTTAGTGTATCGTGAAGAAGAAGACAACACTAACAATCTATACGAAAATAAGAGTTAAGAGAGGTTCTGGGTTTGAGTCCAAGTTGCGACCGTTATCTTTTTCTTTGTCTCATTCATTTTCATTTAGATTATTAGTGTTTTCTTCTTCAATTATGTACAGGGTGGGGCAAAAGGTATGCCCGGCCGGGTTTTAAAAATCCATTGCGCAGCCGGTGGAAGGGGTACGGCTTTGGCCGGGGTGACCGGTACGCTATACCGTTTTCTGTATTCAATTCAATTTCATTGCCGGCAACCTGGACGTTTATTGAGATAATACATTATTTTATAACTAGTAAGTTACCCGTCTCACTAGACGTTGTCTGTTCTGAGACGGGTAATAATTAAAACATTAAAAAAGATAAAAGGTGTACAGGAAAATAGTCAGAAAATAAACAGAATAAACAGAAAAAAAAGTAATAATTAGAACATTAAAAAAGATAAAAACAGGAAAATAGTATGAAAATACAAGTTCCAAGAATAATAAACCAATAAGAAGAAAGAATAAATATCTGAAATTGGAAATAAAACATGTGTAAATGAAGGATGAGGAATTATCGATTAGGAAGAGATTAGCTTGGTGATGCATTCTCTTTTTTTGTGTAGTAGCCAAATGTTGCATTGTTTATGCATCATGGTTTTGACCGGAGAGCATTGTGGCTTCGCCGCCGCATGTTTTTACAAAACGGCCGTTCTGTCATCGCGACGTAGAGTGCTATGCGCTTGCGTTTCAACATTCCGCGCAACGTTTCGGTCCCTGATGGAAAGACAATCAGACGTTGGGTTTGGTAGAAACTGGATCCACATCAATGCCTCGTGTAGTTGGAAGACCAAGAACTGGAACAATACCTGAAAATGTGGTGTTGGTGAGGGCAGCACTCGAACAGTCACCTAGGCTAGGAGGAATGTCTAATTGTTGTGTAAGGAGGATTTTGCATAATGATTTGTCGTTCCACCCCTAAAAGATCATGCTCGCCCAGGAAATTACACCCCTGGATGGAAAAATTGAGACACATGTTCCCTGCTCATCTCGACTCTCTGAGAGCTGACGTTGGGTAGCCCGCATTCTCGCTCGATTTGAGCATGTGTGAGCTTGGGTACCTCAAGGAAAAAGTTTTCAAACACCGCCCCCATACTATGCAAGAACTGAAGACCAGAATTATCGAGGAGGTGTCAAAATACTGCCAGAAGCTTCAGAAATCGACTACAACATTGTATTGCTGCTGAAGGCCGCCATCTTGCAGAAATCATTTTCAAAACTACACGAAAAAACTGTTTGAACTAACAAATCTAATAAAACAAATCCATGTCCATAGGCTCAGTAGTGTTTTTTTTAATTGCTCCCCAAAACCCGGGCATACCTTTTGCCCCACCCTGTATTACATATATGGGAATAACCTTCAAAAGTTATAAAAAGAGAGTTGTTCTAATAAAAATTGAAGTTAGATTTAGCTTTAATATTTTGAAAAGGAAGTATTTATGTCGGGGGAGATGAAAAATATGCATTTTGTTTTTTAATGATTGACACTATTATTGTACAAATGAAACAGACTTTACCATTTTATATTAATAAATCTATCTGTAACCCTAACTGAATAATATACCTGACTAGAAAGCAGAAATTTTGGGTTTGTCTCTAAAACTCTTGAACGGTGAGTTCTGGTGTCCTGAAATTTGCATAGCTTTTTCGTCTGGATGACCAGGTAAAAATATATTTTAGTTTGTGAAGTCAATTAAATCATGAGCATGAAACAACTCATATGGGTCTCATAGAAATCGTTGTGTCTTACTTGTTATAATGGTGGGAAATTTGATCTATACTATTCTTTTTCAAAGTGCGATTTCTCACTTGAGATGCGATTTACTACTCTGATGCTGGAGTCCCGTATAGACGGTTAAATTAGAGTCCCTTACAAATGAAATAATGTAATTGCAGCTTTATATTTCGTGTATGTAGTCAATGGTTAAGTTAACTAAATAAAATTGTGAATTCAATTTTTTTTTTATCCCAATTTTTTTGGTCGATCGTGACGAACCCATCCCTAACCGAAATTCATGAGATGAGATTTAAGGCTTGAATGCTTGGAGACCCGTTTAGACAAAAAAAAACCAGTCGCTTGCACATTCACTAGTCTCGGTTCCGCTTTTTATTTCATGAATTTGGGTAAAAAAAACACAAGGGTTTGTACAATGAAGTTAGGTTTCAGAGATTTACGTAATGTAATGTAAAAAGGTAAGTTAAAAAATATAATTAAAAAATAATAATTTAAATCTCAATGTGATCTCAACAGTGATCCAAACGGTGTTAGAAAGAGAAAGCACAACACTTTATATTCAAATCTAAAAACCACAAGAGAATTAAAATGTGGGTTAATTTTATAGTTTTCAGTAACTTTAGTTAGAAAAAACGTAAGGTCAGTCATTTTTAAAATGTGAGGTGCTTTTTCTCCCTCCTGAAAATTTTGCTTTGTCACATTCGCCCTTGTTGCTGGCATTTTAGCCTGTACTAAGCATATACTTTCGCTTGCCCATCAAGCTGCCATCAGTCAATAATAATACTGAAAAAGGTGTTTTAAGTGTACTTAATGTGTAACTCTAAGGACGGGTTGTTTATAATCTATATTTAAAAAAATAAAGAGATCATATTATATTTTGCAAACATTTTTTTATTGAAAAATTATGGCAACGCAACTAAAAGTATCTTACAATAAAATCACAGGTATTTTAACAGATCCAAAGCTGAACAATACAAAAAGCATAATTTTAAAACTAAAATTAATAATATTATTTGATAACCTGCTATCTAATGCAACATTTCTACAACAGATTTAATGCATTAATAAGTCATTTTGGTATTGACTACTTCATAGATACGAAAATACAAAAATCTATGGTTACAATGAATCAATCGATGATTAATTTTGGCACCAATAATTATTGTAGAATCAAGAATTTTAGACACGAGATTTAACAATAGGATACAATAACACTTTAGTTTCTGAAAACCAGTTGTAAATCCATCTACGTTTATTTGAAGTTATTAATTTGTAAGTCAACACAGTAATTATCGGGCAGATTACATATTTACCCCTATGGCTAATTTGTTTGATTTTGGGAACAGGGGGCTTACTCTCTATGTTTCTGTTAAGACGTTTGTGGTTTAACCTTTCTTGCCGGTGCTGTCAACTAAGCGGACATGGTCTGTGCCTTCTGAAATATATCTTTAAATATACTAAATACAGAGTTCATATTTTAGGTATTCCTCCGTAATACATTTATGTATTATAATAATAATAATAAAATCGTTTATTCATCAATAGATTTTTTTTATACAATATTACACATTTTTGATTATTCATTGGTTCTATTGACGAAAAGATCACTGCTCAGCTGCAATTATAGATTTCTCCTGCAATGCAGCTGGTTTTCAGCAGCGGATTAAATAAATACAAAATATTTACTGAGTGTATGGCACCGGAGTGCGAAAAAGTATTTAGAACGGTAAGAGGATTAATGAGCGTTTGTGACGTGGCCAAACTCGCGGTACGAACGTTGTGAGAGATAGAGAGTAGGCCCCCAGGTAACAGGTCTTATAGAAATTGTTGTATCTCCCTTACTGTCATAGTGAGAACTATGATCAAAACGGCGTTAGAAAGAGAAAACACTATGCTTTATATTCAAATCTATTAGTTAACCACCACAAAAGAATTAAAATGTACACATTTATGAATACACACCAATTCTCTGACGTCCAGGGCTAAAAAAATAGTATACTTTTTAGCCCTGTACCGAAATAGTCAGTTGAGCTGAAGTAAGAAAGTACCTTTTTAAAGGCGCGATTAAAAACTATTTAAGTATCCTTTTATTGAAGTGTTATTGTCGAACGATTTATCCATTATAGGAATGGCTTGGATACATTGATAAAGAAAGAACAAGTAATGATAATATAATAGTAAAATAGTTGGATAAAATCAGTGTCATCTACACTGAATGAGTATCAAAGAAGCATTTTTTCCCCAAAAACAGAAAAAAAAACATGATACTCTTTTTTGTGGAATATTTCATTGGCTTTCGAGGGAAAATATTTAGCTGTCAACCAAATAAGAGATAGGTAATATCATTCGTTCACAGGAATTCAATAGTTTTTATCTAATCTACTGTGTCATTTGCTTAAAAAAATGTTTCTGCTGGTATTATTATCTATTAGGTCACAAGGACGCCCGGAGGGCATTTGGTCTGGCCTGCCAACGCAATCGCAAACGGGGCTCGAAATCCAGGAGCTTTTTTCATAGCTTGCAAAACAGGTTCATGCGCAAAAGAGTGAATTGCAGCATTTAGAGAGGATCATGGCCAAACTTAAAATGAATACGTTTTACACTAAAATATGTTGGTTATCCCGATATAAAGTTTGGGCCAAGTGGCATCGTAATACTTGACAACTAACACGAATCGCCACAATCGAACACGAATGGTTTTTTCGGCTGTGAGACTGATAGTGCCTTTGCATAAATAACTACAGTTAGAACATGAGAATGGTTTTTAAACTCAATCAATCAATTTTAAACATATGTATATTAAGCGTATTCGGAACATGAGAATGGTTTTCCTCAATGGTACGTTAGCATGTGATTCCACAAGCTTCGTCTGTTGTGAAAATGAATAGTTACATTCGGAACACGAGAATGGTTTTTAAACTCAATCAATCAATTTTAAACATATGTATATTAAGCGTATTCGGAACATGAGAATGGTTTTCCTCAATGGTACGTTAGCATGTGATTCCACAAGCTTCGTCTGTTGTGAAAATGAATAGTTACATTCGGAACACGAGAATGGTTTTTTAAACTCAATCAATCAATTTTAAACATATGTATATTAAGCGTATTCGGAACATGAGAATGGTTTTCCTCAATGGTACGTTAGCATGTGATTCCACAAGCTTTGTCTGTTGTGAAAATGAATAGTTACATTCGGAACACGAAAATGGTTTTTTTTTCAGGAGTGCGCATTAGACATGGGCAGATTTATTCACAGTAGTGAATCGATTCAGTCTGATTCCCTCGGCCTTTTGATCTGATTCCTTTCATTCGATCCTTTAATTCATAAAATTCCAAAAAAAAAAAAAAAAAAAAAAAAAAAAAAAAAAAAAAAAAAAAAAAAAAAATATATATATATATATATATATATATATAGATATATATAATAATAAAATAAAAAAATTTAGACACTGATCGACGAAAACCACGACGACGGGGTTTTGAATTTTTTAATGAGATGTTATGACAGCAAAACCGATAGAAAAATGTATTTTTATAAGTAGTTATATCCAGAATATAATAAATCAAATAAATCATCAAATTAAACAGTTTTACTATTTTTATTATATTTATTTTAAACTTAAAATAGTTCCGCTTCGTCTGATCGAATATAAAACACATTCTACCCAATTTACGCAGGGCTCGAAATCGGAAGTTTTCGACCTACGATGTAACTAAATTGACGGCTCGGCCCACGGGGAAATCGCACTGCACTCCCAAACGGATTTGCGGCAGGCATTGAGAATGAATTGTATCTTTTGAGCAGTGTCTTGTGTCTTGCCTGGGACTTGTGACTGGGAACTAAATTGACGGTTCCGCTGCGCGGGGACTAACGACGAACCGATTCGCAGCGGTCGTTAAGGATTGGATTAGGAACTTCCGACTAGCAAGTGTCTTTTGACTTGCTGTGACCTAATTTACTTGCGTTCCGCGAACCTAACGACTCGCTTCAACAGAGGCAGTCATTGACGAAGTATAATCTACTTGGTCGAAGGAGGCAGTACATACTCGATCATGGGAGCGGGATTTGAAAAGAGGCGATCATACTAATTAGCTCATTCGTTGAATTAGTGGATCAGAAGTGACGCAGAGATTGGGTTTGACCGCTTCGGTCCGGACTGACGTGTAGGACTATGACGACACAACTGAATAAGGAATACATTTATTAATTCAATGAATGAGTGGGACATATGGGACTGTAAAAGAGAGGTGCGTTGTTCGGAACTCGGAACTACTTCGTTCGACTCGCAACGTTTTGTCGCCTGGGCTGGAGGTGTGGGGACTCTCTGACCTATGGGTTTTCGGCGCGGGATATACTATACGTGATAGAGGTAGTACAATGCATATAGCACATTACCTCCGGTATCTTCGCGGCGCGCGCTTATAGGTAACTTATCCGCGCAGTAAACATACAGAATAATATTAAATAAAATTTCTACGAAGCATTAAAATATGTAAATCGTTAACATAATATATTTTTTTAATGTAAAATAAATAGAAATAAAAATATGGTGCCGTTTAAAAAATCTGTAAGGAATGAAGATTTAATTCCTTCTGAAAATGAGAATCAGATCGAGTGTGTTACAAGATTGAATTGATTCATTCAAATCATTCATTCAATTTTGCCCACGTCTAGTGCGCATTCTTTAACCTTTCCAACACAAGACGGTACTTATCTGTTTCAATTCCACCAAATCCAGACTCTGTTAATTCAGTTGGACAAGGTTTCGATAGTCACCGTTAATGCTACTTTTCTTATGGGACCTACAGACGACACAAATTCATCCACCCTAGCCTAAGGAAGACTCTGCTATTCGACCATCATTTTCTGAAACCTTTTCTGAAACCTTTCTTCAGCTAGGATTTATAAAATCAAAGGCCCCTTAAGTTAACAGAAACAAGTTGCAGCAAAGTTGATAGCAATCAGAGGTAAAACCGAGTATGATTTTAATGCCAAAGCTGTGAGAGCGATAATACCTTCACAGTTGAAACCTGTAAAAGATGATATCCGTGTCCTTTCATTACCAATGTATCAGTTTAAGCGGTAATAATCAGTTTAAACAGTTATAATAAGTATAATTATTGGGTGCCGGTGGAGCCGAACCCCCCCGCCCCCCGCGCGGTGTCGCTTAGGGACTTGAGCTCGCGCAGTTCGGGGTAGAAGATCTTCTCGCAGATGAGTTGCGCGATGCGGTCGCCACGGTTTACTGCAAAGTCTTTGTCGGAGTGGTTGAAGAGCACCACTGCGAGATTTCCACGGTAGTCTTCGTCCACAACGCCGGCTGTAAAGTAAAGAAATATGGAGATTTTCATATACAAAGATGATTTCGTACTGGAGATCAACAGCGATCAACGGGCGGCAAGGGCAATAAGAAAATGCCAAAAAATTAGGTGGTAAAACGAAGCATCGAAAACTGATAATTGGGGTTTTTAACCTTAGGTTAGGTTAGGTTAATGTGAGTTATGATCAGTGGCGGCTCGTGACTTTTGGTTAGCTAGAGTGCTAATATTAACAAAAATGGCATTATTGATGTCGTTGTAGCCGGAAAATATTTTTTATTTTTTTTTCGAAAATTTATTTTTTGTATGAAGATTTTCAGGAAATCGGTGCGGTGCACGGCAAAACTGAAATTTCCTGAAAATCTTCATACAAAAAATAAATTTTCGAAAAAAAAATAAAAAATATTTTTCGGCTACAACGACATCAATAATGCCATTTTTGTTAATATTAGCACTCTAGCTCACCAAAAGTCACGAGCCGCCACTGGTTATGATGTGATGAATTATCATGTGAGGAATTAACATCTGATGAAAAGTTTCTTCTCAATATTCATACACTTAAAAAGCATACATTCATTCGCCATGGAACCGATTAAACAGGTGCATTATCTTGAGAATAAGGTAAGTCATAATTTGGGAAATTCTTTTATAAAATCGTTGTTTCCCAAAATGTGTGTTAAAAGGGGATTAAAACTAGACAAATTTCATTCGATTAACAGAATATGTTATCTGCGTCATACAGAGAGTGTAATCTTACTATTGGCCAGTGGCATATACCTTTCTTTTGATTTTGTATTACAGCCTATTATTTTTAAAACATATGCAATTTCGATATTTATGACAGTTCCATATTAGTTGATCCCCTGCCAGTTGTATACAATATACAGTCGGTTTAGGGAACTCAGCGGACCGCAACCAGTCGGGTGCGATTCTGTCGCCCCAAATGCAAAAGTTGTCTTTTCATAGTAACATAGTTTTCTATTTAAAAAAATATATATTGTTATTAAGCGTGTCCAATGTTTTCGAAAGTTTACCAAATAATGTAACTTTAGTGAAGATTTACCTCCAACATCGATGAAATTCTTCACAGCCAAGCCGGAGCGAGGCGCAACTCTTCCATAGCAGCCATGGGGCAACTCAATCTGTAAATCTGTCTTTACCATCTCCTTTCCTCGTGCGGGAACAACATAGTCGTAAGCGCTGGAAAATAGTCAAAACAATTAACTCTTGGCAAATCAACATTATTCATAAAAATTAATGAACAAAACATGTGGTTTGTATTCACCTTTTGAGATCAAAGCCGGCAGCAAAATCTGATCCCTTTACTGGAGGAAAGGCATGTTCAGATAACTTGGCGAAGTTAAGTACAACGGATGATTCCACAGGCATATTGACTTTTTTATAACGAAAATGCGATTAAACAAGACAGGAGAAAACTAGGGGAGATAAACCAACAACCTGCAACAACCTATGAACCTAACTGTCAGAAATATTTGGCGCCAAGCCAAGCGGCTAAACCATAGATATACGCGCTAAACTAGTCTAAACATTATTTCCATAAACTAGAAAAATTAATGATTTTAAAAAAATGGGTGGTTTTCGCACGATTTTTATTTGCTCACGCACGCTTGGTTTGAGCATACTCATGAATGAGCATGCTCAAATCCCACAATTGTACACACGTGCTCTTTATGGGCATGCTCTTGTCAAATAAATATTAAGAAATAGAGTCAGTTCCACCCACACAGAACTAATCAAATAATCGCAATTATTAAAAATTATTTTGTGGTGTAAGGTGTCAACGGTTACAACCGTTAGGCTGCAATCAAACGGTTCACTAATCTTTCATTTCTTTATTTCATTCCACCAATTTCACTCGGAACAAGACATCTCAACAAGAAATTAAACAAAAGTGAAATGAAGATGGGGACATTCGCTCGTGTAACCATAGAGTAAACCTTCACTCGAGTGAACCGTCTGATTCCAGCCTTACAACGACATAATAGAGACGGAGGCGTCTACTAATATCTACAGGAATTTCAAAAACTGAACAAAAAAATTCACTTTTACAAATACACAAAGATTGTTTCAACAACAATACCTCAATATCTATTTCAAACAGCAAAAGACCAAGTATTCTTGGCTCTATAACTATCCCGCGTTGTAATACCACCACAGCCCAACAATTTTATAAATATTTTGGAGTCAAATGGTTTAACCAATTACCCCTTAACTTAAGATTGGAAACAAACTATAAAAAATTCAAAAGGTTAATTAAAACAATATATCAATAACATATTACAATCATTGTGACTGTGACTTTGGAAATCCCTTTACTTTTATACTCTTTTTTATTTTCTCTCTTCTTCTTCTTTTATATCTTTTCTTTACTCAATTCTGTTTCACGTATAATGTATGATATACATATATAAAAAAATTAAATATTATAATTTTCATTATCCTTACTACACATTTTAAAAATATATGTTGAATTGTTTTTCGCTGCTCCACCTTTTTTACACGAGCATTGCTCAAAAAAAAGGTGAAATACGATATTTAAAAAAATGTATTAAAAATATATATATACAATGTATAATAACTGTATTTGTAAAAAAAAAAAAAAAAAAAGCGGACTAATATCTATGAGAATCCATGTGTTGACTAATATCTATAGGAGGTATGTTGGAACAATATCTATGGGAACCAAAGTGAGGACGAATATCTAAAGCTCAAACTGCTGACTAATATCTACGGAACAGGTGATGTAGACGAATATTTACAGTACTGGCAGAGGTTGGATGTGCAATTATATATAGTATATTGGCATAACGTAATATTGTGTTTGCAGTTTAAAGAACTTTCTTTTGTATCACAAACCATGTTACACAAACCTAGCGTAGCCGCTAAACTACTCGAAAGCTGGGATGTTTTTCTTGCCTTGACGCGAGCAGGCGCTACGAAGGGGGCACTTTTTTTGTGTCACAAACCATGTTACACAAACCTAGTATAGCCGCTAAACTACTTGAACACTGGGATGTTTTTCTTGCCTTGACGCGAGCAGGCGCTATGCCAATTTCAACATTACAGCAAAATACGTAATATTATGCAAAAACTTCATGTACGTACTTTAAACGTTTAAGCCTTTACGTAATTGAAGTATTTTATGGTTTTCCGTACAACCTCTTGCTCAGCTGCCCTCTGTAGATATTAGTCCCACCTACGCTCCATAGATATTCGTCACCACTGGGACCATCGTAGATATTATACGACCGTAGCTCTGTAGATATTAGTCCTCACTCTCAAGGTCATAGATATTTGTCCAACATATGAACTGTAGATATTTGTCCGACATACAGGCTGTAGATATTAGTATCTGGAGTCATGTCACGTATTGTGAGATTTGAAATTCGTGGGTAACAAGTTTTCAGAAACCTACGTAAAGATATCATTGCCATTTATGAAAAATATTTGTTATATTTTTTTGCATGGCCTACTGAACAGAATGTTGCCATACAACGAACATAGACAATATTAACCTTTTCTGTTAGTTATTATTTTATCCAATTTTATCTATACAACAACAGGTTACCAAATGTCATTTGTTTCTAGGTTATTGTTTGAGTTTAATTTTACATATAAGAAAAACAAATAAATCCGCCAAAATGTTACCTTCTACGGGGTACTTTAAAGGAATAAATTGCCCCTTTTATGAAAGCGGATTGTGCGAGAGACCCTATTGTCATTTCCGACATGCAAAAAAAGATTTTTCTGAATCTAACAACGAATCGTTTGATAATGGTGAAATTTTACAACAACTCGTATCAGAAGCGGTAAAAAAAGTTCTTCAACACACCGACAACAATTCAAGCGAAAAAGACATCGGCCTTCATTCTCAAGAGTTGATATCAAAGGTCGTCCAAGAATTAGCCCCCGTGACGGCCAACAAAAGTGTGAACTCTCAAGCTAAGGTGACTTACAACCCAACACCGATCTCCGAATTAAAGAAATTAGTACCGGGGACCGAAGAGTTCGTGCCAGCACCCAGTAGAAAGGAATATCTCAACCGTAAACACATTCCTGTTCCTTACACTCCACATCGCCCCAGGACCCATGGCTTACGAACAACTTCTAGACCGGAACCAGCTGCAGTTCTACAAGATGTCAACACCTTTCATCCTGGACAAACTGAAAAGTATACCCCCGTGGCCATGGAATGTGAAACAAGTTTACCATGTGTAAAGTATCTACCTGGTTCAGTCGAACATAAGCCTGTTCCATATAGCCCCATGGGCAGTGATCCCAGCCTAGAGACTGGCAGTGGTAATGCATACACTCCTACAGACATATCCAACATAAGTGGTGTGAGCAATGTTGCTCTGTACACTCCCAGCGGACAGAGTATTTCAGGAGTAACCTACAGTCCTGGGGGAATGGTGTCAGCAAACTACAGTACTTCCAGCTACTGTCCGACCAATACATCATATTCTGCCAATGATACTGGCAGTAAAAGTCCCTGTTATACTTCCAGCCTCAGCTATCAGCCAACTCCCTTGAAAAGCATAAACCCTCAATTCTCCAGCGACGAGGAGGATGAGCCGCACATAAAAAAAGCTCGGATGGTCGGGGGGCGCGCAGGCAAAGGAGATATTCAAGGTTTAGAAGATTTAGATTCCGAATTTGAAATGCTAGGACAAATTTTAGACGATGAAAATGATAGTGTTAAAAAGTTACAGAGCAATATTTCCACAGTTTCCAAAAGTGAAAATAGTGATATCAAAGAAGAAAAATCTAAGCCAATAATTGAAGAAAAAAATAAATCCATTGTGACCATCAAGTCAGATATGCCCAATTTTTCTAATAGTCATTCTAAATCTAAATCATCGTCATCTTTTAGTTCTTGTTCAAAATCAAAAACTGAAAGCAAATCTGAAAGCTCTAAAAAGGAAAATAAGTCTGATATTTCCAAAAGTGTTAAATCTGAACATTCTAAAAGTGAAAAATCTGACCGTAAGAGTGATAAATCTGAACATTCTAAGAGTGTTAAATCTGAACATTCTAAGAGTGATAAATCTGAACATTCTAAGAATGATAAATCTGAACATTCTAAGAATGATAAATCTGAACATTCTAAGAGTGATAAATCTGAACATTCTAAGAGTGATAAATCTGAACATTCTAAGAGTGATAAGTCTGAACATTCTAAGAGTGATAAATCTGAACATCCTAAGAGCGAAAAATTTGAAAATTCTAAGTGTGATAAATCTGAAAATTCCAAGAGTAATAAAACTGAACATTCTAAAAGTGACAAATCCGAACATTCTAAAAGTGATAAATCTGATAAATACAGTTCCAAGAACCACAAAACATCTAGGTCATCATCTTCGAATAAGGAAAGTGAGAAAACATCCTCTGTAAAGCGTGAAGGAGAAAAAGAGAGTTCTAAAAAAGAGAATTCCACTGACAAACATCATTCAACCAAAAGAAGAGATGATGGTCAGACTATTTCAAAAGACAAAGAAAAGTCCAAGAATCATGAAAGGACATCGTCTAACAGTAAATCCAAAAGTTCAAGTGATGACAAATCAAAGAAATCGTCAAGTAGTACATTATCCAAGTCAAAAAGTCATGAAAGCAAAAGCAGCTCAGCCGATAAAAAGAAAAGCGATAAAGATCACAAGTCCAGGAGTTCATCTAAACCTAGTTCTAGTGAGAAGGATAAAAGATCTTCAAAAGAAACATCTGACAAAAGTCGAAAAAAAGAAGATAAACATAAATCTAGCAAGTCAAGTTCTAGGTCTAAAGAAAAACCAACTGCGACTATTCCAATGTTTCCAGATGATTCTATATCTGATTGTGAATTAATAGAAGAAATTTCAGATTCTGACGAAGAAAACATTACTCAAGAATGTCTAAGAATATTTGAAGAATATGTTCCGTCCGCTAAAGAGGTTCCACAAAATACAAGTAAACACGAAGCTCCTAAACCGGAGATATGCATTTCCAAAAAACGTGTCGCTCACAACACCAGTCAAACCATTTACCGCACCCCCACCATTGCCCTGCCTGACCACAAGAGCCAGGCTGTCCAACTGGCTACAGATAGGTATTCCAAGGTTAAACAATTTCACGAATCAAGAATGAAGAGAATCAGTAGTGACATGTTTCCAGTGCAGATCCAATCCTCAAGGGAAGAACCATCCTCGAGTGCAGCGGGTCCATCCAAGGTTCGTATAGCCCACGTGCCAAATGTGTCCACATTTCTCCATGCCAAAAAGGCCCTCCAGGTGCCAGAACCGCCCAAGGCCACCATCACGCAGACAGTCACTAAGGGAACATCTCGAGTGGCACACATGCCCAGTGAAAAGTTCTGCGACCGACCCAGTGTCTTAGAACCTCTGGCATCCAAAATAGCCGTAAACATAAGATCCAGATACCTTAATCTTATGATTGACGAGTGCCTCAAAATATATTTGACGCCTGAAGATGCTTATGCCCGAGCTCAGCAGGAAGAGCTAGCTACCAGTAAGAAATGTACAGCGATACCGATATATAAGAATTCTGCCATTTTGGGAATAACGAGACTGCGGAAGGAAATTCAGGAAGCTAATGGGGTTAAGATCAACAGCGGAGATGTCGGTCAGAACAGTTTCTCCCATAACAAGCTCTTGCTGGGCAAGCTCAACAATACTTCGTGGAGTATAGAAAATAAATATAAAAAGGATGATTTCTCTATTGAATTTAAGGGTTTACGCTTCTTTGAAAATATTTCCAAATGGATTTTGTCAGAAGAAGAGTTACAAAATAATGGTTTTCCGAGACCTCATCCCGAAAAGAAAGAAAAAGGCCTGGCTAAGATATTTACCATAAACACTAGACAGAAGCCGCAGAAAGGTGATATCAGAATCTGTTGTCGCTGTAAGAAAGAATACAAGGTCAATAAGAAGGGTATGGCAGTGCTTACGGAAGAATGTATTTACCACCCCAACAACAAGTATAGGTTTCGCGGCGAAGTTAAGTATCAATGTTGCGGTCAAGACGTATCATCAGACGGCTGCCTTTCCGCTTCTTGTCACGTTTACGAATATATCGATCACGATAACTTGCGTGGATATGTAAGAACTTTACCCAAAGACAGCAAATCTGAGGGTCACGATTATGGAGTGTACGCTTTGGATTGTGAAATGTGTTACACATCAAATGGCTTAGATTTAACAAGGGTAACCGTCATCGATAGTTCTCTAAATGTTGTTTATGAATCCCTAGTCAAACCATTGTACCCAATCATAGATTATAACACGAGGTATTCCGGGTTGACGGAAGAACACCTGAGAGATGTTTCCACCTCTCTACTGGAAGTCCAGGCAACGTTTCTTCATATGTTTTGTGATAAGACTATTCTGGTTGGTCACAGTTTGGAATCAGATTTCAAAGCTTTGAAACTGATACACGATACGGTAGTGGACACCAGTGTTTTATTTCCTCACAAGATGGGGCCACCCTATAAGCGGGCGCTTCGTAATTTGTCCTCAGAGTATTTAAAGAAAATTATTCAGAATTCTGTGGATGGCCACGACAGTGCAGAAGATGCCACTGTCTGTATGGAGCTGCTAGTTTGGAAACTAAAAGAAGAACTTAAAACGAGATAAGAAAGCCTAATATTTTTATGTTGGTCAGATTACTTTGGAGTTATTTCTTTACGAACGCTAAACAATAGAATTCAGTTTGCTGCAGCTTCCAATGTAGGTAAATATTTAACAAGCCTAAGCATTTTCCTCGCCCATGTAATCAATCGCCATGTTCTGTTTTTCTTTTCCTTTTATTGCTGTATTTTGTCCCTATATTCATAAAACTACTCATTTAAACTGAACTGATCATTGTAAGATCTATCACATAGCATTATTATTAAAAATTAAACAAACACTTAGTTTTAACCACTTTTACTATTTAAAAAAAACCAACATGTTTGGTAAGCAATGCTTATTTATTTTACGAAAATCCTGAAGAGGTAAGCATTGCTTACGAAACGTGTTGGTTTTTAAAAATAAAATTTTAATTTTAAATTGTTTAATTTTTAATGTAATGGTGCCACAAAATAAGTTTTCTGTTTTTGAAGATATAACAGTATATTCAAACCTCAAGGAAGGGACAATATTATTATTGCTTTAACATTCCCTTGAATACATCGAATAATGAAATAAGAATTACCATTATTCACTAACTTTATTTGTTGCAAGTACCTACCCATGTAGGTACATTCACACTAATGTAATAATTATTATATTTCTGTGTTTCCGCCCAGCAGGAATTTTATTTTCCTGTTGATATATTTCAAATACAAATTATCTGAGATTGTAGCAGCCAAGTTAATTGATTTTTTAAAGTTTGGCACTCTAAAACTGTGAACAACATAACATGGGGTGTTTGGTAGACCGGACACGGTACCCAAATTAACATCAATGTTATGTAACATTGAATTAAATATGTAGTAAGGAAGCCCAGTCATACTGAAAACAATTTTAAGGACTGTTTCTTACAGTCTTGGAAAATCTGCTTTTTGACTTCCATCACCTTCCAAAACACTTGTCCCATCCCATGCGGTTTGTATTATAATGCATCACTAAGGTAATGATATACCTAGCTCTCTATGTTGTGTATCTGAATACCAAATAACATATTGTGATCTATTTGATCAATTTATTTTCTTTATTATGTTTATACAAAATTGGTTTGCCTTTATTTCAAGTTAGAGAAGTTTTCACAAGGTCTTTCAATTTATTATTTTCTCCTCGTTTTAATGAATTGTTGTCTATTCATTGGATTTCTGATCTATTGTGTAACGATAATAAATCACTAATAAGAATATTGCATGGCTCTGTTTAGTCCATAATTTGTATATAAATTGATATGATTAAGTAGTTTTAGGAAAGGACAGTGGGTCATACACATCACTATAATGTTTGTTTTGAATAATATTTGTAATAAATTTCCTTTTCTTTGTTATTATTATAATGGAATTTAATATTTTTAAGTATTAATGCAATAAAATTTAAATAAATAATAGTGAATATCGATAATTGATTATCGATAAACATTACACAACAGGCGTTCCATAAAGACACTATCTGTTTTAGTGAAGCATATTAAAATTGTAAATAATTTGGTGATAGACTGTAACATAAATCAGTAACAGTATTTATGGTGTTAACAAGAGTTTGTCACGTGCCCTTCAGTATCTCTCCACATCTCAGATGATTCAATACTATTCCAGAACACATCAGATCATATGCGGATGTTATTTTTGTGATCCAGAGCTGTATTATTTTGTTTGTAAAGACTTGTGATTTCATTATATGGCCCAAATAAAAAGGATTAAAGATCTGGCTAATTAAAGCTGATCATAATATGTAGTTCTTAAATTTTGTTTTGTACACTGACTTCTGTGTAGTGATTCTAAGTACTACTGGACAAACAGACGTGGATGGAATAGGCCACTTGCATGGATTTCATAATGCACATAATCGTGAGAATAGATTTTTCTACTTAGATTGTGAAAATGTTACTAACTTTTTTTTTTAATGTTGTTTTTTTTTTTTTTAAATAAATACGTTTTTTGGGCTTGTGACATCACTACAGTAAAATGTTCCATCTCCGATAATATTCAATTAATTTTGTAAAAATCCACAATGTTTTTTTAAAAATATAGTAACACTTTGATTTCTGGCGAATTTTTGAATTTGACACATTCCTTCAAAAATTTGGCATATTTTGTCGCAATAAAATCCAAATAAATGGAATAATTGTGAACGTATAAGAAAACTAAAAACTGTTTTCGAAAGGTGATGAAGTACGCTTTCAAATTTTATTGTTATAAATAACAATGTAAATTTTTAAATATAAAAATTGTGGATGCAAATTTTAAAAAGTTTTATAAATGGATCACCTTACGTTTTTCTAACTAAAATTACTGGTAACGACAAAAAATAAAAACACATATTTTATTAGACAAATGAATTATCTAACTAAAATTACTCGTAATGACAAAAAATAAAAACACACATTTTTATTAGACAATGAATTATCTAACTAAAATTACTTGTAATGACAAAAATAAAAACACATATTTTATTAGACAATGAATTATCTAACTAAAATTACCCGTAATGACAAAAAATAAAAACACACATATTTTATTAGACCATGAATTATCTAACTAAAATTACTCGTAATGACAAAAATAAAAACACACATATTTTATTAGACAATGAATTATCTAACTAAAATTACCCGTAATGAGAAAAAATAAAAACACACATATTTTATTAGACAATGAATTATCTAACTAAAATTACTCGTAATGACAAAAATAAAAACACACATATTTTATTAGACAATGAATTATCTAACTAAAATTACCCGTAATGAGAAAAAATAAAAACACACATATTTTATTAGACAATGAATTATCTAACTAAAATTACCCGTAATGACAAAAAATAAAAACACCCATATTTTATTAGACAATGAATTATCTAACAAAAATTACCCGTAATAACAAAAAATAAAAACACATATTTTATTAGACAATGAATTATCTAACTAAAATTACTCGTAATGACAAAAAATAAAAACACACATATTTTATTAGACAAATGAATTATAAATGTTACTGTCACGTCACTCTATGGTCGTTTCATGTAAAAAAAATTCATGAAAAATTCTCAAAGTTTCATAATTTTTTTTCAAATTGCGTTCTGAAACTTTGGTGCCGTAAAGGTGTACATTTCAATTTTTTTTGTGGTCAGCTATATAAGAACAAGAATGTTCGGCTGTTCAAAATTATCTCACTGCAAAAACAAAAACCAACTTTTGTATAGGTATATACTATAGACATAGACTAACTAAATATATTTTATATACCTTCTTCATTCTTGTTTACATGTTTCATATTGTTGATAAACCTTCCCTTTTAATAATTATTTATAACGAAGAATATTATAATGATTAATGATCAATAAGATGGATCAAGGAAAAAAATATTAATGAGACGTAATATTTTTAGTAGGGGAAGATTGGCACCATTCGTACACTTTTCAGACTTTGATTTTTCAAAAATTGATGGTTAAAGATAGATTGCTCAATCAGTTATTATATCATTCAGCAAACATTCCGCTACTTATTCAAAAAGTTCGAAGCCAATAACTTTTAAAATAAATTAATGGATTGAGTTTTAGAAAAATCTGACAATTGTCCGAATCTGCCCCACTACTGGGGTACATTCATACATGGGTAGGGGAACATTCAGACAGTGTGGGGTAGTTTTATACAGTTTAAGTAAAACAGCATTATAAAAATCCTATTTATTGGCCTTAAAAATACAAACGATTTAATAAACTAAATGACAAAACCTTTTGTCAACAAAATATATACATTACTCAGAAAAAAAACGATTAGGAGAAAAAACACAACACGGTGTAGACTACCTACACTAATTAATAATCAGACAAAGACAAGAAGAGATCAATCTTTTAGTTATTGGGCACATTAGTAAAATAGTTGTCTGGTGCAATTGACATAAATAAAACATAAACCAAAACTTTACAATTAATTATTGAACATTCAATTGTGACATATCTATACGAAATGTGTATAAGTTAAAGGTCCTGGCCGTAGAGGTTCCTGGAGATTTTGGGTTAGGAAGAATCTTTGTGACGTCAGAAATGCCCACGCTATCTTCGTCTTCAACATTGGGAAACATGAATGCCCAGGATAGTCCTGGTTGCTTTCTTAAATATGAGACCTTAAATTCTGTTTTGGCATAATAGCTTATATCTTTTGCTACGTAATAGACAACTTCTTTTTTGCAAATTTGACTAAAACAAAACAGTTGTCGTTAATTTTTTTCGGGTCTCACGGTAGCATCAAAATCTTCATCTTCATTGTCATCAGAATAATCTACTATCGATGTCGAATTTTCCTGTAAACAAACCTCAGAATTTTCAGATTCCGAATTACTTTGATTTTTTTGGCTTAGAATGTCCGGCAAATTTAAAATGCATTTCATCTCTCTCGCTTTCGATTTTCTTTTCTGTTCTAGTTTCTTTAATTGCTTCGCATTTTACAAATCTTCCAGCCTATTTTTTCCGGCGTATCGGTGTAAATTCTGGACTTTCCTGGTTGCCTTACCTTTACCGTTGTAATCTTTTTCTCAGCTGTAGGATAAGGCCCAATCATTGGTGGTGTAATAGGTCCTGGATCTTTCAATATAGTCGTTCAATTGTGACTCTTCTTCAGTAGAAAATACTTGGTAACTTGTGTATTTAGTCTGATATGTGCCATCATCATCAGGTTTATCTTTTATTTTCTTTACCCGACTCTCCAAAGTTGAAGCCTTAATATTACGTTTATCCGCTGCCTTTCTGTAAGATTAAAAAAAATTCTTTCCAAAACATCTTTTTATTGCTGCAAACATATTTTCTTCATTTATTATTGTGCACCTAGTCTCTTTCTTCTTATAATTCCGGACCATTTTTGCAAATTTTCTGAAATACAAAGAAATTTGTTAATAGGGGTACATTCAGGCGCGTACGAATGTGCCCCTGGAGAAGGCGTACGAACGTGCCCCGAAGGTCAAAAATAACAGATTTTTCTCATGCAGAAAATCATGCAGCCAAATCCACAAAATAGATCCATTATTAATATATTGATTGTAGTTACTTACCATTGAGCAATAATCCGTTAGAATATGACGCCTCACTAAAGCACTAAACATCCAATGAAATCGACAAGATATTTACTTTGAGCATGCGAAAACACATTATGTCCTCCCATGTTGGTCGCAGCGGCCGCACTGGCGCTAACTTCGGGGACAACTAGCGGTCGCCCGCGGCCTACCCAGACACGCATAGCCATAATAAATACGATGTTCTAACAAGCTGTAATAGTCACTGTATGAAGGTTCCCCGTGTACGAATGGTGCCAATCTTCCCCTATGCCTCGTTATTCTCCTCTGCCATTCGTGTGGAATATGTCAGTTTTTTTAAAAATGATTTTCGGCCATGAATTTATTGTTTTTTCGCACCCATAAACTTATTTCCCGTCTTTCCAGTTTATAAAAAATGGTCCAATTTTTCGGATTGAAATTTTTAAGAAATCGCTAGGAATTCAAAAATATGATTTAAAAAAAAATACTTGATGTCTTAGAATATTAGCCTAAACCGGAATTTAAAAAAAAGAGTGATGCAAGTGGCCTATTGCTTTATAACTTGTTCTTTGACACATGAGTCTTGGTTGTTTATGTTTTGTATCATCGCATATGGAAGCGTTTATTGAACTTTGTTTTATTGAATCTTTTATGATTTTAAATCACTTCTTTCGTTTGATTTGTCAAAATATTACTGCAACATCCCCTCCTGTGTTCACTTTAAATATCAGCAGTAAATTTGTATTAATTTCAATGTTTTTTCTTAAACAGATAGGAACTTTATGGAATCGCTATGTTTAATTAAGTTATTCAATTTTTATTTCGTCATGGATTTTCTGATTATTTAAATGTTGATCCATCACGAAGTATAGTTTAATAAGTGAAACATTATGAAAAGAGTGAAAAGTTATGTCACCTGTTTTGTCTTGTGTGCTTGCAAACACTTTTTCTGTCATAAATGAAGACTGAAAAATATCATAATTATCTTTAATTTTGTTATCTCAGGAAAAAAAGTGGTATTACATTCATATTTTGAAATATTTCAATCGTAATTTTCATATTATTTTTGGATTTATGTCACCTTTTTTCTGGAATAATAACAAAGAAGGTTGCAAAGAATAAATTAGACCTGTTTTGATTACCGTGGATATCGATTGCCGCACTTGACTTGCACATAATTAGTTTTGTTTTGTCCACAAAGTAACTTTTTTTTTCCAGAGTGGGTAAGATACAGAAACTTGTGTAGCCTCAAATGTATTTGTTTAAAATTAACAATGTAAATGGAATTAAAGGCACTGTTTTGAATTATAATGTTTTTGAAAAATTCTGAATAAAATGAGGCAAAGAAATTAAATATTTATATATTTATAAAAATAGTTAGATATTATATGGCAACACCTTGTCTCAGGAGGAGAAGGTTATTTTTTGGTATGTAAGCAATGCTGGCGCAAGCACGAATATCTGGTTCTATAGAATTACTTTTTACAATTCACAATCATTAATGACGGGTATCGACATCACGCATCCACAATTTTTCAATTTTCATACATATTTTTCTAATTCTAATGGAAATGTTATCGTTTGTAATGTACCTCTTTACATTATGTATAATATTATGTTTACAATGCTATTATTATTAAAATTTATTTATACTATAATATGTGTTTGTTTTATTTTAAATGTTATGAATGACAAAGAAATAGATGGAGAAAATCAACTTCTAAGTTCTAATTACTTACCGTTAATCCGGTATAAATCACAAGTAGTATGGCCTACTGAAGCCATCTCTGGTTTACCAATTATAGTTTCGAAGTACAGAAATACTGAATTGATTCTAACAGTATTTTATTGGAAAGTGCTCTGAAGGGTTAGGATCATTGATTCTAGTTTATATAATACATGATTAACTTATTTGTCTAGTGGGGTTTTACATGAAAGTAATATAGTATTATGTTAACTATTTGTTGTACATAGTAACAATGGCAGAGCAAGATTTGGCTTTGATTAAGTATTGATTTATATTCTAATAAGTAAAGTAATACAAAGTAATAAGTAATACAAAGCATAATGCATGAGTTAAACACATGTGAAATAGTATTGAAAATACTCTATTTTAACCGCTTGGGCACATAAGCTTGTTTTCACGACAATTTAACATAGGTAGACATAGGAATGACGTATGCCCCGCATTTGAGTTATTAAAATAATGAATTTAGTAAATTAAATTAAATATGCAACCAGTGTAAAATATAAAAAAAATATATTTAAAAAATCGAGAAACAGAAAAATGTGTTAAAAAAAATGTGATTATTATTGTTATCTTCTTCTTCAATGAATGATGGGAATAACCTTCAAAAGTTAAAAAGAGAGTTTTTCTTATAAAAAAGAAAAATGTGTATTTACTATGGAGTGGTAAACTCGTACACTTCAGAAAAGTATTTATAAAGGGTTCGAATAACTATAATTAGATAAAATGGCCAGAAGTCTTAACAAACGGATTGCAATCTTTAGAGCACAGGCATTAGGTGGGAATGCTATCCTTGCTCTACCGGTATTTCAATGGAAGATGCTCCGAGGAACTAGCGTCATTGATCTCCTCGGCACCGGTGCATAGTCGGGAAACACGCCAAACGCTCGCCCAACATATGTACACGCTTGACATTTGTCACATGAGAACGGGTCGTTTTTACGACTCGTTCTTGAGTTCAACAGCTCGAGCTCTGGAACGATTTGCCGGTCTCTGTGTTTCCTCCTTCCTACAACATGGGTCTCTTCAAGACCCATGTTCACTCCTTCCTCTCCTCAAAAAGACCCTCCATGTAGCATCTTAAAAGATGACATAGGCCCCGAGGGAAATTATTTTCCTCAGGGCCTCCCGTATGGAGTTAATGTAAAAAAAAAAAAAACAGGTCAAATCCTTGGAAAACTCCACTTGTGGCTTTGAAAATGTAAAAGCCTGACCAGACTCGTATCGAGCCACGACAACCCTTCACAAGTCCCACGTGTGTGGTCAGACCGTTTGGCTTGTCGTGCGGACGCTTGCGAGAGCGTGCCATAGCTCGCCGTTGACCCGGGACCCGGTGGATATTTCGGCCACCAAGCGGCAAGCTCGGAATGCTTCAGTATAACTTATGAACTGGCGAAACTTATGAACTGGCCCGGTGCGGTCGCCGTTTTTGCTCCGTGCGGTTTATCGTAAATTGCGATAAAATGTAAAATATATTATTTTTATGTTACAGATTTTTAATGCACTAGTAAAATTTATTACGACTGGATTTACACTATATCCCTAAATAATTTTTTTTTTAAAGATTTATTATTTATTACAAGAATTTTTTTTAAATTATTGAATATCTCTTATTTATAATAAATAATAACTTTTTTAAGGTTATTCCCTATGTAAGTTTAAAGTAATTAATAAGACGAGTGATCCTGGGTTCGAGTCCCAGTCTTAATTTGGAAGGCAGGAATGGGTACCGCAGCCCCGGGAACCATTTATTGGCTAACAAACACCTCTGCCATGGATCACCCCAAGTAGTTTACTACGTTTGGTAACTTAGCAGGGGTGTACGGGTTCATGGGGTAAGGTTTGTATAGGTCTTGGCGGTGGATGATATAGACACACTGAACCCCAGATTCGTACCCAACCGTCATACTTTATTCCTTCCCAGAACTTATTTTCCTTAAAAATACCCTCCACGTAGCATCCCCAAAGATGACATAGGGAAATTATTTTCCTCAGGGCCTCCTGTGTGGACATAATGTAAAAAAAGGGTGCGCCGTTACCTTTTAATTTTTTTTGTGTGTTGTTCTTTTTCATATTTTTGTTTGGATTTATTATAAAATAAAATAAAATTCTACGAAGAGATAACACACGAATGAACAAAATACTAGAATTTAAAATAAATTATCTGGTACGGTTTCTGTAAATTTGAATCATCCACCATCTCTTTCGGCGAACTCTTTGTTTTTTTTAAAAATTTAGTACAAATAAGTTAGGGCAAATGTGACAGCCGATGTAGTTGCCTCGATGTCCGCCATGCTTGGGCGCTCCGAACACAATGTCGAACTCGCAAGCTGGTGCACGTGTGTGGTGACCAACATTTGCGTGTCATAGCTTGCCGAGTCGTGCGACGAGCGCGCTTGGCACGTATGAGGACACAGCATAAAATTCTACAGAATTTATTTTGACATAATGATACTGGCAGACATGCTCATTAGTAGCATGCTCTATTGCTATTAATGATCAAATGCTACCTAGTAGCATGTGTGTCACGTCCATCAATAAGCGTGATTTGTGAGCATACTTATTGATTCGCGGGTGGAAGGGGAATTGAGCATGCTCATTTATGAGTAGTTGGCTTCAAATGAGCAAGTGTGTCGTAGTTTTAAGCTCTTTTTTACTTGGATAACTGTTAATCTACCGTATTAAAGTGCCCATACAGCCCAACAGATTTAGTTTGTTTACAAGAATATGTCACCTAACTTTCTCAAAAGCTTTGGAAAAAGACTACTACTTGTTCGTATGCTTAACAGCTTGACTGTGTAATAACTTGCAGGCTTTTGTGTTTCCTCCCTCCTGCAACATGGATCTATCCACAGATTCCCAAAGCCTTGATGAAAAACTCAATCCACCCAAGTGAAATTAATGAAAAACATTCTTTCCATGCTCCCAGCTAATATATCATTGTAAGGTTTCAGTTGGTGATGTACAGAGAAGGTCCTACCCAAAGAGTAAGGATATTATAGTTCCATGGTCCTACCATTGAGTTCAAATAATGGTCCTAACCCCAAACAATATCTCCATCAGATACGTTTTCAGATTTTCACGGCCAAAAGCATTTTCGTTGTTTGTTTTAGGGGTGTTATGCCGTGTTGTGCTACCTCCTTCTTTAGCCGACGTTTCGGACAGCGTTGCAGTGTCCATCATCAGGGCAGATCTGGCAGATCCGTCGATGTATCTGCCAGATCTGCCCTGATGATGGACACTGCAACGCTGTCCGAAACGTCGGCTAAAGAAGGAGGTAGCACAACACGGCATAACACCCCAAAAACAAACAACGAAAATATCTCCATCTGCCATTAATGAAAATTAAAGAAAAAATTGTCCAAAGAAGCAAAGCTAACAGTTAACAATAGAGTGCAGATACCAACCCATTAAGGCATGGAATTAGCAGAGGAACGATGAAAGTAGATTGAATGCTGCAGAAATAAGATCCTTGGCGTGTGTGTGATAAAACTATGTATGACTGTCTGAAAAATGTGGAGACTCACGAAGAACATAAGGCTGAGCGTAAGATTAAGAAAGGTTGGGCATGTAGAGCGGATGAACTAAGAAGAAGTGATATATCTGAAGAAGGAGTACATGACGGCCCGCACCGGGTGCTACCCGATGGGGGGTGACACCCGACCGACGATTTTGGCGAATAATGAAGAATTGAAATTAGCTATTTCCAAATCATCAGAAACAGAGCTCCTTTTATAGATCCATACCAAGACTAGCAATGAAACTAGTGATGAAATAAAATGCGTTTTTATCAGTGTTGAAACCAATGAAGAAACATGCGATGAAATCTGTGACGAAAATAGTGATGAAACTAGTGATGAAATAAAATGCGTTGTTCTCAATGATGAAACATCCGATGAAAGCCATGATGAAAATAATGACGAAATTAGTGATGAAACATGCCATGAAATTAGTGATGAAACAAGCGATGAAACTAGCTATGAAATCTGTGATGAGTCTAGTGATGAAACACGGGACGAAAGCAGTGATGAAACATGCGATGAAACTAGCAATGAAATAAAATGCGCTGTAAACCAGTGATGAATGATGAAACGTGCGATGAAACTAGTGATGAAATAAAATTTGTTGTAATCAGTGATGAAACATCCGATGAAATCTGTGATATAACGTGGGATGAAACATATGATGAAAATAGCGATGAAACATGCGAAGAAATAAAATGCGTTAATAATAACGCATTTTATTACTGATAACAGTGATGTGTTTAAAGCAGAAATGAAACGCGATAAAAATAGTGATGAAACTCGATGAGAAAGTTATCATTCTAATTAATGCTGAAATCAGTAATGACACAAGCGATGAAACTAGCGATGAAACAAGTGATGAAATAAAATTATTTGTAATCAGTGATGAAACCAGTGATGAAAAATGCGATGAAATCTGTGATGTAACTTGGGATGAAACATGTGAAAAATATATTTATAAAACATGAGATGAAAATAGTGATGAAATAAAATGCGTTGTTATCAGTGATAAAACCAGTGATGCAACATGAGATAAAATCTGTGATGAAATAGTGATGAAAATAATAATGAAACATTTGATGAAAATAGTAATGCAAATAGTGAAGAAACATTTGATGAAAATAGTAATGAAAATAGTGCTGAAACATGCGATGAAATTAGTGATGAAAAAGTTTTCATTCTAATCAATGCTGAAATCAGTGATGAAACAAGCGATAAAATCTAGTGAAGAATCTAGTGATGAAACATGGGACGAAAACAGTGATGAAACATGCGATGAAAATGGTGATGAAACATGCGATGAAACTAGTGAGAAAGTTATCAGTTATCATTATAATTATTGCTGAAATCAGTGACGAAATAAGCGATGAAACTAGCAATGAAACAAAATTTGTTGTATTCAGTAATGAATCCAGTGATGAAACAAGCAAGGCCGTGCCAGAGAAAAATTTCGGAGGGGGGTTTGGTTTGATGGAACAGTGGGAGGGGGGGGGGGGTAGAAATCATACACAAATTTTGCAACTAGAAATATTTATTGGATAAGCAACACCTCTGCCATAGGTCACCTCAAGTGGTTCGCTACGTTTGGTGACTTAGCAGGGGTGCCCGGGTTCATGGGGTGAGGGTTGTCCGGGTCTTGGCGGCGGATGCGTCTGCCCACCAATTGCATGGCAGGCCAAATCAGGAGGGCGTTGAGTTGAGGTTGAGGGCGGCCTTTTGACTTCTCCAGCAGGGCTTTCTCGAAATATCATCTTGCACCGCAGTGGGAGGGGTGGAATCATTCGTCCATCACTACTGGACACACTGACCCCAGATTCCTATCCACCCCTCGTACATTTTTCCTTCCCGGAACATCCTCTCCTTCCTAAAAAGAACCCTCCATGCAGCATCCCCAAAGATGACATAGGCAATGAAGGGAATTGTTTTCTTCAGGGTTTCTTGTGTGGAGCTATTGTAAAAAAAAGGCACGTCCATAAGCTTATATTATAGTTACACACGGTTTTTCTCGTAACCATAATTTTACTGCACTTCCAATAGTTGCCTTCGAAGTGGGTCAGCAGATGAATCCACAACTGGAAATTAATCGTTACATTCTGAACAAAAAACTGGTGATAATTTATGAGTGAATCTCTGCATGCGAGTCCTCAGCGATAATAATTAACCCCATAATATGAGCGTGGTTTGAAACACAAATTTTAACTACATTATAACGGTTTTCTTCGAAATGTGTCAGAAGATTTATCCGCTACTGGAATTTTAACAAATCATTCGGAACATGAAACTGGTTTTACCTAAGAGTGAATCTGCAGGCGAGTCCCTAGCTTTAATTGATACTACACCCAGAACCCAAAATCGTTTTCCTCAGGTTTTTGCACTTGGAAAACATGGACGGTTTCCTTCGAAATGCGACAGCAGTTGAATCCACAACAATTTGCATTATGAACACAATACTGGTTTTAACTTAAGAATTGATCTGCGTGGGAGTCCACCAGTCCACAAGCTTAAATTATATTGTCCTGAGAACAAGTGAATGATTTTCCTGCGTTTTACAGCAAATATATTGACTACAATAAAATTTAAAAAAAAAATATATTTATTTAACTATTTACATTTACCTGAAAAAACTTTTTTTTAAACTATTTTTTATGGCTCTAGTGTGGCAATCATAAATGTGGCAATATATAAATATTATTTATACACATCATTTTTGTTGTCCTCCCTGAATAGAGTTGTCATAAATACTGAAATAATTTTTCAATATTAATTTCACTATCATATAATAATAAGAAATTAAACTAAAAAAGGATATCTGATCACGTATTTATTTGTATCTTAACTGATTTATAATAAAATAACATAGGTCAAAGCCATTCTCATAGGTGCATACGTAAGCACATACCAGTCAGCTATGATATATTTTTTTCTGGGTTTTGTAATAAAAACTTTAAAATGTATTAAAAACACTGAAAGAAAACCGTTCTCGCTATCTGAGTGTAATTTTTTGCGGTGCTTTCAGCAGGCCGCACAGAAATACCTGCGGGCCGCACAAAAAAGCTTCCGCAACCGCGGACAGCAGGTTCCCCACCCCTGGTTTTTAGAAATATGTTTAGTTTTTTTGAAATATTTTTTTAATGAAAGAAATTAAAAGGTGTTACATATCAATCTGTGAAAATATATCAACCTTCAGCAAACATAAAAATGTAATAAAGTCTTGGGTAAAAATACCATTGATATTAATAATCACCTGCTGTAACATCTGATCTTAATTTAACTTTTAACATTTTTTTTAAAAGTTAAATTAAGATCAGATGTTAAGTTTTAACAAATTTGTAATCTTTTATTTTTATATTTTAATTCCGTAAATACTGATTTTACTATATTATTATTTATTTTTTGCAATTTCTACAAAGATAATAATATACATATATAGAATAAATTTAACTAAACTGCTTTAAAGAAACACAAGTATACCCACGAACTGGCGATGCCTATGTGAGATTTTTTTGGTATCATACATTTATACATCTGATAGTATTATTGTTCTAATGCCCGTAGGCAAAATTTGAGAATCCCACTTCGATGACATGTCTGACGTCGCGGGTTACCAAAACCCTCTATTCCATCTCTGTACGTAAAAGTTTGGGACAAACTACTGCTGTGATTTATCATAACGCCTATTCGGTTGAATTTAAGAACCCCACTCAATTACATTTCTGACGCCGCGGCTTATCTGAACCCTCTCTTCCATCGCTGTGCGTTAAAGTTTGGGACTAAGCTGCTTTTGTGATTGTGGCCGCACGTTTTTGCTTGGTTTCGTCTAACTGCCGTATGGCGTAGGGGCGCTGCAGTCGTGTTGGTTCATTTATGCTGCAGTCCTGCAGTGAGCAGTCGCTGTCAGCGGATTGTCGGAGATGGTCGATCATATTTATGTGGTCTATATTCCTGTCACGGTTACTTCGATTTATTATAAAAGTTGAATACATTGTAGGAGAATAGATTTGCTTTTATAGTTTTTTGGTAAAATCCAAAAAACTATAAAAGCAAATCTATTCTCCCAAATACCTACAATGTATTCAACTTATTATACCTAATTTCTATTATTCAACCTAAATTCCTACAATGTATTTAACTTTTATAATAAATCGAAGTAACCGTGACAGGAATATAGACCACATAAATATGATCGACCATCTCCGACAATCCGCTAAATGTAGATTTTTTATATATTAAAAAAAATGCATTTACTTTGATAATATTTTGGTAAGAGTAAGTTTAGCTAGATTTCATGTAAAATTATTATGTTATTATTATATATATATATATATATATTTTAATTTCCGTGAACGTTTATATAAATTTTTCAAATTTATTTAGATAAAAAGAAATCATTTCAGAGGTATTTTTTTTAACATTAGCTCCACACAGGAGACCTTGAGGAAAACAATTTTCCCTCGGGGCCTATGTTATCGTTGGGGATGCTGTGTGGATGTTCTTTTTAGAGAAAATAAGGAGAGGAAGTTCTATGTAGATTTTTTATATATTTAAAAAAATGCATTTACTTTGATAATATTTTGGTAAGAGTAAGTTTAGCTAGATTTCATGTAAAATTATTATGTTATTATTAGTATATATATATATATTTTAATTTCCGTGAACGTTTATATAAATTTTACAAATTTATTTCGTTAAAAAGAAATCATTTCAGAGGTATTTTTTTAACATTAGCTCCACACAGGAGACCCTGAGGAAAACAATTTCCCCTCGGGGCCTATGTTATCGTTGGGGATGCTGTGTGGATGTTCTTTTTAGAGAAAATAAGGAGAGGAAGTTCTGGGAAGGAAAAAATATGAAGGGTGAGTAGGAATCTGGGGGTCGATGTGTCCAGGAGTGACGGACGTATGAATGCATCTCTCCCACTGCGCTACAAGGCGATGGGTCGAGAGAGTCCTGTTGAAGAGGTAAAATGTCTCCATCAACCAGTCTCTACCAATCCGAACCGCCACGCAGTAGAGGGCAAACGCATGTGCCGCCAAAATATAGACAAACTTTACCCTATGAACCTGGGTACCCCTGCTAAGTCACTAAACGTAGCGAACCACTTAGAGTTACCTATGGCAAGGGTGTTGATTATCCAATAAACGGTATTGGGAAGAAACATTTGTCTCTTTCATTCATTACTAAGAAGATACAATTTATTATTCGTGTTTTTGTTTTTGATTTGATTTGATTACTACATTATTTATTTTGACTATATTTGAGAATATTTTATTCGAATTGATTTTATTATTTTTTTGAGTTTTAATATTAAGATTATTGCCTTTAATTTGAATGCCGATTTACATTATTAATTTATGGTTTTTTATATTTTGTATTGTGTGTATTGAATTAGAGATTTGATTTAATTATTTTTATGTAATTTAATTTAATTGTATTTATTTTATTTTGATTAATTTATTTTATTTTATTTTCTGTTTTATACTGGAGGCACTGCTGAAAACCAACTGCATTCCAGGAGAAATCCTGAATTGTAGCTGAACAGTGACCTTTACGCTAATAGAATCAATGATTAACAACAAAATGTGTAATGTTGTAATAAATCTATTGATGAATAAATATTTTTATTATTATCAATTTTCTTTTTTTGTCATTGACGTGGATGAACGAGATTTAGGTATGCTGAGTTGATTCTTTTCCGAAATTCTACTCACTGTCCGCGGTCTTATAATACAGAATGTCTACTGTTATATATCCACATATTAAATGTAAGTGTTTTGTAGTTTTATATTCACAGTTGTTATTTTTGCATAAGGGCGGAGCCTTATAGATGGTCACCAACACTTGGCGAAATTGGGCGAAGCCCCAATAAAAGCCGCCCGCAGGGCCTAGCAGCAAAAACCCGCGGAGCGGGTTTTTAACTGCTAGTACTATTATATTATGTTTATATAAAATATTATGTTTATATTAAATATATGTTCAAATGTTTGTGTGTGTGTGTGTTGGTATATAGCGTCTAATGCACTATGTAAATATATTTATATATATACATATACATGCATATATATGTAAATATATTTTCTGTTTTTTATTATATTTCTGTTTTTTAAGTCTTTTTTTTTTTAAATCTTTTGTCTACACAACTACATTGCTCTCTCTTTTTACTATTTATAAAAATAAAATAAAACTTTTATTGTAAGTTGTATGTAACAAAAAAATTATTAATAAAAAATCTTATCATATATTTTTATAATTACAACATTCAATTTAGTCTTCTAGCTTTCTTTGGAGGGAACAAATCAATTACCTCCTCGGTGTCAATGTCAATTTAGCAATGACATTGACGACAAACCGTTTAATCTTTCCTGGCCTGTGGAATTTCTTAAGTTTTAAGGCGTTTCAGAGAAGAGATCTTGACCCCCCCCCCCTGGCTACGGCCTTGGAAACAAGCAATGAAATCTGTGATATAACATGAGATGAAACATACTATGAAAATAGTGATGAAACATGCGATGTAACTAGTGATGAAAAAGTTATCATTCTAATCAATGCGATTGGTCAGTGGTTGAGTGGGCATCGTGTTTGGGTCTCACCCAGGCGTTCCGTGTTCGATTCCTCGGCTGGCTAAGTCCTCCATCACAACACAAGCAACATCTTCCGCTTAGTGTGGTGGTAGTAGGAGATTTTCAAATGTTGTTGGGTTATTCGTAACCCGGGAATGTTTGTCTTTCTTTAAAAAAAATGCTAAAAACAATGATGAAACTAGCGATGAAAACTGTGATGAATTTAGTTATAAAACATGCGATGAAAACAGTGATCAAATAAATTGCGTTGTTATCGTTGAGAAGACATTTCTACTTATGGGGGGAACAATCACATACTTAAGTCAAAATCGCTTACTTTTCAGCAGGCAGTTTTAAGTGTCTCGTGAAAAAAATATAAAGGCACGTAAATTAAAAAAATAATAATAATATTAAAGTTTAAGCATATTTCTTGAGAATATATGTGAACAATTGAAAAATACATGACATGTGTTCAGGAACATTACAAATGAAGTCAAATTCTTTGACTTATGTGTTTAAATACAACATTTAAAAATATTTGTTCATGATCAATACATGATAAAAATAAGGTATATAAAGATGAAAACCTATAACTTCAGACTAAAATAGGATTATAAAAAAAACACTAATCAATATTATCTTCATCCATAAGTCTTGATCCAACACCATCCAAAATGCTAGTGTAAATGTATTTTGAATTTGTAAGTTTGTTGGCGTGGTTTTTATGGTTTCAAATCCCTGCGTGCGTAAGTAATTTTTATTTTATTGAATTTGTTTTTGTCAATTGATCATTTAAGGGATCCCCTAGTCCTTGAAAAATTCGGAATCTGAATCCCCACCTCTTTTTGGGAGGGATTTAAAAATACTTAAGAAGACTTTTCTAGAAAGGTTGGAGAAGGTATTTGAGAATTTGTTTTTACAGGTTGATTTCGTAAAGGCCTGTAAAAAACATTAACTCCTTTCTTACTTATGTTTATTGTAATAACAAGGAAATTTAATTTCATGGAACCAAGCGACCAAGAGTCTAGAGACGACCGTCCGCTACCGAAATGGGGCGTTAACTAATACAAAACGCAGATAGTCTCTATGCCGAACGGCGTAAGGTTTAATTCTCAATCCGAAATTTGTTTAACACCGCCGATTTTGATTCATGCCAAAAAAACAGCGCGAAATTGCAGTGTTTTGTTTTATTTTGTGAAAATCTGACACAAATGTTAGAATGCTTTTCGATAATTTTTTAAATATTTAAATTAATTTGCCACATTTTAAAATAAAACATTATGTATCTATGACCGGCATCTTCGGAGGAGACGGAGGGCATAAGAGAAGCCACAAAATCGTCCTCCATAATACGGGCATATGCCTAGCATGGTGGTCATAAAATCCACAAATTTTATAAGTACTAAGCAAAGAATAAAGAAAAAATATCGAAATTTCAAATCCCAACCTAAACTGGTTCGATTTTTTGCCTTGGTACAGAGATCAACAGGAGTCAAAGCTTCCGTCATGTAACGGATTTGGTTTCACAGAATGATTCCGTTGGTAACAGTGTCTGTCACTTTAGGTAAAATAAATAACGTACATAACCTTCAATAACCATACATAACCAATAATAGTAAAATTAGTAATTTATATATAAAATGGTGTGATATAGATTGAAGTACTGATATTATTTCGCTGACCGAAATTTTCAAATATGTCGATTAATATTTCTAAGTGTATGCCCAAATTGAAAAGATATCAACAGAGTTTGATTCGTTTTTATTGTAAGGATCCTAAGGAAGAGCTTTCTCCATATGAAAGAGACGAGAGAGGTCCAATAAAGAAACTCATACATGGGGCGGAGTACCCATCATGGAAGACACCAATAGTGCAGGCCTCCGGATACATGAAGTCTAAGTTCTCTCTTTTTAAGAGCGATGCTACCCCGAGCGCAGTTCCTTTCTTCATCAGAATGAAGCGCTACCCATTAGGCACTTGGGGCTCTTCTCTTAAACAAGCGTATGCTGATTTTAAAGATAATGTTGAAACCAACGATCAGGAATTTAACAAAAAGAGGGTTGCGGCGTTGGGCTGGGATTTGGCAGCTGCCACTTTCATTTGTTATCGTGGTGGAGCCGTCAAGTAAGCCATTATTGATTTCTATGTTTGACTACACGCAAGTGTACATACACTAAACAGTGTATACACACTAATTGCTTATCCACTGGAGCGTCAGAGCATTTTAAAACTTTTTTCTCGGATTGCTAAAGGAAATTTTTCCGCCTACATTAAAAAAAAATCACCTCCGAATTCACCTATCTTTTGTCTATTATCACCTATTCCTAGGATTTTTAAAAAACATATTATAAAATCGTTAACCTTCAAACATTTTAAAGAATCTAGAGAATATTTGCCACATCGTGGCAACAAAGCAATCCGAGGCTTTGGAAATAGTGCCATAATGTGGCAAAAAGGAGAAACTAAAACATGTTGGCAGTGGCGGGTTGCAATGGTTTCCAACCAAACTTTTCTCACGGCGCAACTCAATTTTACGATTTCAGTAATTATCTCAGCTTGTTTAACCATAGACGAAGAACACTTCAGCTGTCATCTCAGTCATCTGTCGCTTTCATATTGGCGCTGGTGACTAAAAAAAAAACTTGAAAACTGATAACAAAACTGGCACAACCATGGCAACGGCCGGCCGCGGCAACAATCACGGCGAATTGCGAGTAACTGATTGCGTTGCCATTAACAATAGGTTTTTGAGAAGTTTGTAGTGTGCGGACGATCACATTGACGCCGTCCATTCATGGACAAGCTTACAAGCGACTCGAGCGCCGCTCGTCAGTACCCGCTATACTATTTTGCTAGTGCAGCGCGTACAAGTACAAGTTGAGTTGCAAATTGTTTTCAGTTGCCCCATGAGCGAAAACACTATCAGTTCATTTTTGATGTTGCGTAAGCATACCACTTTTATGTGTATTTAAACAAAATTTGTTGCACCGATTCCCAAATAGCAGCAGGTAGATGTGTTTATTTATTAATTCATCCTCGTTTAATTTTTGTGAGGTTCATAAAAGTTAACAATCAAAATACGCAGACTGGTATCGTCTGCATATGAAATGAATTAATCCATGGCTAAATATTTTTGAGCCGCGGCGGAAATTGAACTGGCAACCTCTCCATACAAAACCAAAAATGCCACATCACAGATAAAACAACTGTTTGGTCATCTTGTATATTTTTTTTACAGAATTCAAATAAATTATGTATATTCGTTGCCCCGATAATGCCTGTTAAGTAACACTTTTTCTAAAACAATCTTTTTTGCAGAATAAATCATAGAAAAAATTGTGACATCGTTCGGTAATTTTGGTTATGTTAGAATAAAAAAAAGCAATCCAAAAATTAAAAAAATATTTTTAATTTTTATATAACATTGTTTTATTCATCTCCTGAACAATTTTAAAAATATTACTTAAAAGAAATTACCGGTGCAAAGATGGATGCTGATTTCTAGATAAGTTTGTACTAGTTTTACTTTCTATTTTCAGATATGTGGAGGGAAAAGAATGGATAAGGGTGACGGAGGGCGAAGACATGAAAAGAAAATTACCATCCATTCCCACCCCGGGGCTGCTGGTGGAGTGCATCGACTGCGAAGGCTTCTACTATGGCGGCCTGCGTTATGAAGGACTCTTGAACTTGCAAAATTTAGATTTTTTAAAATGGATCTCTCTGAAAGGAAACCGTCTCATTGATGATTGGTGTTTGGATCGGTTGAGCGGCATCATGACTAACAAGTCTGTAGAGTACCTGGATCTGCGGGGCTGCCCGGTCACTCACCGGGGTGTCCAGATTTTGTACAGAATGCCAACACTGAAATTGCTTATTCTAGATGGTAAAACTAATGACGAAGACCTCGACTACACTTGCGCTATGTTACAAGAGCTTATGCCAGATTTGTTAATTAAATTTGATTGACTTATTTAGTATGGTACAGAGAGCTGTACAAGTATTTAATGCATGGCTGCAAAGTGGAAAAGGGTAGTGTACATAATATAGGATTTATTAAAAAGCAACATTCTGATAATAAACATTTGTTTTATTCCATCAATCATTGAATGATATTCAATACAACTTTATTCATTTGAACTTGGTTCTATGGCCCAAAACATGGCTTTGTCAACAACCGTCAATTTGTTTTCTCCTTCAACTTTACTATAAACTCGTTAAGTTTGCTTATTAAGTATCTCTTGTATTGGTCCGTAAGTTGGATGTAATACAGTTTGCTCGGTTAAATAAAACATTTTGATTACACGGTATCCAAATATGTTTTCCGTAATAAGATGTGCCTTAATACATAATGATTAAAACATGAACCCCTGATTAACATTGACTAACCATATGATGGGATCTCTCCCATGTCCATGTCCTTAACAGTAACTCTCATTACACAAAAATATCTCGCAACACTTCTACTGCAATACATATTTAAGATAGATATGGTACGGTTGCACTAATATTGACCGCTTACAAACATCTTTTGGATTTTCATTTAACCAATTGCTTTTTCTACTTTTGTAAATTTAGAAAATCAAGAAGAAGTAATCTAGGTAATAATTATTTATCAGACAATATAATTAATATATGAGCACACTCTACAAAGGTAAAACACGTCTTTGTATAAAAGAATTGACTCGACCCGACTGTAAAAGTCAGACAAACAAACTAAGTTAAATTACTCGTAGCATACTCAATCTTAGAAAGCAAAATTCTTTTCCAAATATAATAATAATATAAGAGATCAACCACTAAAAAATCAAATTGATATAAATAATCAACATATCATTTGTATGCATAATAAAATTAAAAAGAAGAAACAATCCACCTCGCGGTAAGATTTTTATTATTACATACAGTTAGTTACAGTTATTGTGTAAGCATTTCAAAGAATCTCAACATAGTGTAAATTAAAACTAAATAATAATACAAAATAGATAAGCACCTCAATAGTCATGCATTGTACTGACTAAACAAACACGCCAACAAACTCCCTATTTCAAATAAAGTACAGATTCTCTTTTAAAGCAACAATAATTAAACTAAACTTGAGGCAAATGAATGTAAACATGACTCAACAGTGTTCTTGAGCTCAAAATCAGTGAAAGCGATATGTTGGTAAAACAACCCAAATATACATTATTCCAGTCTTTAGTCTGTTTTGTACGTCTGATGAATGTTATGTATTCATATTAAGGCAACCCAATGGAAAACTATGCGTCATTCCAAATTGAGATAAAAGAACAATATTTTACAGAGCTTTGGCTTTACTTTCCATTTCATTCAAACACCGAGAAGTGATTAGAACGCTTGGTAAATTCATTGTGATCGTAGCAACCATCCTGATGGCTGATGCTGTCTTTCAAATACATGTAGCTAAACCAGCACAGATAGCAGATCATCAGATGTTAGTTTGCTTATGCTTCTTCAAGTTAAATCACTGTGGCAGTAATAAATGCAGGAGTAACGAACGTCATGTAAAATGTAATTAAAATAACAGGATACGAATCGGGGATTAATAATTACTCTGGCAATTATATTGACTAGACCTACAAAGTTTTATGTATGTAAACTTTCCAATATTTGCACTATTGATGTGATCGCAATCACAAATAATATCATCTCTGAGAATATGATGCGATTGTTCATCTCTACTGTGTTCATATTATTAGACCGGGTGTACGTTGCAATACAAATGTGAATTCTGTGCTCTGACTAAATATAAATCTATTTTATGGCTCAGGCCAACACATTTATTTCTTAACATACAATTTGCAGCATCAACACTAACATTTAAATATAATTCAAATTTAATTACTTTCAAACAAATCCTCAATTAGGTGCATTCATATTGTATTTATTTTATATCTCAGCTGTGTTAAGACCTTTGTTAAATATAATATGTTTGCACATACAAAAGAATATTTTCCACGTTCTGATATTGCCAAATATAATATTCCTTAGATGTTATATAAATTTACTAAAACAAATATTTGTAAATCTTAACTAACAAATTAATTATTCATTTAGTAAGAATGATAAAAATAATTTTTTATACCTATGTATGCGATGTTCATAAAATATTTCACAATAATTCTTTGAAGCTATTTTAACATCCCTGATAGTTTTGGTTGAGTAGTGGAATACATAGATATAAGGAAAGAAGTCATGGAAGGAAGAAATGATTATTTTGGCTAGTATATTATTGCTGGAAATCCATCCTCGGAAGTCACATTACCGCATAATCTCTTTGACAGTGCTAAAAATATAAATATGTATTGTAAAGACATTCACATTTGAACTAAAAATACCCATCAGGTGCAAAATACTACCTCCAATGTGAAAAATTAAAAAAAAATACTGGAATGAAAAAAAGCAATTTTCAAGCAGAAAAATGAAGGGGGACTGCCATTTATTTTTTTATTTATTGTACATTAATAATCATTATTAATATAAATAAATATTAATTGGAGGTCCACCTTCATTATCCTGCTTCAAAATTGGTTTTCTCATTCTCCTCTAAAAGTATTACGCAGGTATTACGTGTCAGGTGACAATAGTGTAGTTGATAAGTTGGAATAATAATTTTACTACAGTTTTGTTGAAGTTGTATCTTAACGAGCAATTTTTTGGTTTTTCCCGGGTAGTTGCCAAATATGAGTTATGACTTATGCGGAGATGGATTCCCATTGACGATAATATAACATACATTCACATTCAGCGCAGGACTAACTGAAAGGTGACAAGTGATGATGGATGATGGATGATGGATCACTAATCGATAAGTAGTATAGCTCTAAATATTTACTGTAAAATAATAAGGTTTGAATACAACAAAAATCCCTTTAAAAAAACGAGTATAGAGAAATATGTAAAAGTTAACACAGACTAAATAAAGTTATCACTGGTGTGACTTCTGTTCACTTGACTTGCTTATAAAGAGGGTGTGTATATACAATCTCAAATAATGATACTTGTTGGGTATCTCCTTTGACTAATAAAATGTATGCATATGTGTATGTAAACGTTGCGCAGTGCCAACATATTGTACGTACTGTACAGTAAGGCGGGTCATTTTAAAAAAAGTGTTAATTTCAAATTCTAAGAGCGATAAAAGGGTGCCAAATGGGTTGAAAACGACGTGTTTAAAATTTTAAAATTTTCTGATACGATCTTCTTCCTCCGGATTCACTTAAAAGTTTTGAAAATTTTCAATATTTGAGGTTATTTCTAGTGTATTTAAAAAAGTTACTATGAATATTTTTAACCATTTTTTTTGTAATCTTCCATAGAAAATGTAGTATATATTTACGAAATAATTTTAAAAAAGTCCCGGTTTGATTATTGGAGGCGTGAGGTGAGGGCGGGGAGAGTACCGATTGCACTAATACCGGAGAAAAAATGGAGGAATTCCGCTGCAAAAGTAAAGTGCTGTTTGATATTTCGTCTTGCAAATGCAATGATTTCAGTAAATGTGACTGTCCTAGACATCAAAAATACCTGTAAATGAATAGAGTTTCATTACTGACCAACGTACTACACGAAAAATGATAATAGGAAACGTGGATATCGCTTCAACAAAACAAATGAAAACTGCGTTGAAAAAAAAACTCTTGAAGCAAAAATCATTGTGCCCGTCAGCCAACTACCTCTCTAATCGATATTTCCACGTATTCTGCATCAAATGAATCCGATTGTAAATATGTTTTTAAACCTAATGTTGTACCTCAAACGCTTCAGAAGCAGGCTTCGGTCAATATTGATCACTCCACACAGTCTAAAACTTGTGATAGATATGGAGTGTCGGATAAGGCAGCGGCAGCCACTGCCTTAGCAGTTCTGTATGACATCAAGTCTAATATTCCAGTCATTGACAAGAGTAAACTTCGCAGAGAACGAAAGAAAACAAGAGAAAATATTAAGGGCACAACACATAGTTTTATAAAAACCCCCAAATATATTTTGATGGCCGGAAAGATAAAACATTAATTATCAGGGAAAGGGAGGGGACGCAATTCAGAGAATGACGCATTGAAGAGCATATTTCATTGATAAAAGAGCCAGACTCAAAATATATTTAGGTTTTATTCTACCAAACTTTGGCACGTCGAAAGTTATAAACCATTGCAATGGATAATTTTCTTGCTTCACATGAACTAGTTACCATTTTGGCATTTGTTCGCACATCTTGACGGTAAGACATCTGGACCTCAAACATGTTCAGGCACAATAGGACTAGCTTTGGAAATCTGTAAAAAAAAGCCTATGGTTCATTTTCAGAAAATTGATGGAGAGTTGTATGAATTATTTACTAAAGACGTGGATACAGATCACTTATATTTGCATAAAATAGTATCTGCAGTTACGGTGGGGGAATTACCTGAAGATTTATGCCACAAATCTCCTGAAAAAATGTCTCATGCCAAATAGCTTTCGCGTGCTAACCGAATTCTTCGTCTTTATGTTTCAACGGAAGCTCCTTCAGAGAATCTTATTATTTTAGAAACGTATGTTGTTAAAGTGTATGCTCCGGATTGGTTCAGCATTAAAATTCACACCACCTGCAAAGATGGAGCACGTCACCTGTGATAGTTAATCTCAGCGCCTAGATACTTATCAGCTGAATTAAAAACTATAATTGGTCCAGTTATAGCAAGAAACAGTTACTTCGCACACCCCGAAAATTTATTGCTTGCAATGTTGACTGACCCTCACAAGCATATCCGAGAATTAGCTGCGCATCGTTTTCTAAAAGCACGCAGTATGAAACTAAGTAAAACAGGGCTGTTCCATCTTCCAAACATAAACCTCGATGCATCATATTATTTGGAAGCAAAATGTAACCGAACCCCCAATACTGAAGAATATATTGGATGACGATCTTCAATTATTTGTAGCTCATGGGGGAGAAGGTAGATTGCCTCTTCTGCATCTGTCATGTCATACTCAAGCAGTTGAAAGAGGTGTAACGACTGTTATTCAAGCCTTGACTACTTTATGTATGAAGTCTGCAAGAGAAGGTCTTATTAAGGTAAGGATTGAGTCTCGCAAAATAATGCCGAAATTTGAGATTAAGAAGGATTTTGCTGGTATTTGAATACACTACCTTGAGATAATTTGAATTATATTCATATATGTTTTTAGTAAATAATTCGAAACATTCCCTCTATTTAGCGTTTTATTGAAAAATAGTTAATTTTAACTTGTTTATCTCATATTTTTTAAAGATTTAACAAGGGTGGGTTTTTCTCTAATATGTGAAATTTCAAAGTCAATCCGGAGGAAGAAGATGATATCCAAATATTATTAAAAAAATTAGGTGATTTTTCATCGTCATTTAGCACCCTTTTATCACTATTAGTCAAATAAAAACAAGAATTTTTTTTTCCCCATACATTCGTGACCCACCTTACTGTACAGGCCGTCGCTTCACACAATAATACATGACATGTGATATTCGTATGACTAAACAATGATTACCGTGTAACTAAATAATTGTAGAATATAACAACCCACAGATTTACTTCACATATAATTATATATTTCCATAATTATCTAATTAACAATTCATTTCATAACTACAGGGAAATTAATGATCTCGACATGTACAACAATTAAAAAAATTCACTATGCTTTACATAATTATTTTAAGCAACCATTTAGCTAATGCCGTAGTCCCTCCACGTGTGCGATAACAATGTCCAATTATCTACCTTACGTTATGACTACTTGACAACAAACAAATAATCCTTCTACTAAATGAAACTTTTATAATACATATAACATATGTTGTGGCACAAACTTAATGTTCATTAACATTCTGCGTAGTCAAAATATACTTTTCTATAACCGGGAAGACATATTGGTGCAAACAGGCGGAGGTTAGTTACATCGCATTCTCTAATGTCTAATCTCAACCTCTGAAATGGAATAGCATCCAAATGAAATAAAATCTAAATTTTGGAAAAACAATGAAATAAAAACATTTGCTTAGACTTGAGAAAAATTACAATATAATATCTTCACTCCATCTGGGCTGATGTCTGCAGAGCCCTTCATCCGGTACCATCATATTTACAATCATAAACATTTCTTTCTTTCATATAATATGTATATCTTTTTTTTCTTTTATATATTTTTCACAATAAAAAAACTTTTCTTATAGATTCTTGTCAAAAGAATTATTTAGTGACTAAACGATTGCACATCATAAAACACCCCGCGTGGCCTTCTGTGGGGGAGGGTGGCTGTCTCTATATACGCTGTCATCAATATGCTCTTTTACACTTTGTCAAACATAAATACAGGAGTAAGTAAGCTAAGTCGGCTTTTCCTCGAGTGGTGGGGTGCAGAGTACTGCGGAGGCGTGGAAGGCCACAGACATAATGCACAACATAACACATTCCGAGCTAACCTAATTAACACTTTAGTAAGATTACATTTAATATAAAATATTCTATAACTGGTTATGTCATTATGTAAAAATATTAAAATCTTAATTAGTTATTAAAGCTAGAAATGTCAAATAAAATTAACTACTGACTTCTCAGTATAATTGATCAATTCGTTATCAAACAAACAAGGTTATACATTTCACAACCTTCCAATCATTAAAAAGATTAAGGAACAAAACAAACCTCCCATTAAATAATAATAACTTGGTGGCTGTAAAAATATAAAACAAAACAGAAGAATATGATGACATTTTATCACTGTGTCATTCATGATATTTACATCAGGTATTATATCAAAGCGAATATCTATTACTTGCATTGAGATAAAATCACTAATTTACCAGAAGGTCCGAGAAAGTTGTCAACAAGAATCAAGATCATTTCGCAAAATATGTTCCCGAGGGGATATTCTAACATTAATGTGTCTCTTAATCAGTTAGGGGTGTCTACACCCGTGTAGGAAAATAATGTGCATCTCTTGAAACAATAGCGGTAGGGTAATCAACTATCTGCGGCTATCTGTTAGCGCTAGGGATGAGGCAGCGCGAGGATGGAGACAGTAAGGTCCCGCTAACTGGCAGAAGTGGTGGTGGAGTTGTGGAGGTTATTGGCACTTGATGTCACCGCCGGAGAGTTCATTCCTGCGTAGAACACTTGTATTAACAACACATGGTAACATGTACATATTAGAGTGACTTTTGGTAAGAGTCATTCAGTAAAGTAGTAATGATTGTAAATTACCAGTGGGAGTGCTCTGCTCCGAATGCGGTGTGACGCTGGGCTGTGCCATAAGCTTTTGGCGCACCTCGCGGATCTTCAGTTGCAGCGATGTCTTGTTCGGGAATATGTCTTTATGGCTGTCCTGTAGAAAGAGAATATAAGTTAACAAGATGCAATGATAATATGTAGCGATCAAATAATAATGGTTAGTTGCGCTGGTTCAATAAATTTTCCGTTCATTGCAGGTGCTATTAAAACAATATTCAATTGTCTAAATAATGGGCGAGGAAAGAAAAGGGTGAAGGAAACCACAAATTTACTCTTGGTCCATACGGCTGCTTTTCAATTACCTTATCTGATGGTCCACAGCTGGTCACAGCACTCACATTAAATGATTGTCTTTCAGTACATATACAATAATATTAACACAGATATAAATAACTGCGGGCGGAAGACGGACAAATCCTAAAGCATTGGATTTTTCCATCGAAGATTCAATCACTTGCGTGGCGTTCGAAATAAAAGAGCACTGAGGTTTGTTTGTGGTTTTTGGATTTGAAATTGGAAGGAACAGGAATGTATATTTTAGGCAATTACAATTATCACTATATACAATTAAACTACAATTATCAAGCCGATTAATTTACAAGTAGGTACCAAACTTGCGCAACCAATGGTACTGTGTGTTGGCCTGGCCAGGTGGAGATGAACAACCAATGGTACTGTGTGGTGGCCTGGCCAGGTGGAGATGAACAACCAATGGTACTGTGTGGTGGCCTGGCCAGGTGGAGATGAACAACCAATGGTACTGTGTGTTGGCCTGGCCAGGTGGAGATGAACAACTGATGGTACTGTGTGGTGGCCTGGCCAGGTGGAGATGAACAACCAATGGTACTGTGTAGTGGCCTGGCCAGGTGGAGATGAACAACCAATGGTACTGTGTGGTGGCCTGGCCAGGTGGAGATGAACAGACCTGACAGTGGCTCCCCTTGGAGTTTGCAGCTCATCGTGCTGTTCTCCTAATGGAGGTATCATTCAGAAAGGTGTGATTGAAATTATTACCTGAAACTGTGTGGTGGCTTGTGTGGAGGGGAACAGGCCGTGCTCCTGGAAGAGCCGCATGACCAGCTGGCGCCGCTGCTCCAACACCCGGCGGTGGCCTGCCTCGCCCCGGCCCCCGGTGCCCCCTCCGGGAGTGCGCGGGGACAGAGCACCCAGCTCATCGTGCTGATCTCCTGAAAAATAGAAGTCAGACTTGTAAAAAATATACGCACATAATATATAAGCTTCTAAAATGATGTGATAATTTATATTAACTAGCAAGGAAAATGCAAATGCAAATAGACCGCCACACAACACACTCCTTGCTTCATTCACACTTATATATCGTCTCTTACATACTCTTCCGTTATTCTGAATGTTGACGTGCCTTGTCTTCTTGGAAGATAGCAAATGCAACATGTAAAAGCTTGCTAGCAATGAAGATGAAACAACGTATGACAATGATTACCTTGAGACATATAGTCCATCAGCCTACCTCGGATTGTGTCAATGTTGAAGTCGGGCCCGAAGAAGGTGGATCCGATGAGCTTGTTGGTGGCGGACTTGGGCCCGTGATGGGGGGTGTGTGGGTGGTGCGGGGTGTGCGGGTGGGTGGAGAGAGGGGTGCTGGCCACACTGCTGCTGAGGCTGCTGCCGTCGCCCATGTCCAAGAAGGTGGGGGTGCCGTCTTCTTCATTTGCTGAACAAAAAAACATCAAGGTTAACATTCCACAATATTGTACAGGATTAATTGCGGTAGGTTTAGTTATTGCGCCTAATAATGTCTTCCTGTGAATTGAACCATGGCAATAATTAATTTTTATATAAACTTCACACATCATCTTCGGGGATGCAGTATGGAAGAGACCCACGTTGTATTGGACAGGAAAAAGCCAATTGCAATCAATATGGACAATATTTGCAACAACTGAATTGTACTTCAACAATACCCCTATATTAAATTTACTCTTTGTTCAGTGAAGTCAGAACAAATTTATTTCTTTATTTTAGGGTCATTTGTTTCACAGAACTCGAATACTTTCACAGACCTTGAACATAAACTGTGAAATTTGACAAATTGTTCAAGTTCTGTGAAATAAATGAAGACAGAATTGCAATTTTTGGTAACGAATGAATTTAACTTCGATGGGTTCAAACCTTCAACAATGAATGTTTTTTAACCTCTCGGGGAGCATGGCCGTACAAGTACGACCGGAATAAAACAGTCTCCAAGGAGTATTGCCGTACTATTACAGCCGGGTGCCTAAAGCATGCCCAATGCGATTTATTCATGAAATGTGAAGTGTACTGCCATCAGTTTGCAAGGACGTTTCGGACATTGGAGCAGTTCACTTATTTACCGATGTTGCTCGCTCACGGGACACAGTTTTGTTCGAAAAAGATCACTCCACAAGAGGTTAATGGAGGGTTACAGAGCAGATAGGATTATAAAAAAAAAATTAAATGTACGTAGAAAAAAATTAGATTGAATATGTATGTAATTGGAAAAAGTCAACTCGGAAGAATAGAAATGAGTGTTGCTATAACAAACCATTGTTGAGTCTGCCGTGCTTCTTCCTCAAGTAAACCTGCGGACTGCTGGGCACGGCTATGGAGCTAGGGCTGCAGGTTACGGGGTTGTACTGCGGTAATGTGCTGAACTTCTGCTCAAAGTTCACCGTCTCCAAAACCCTGCAATTAAAACAATTTAATAACTCAGGTACGGGACATACGTCATTCCTATGTCTACCCACATTAAATTATCGTGAAAACAAGCTTATGTGTCCAAGCGGTTAATGAACTGTGCTAACAAAATTTAGGCCTAAGTCCATCCGCTCACAGGGCAACTGAAAAAAAACCGGTCAGCAACTCAAGTCGCTATGGTATTCTGTATTTCAATGGCAGTCCGAACACACCAGGCAACTTCTCAAAGACCAGTTGTCAACTGCGACGCAACCAGTCACTTGCAACTCGCCGTGCTAGCCGCCGCGGCTGGCGCGTTTCAGTCGCCAGATTGCCAGGTTGCCATGGTTGCGCTTCACGAGCTGTCAGTTTTCGAGTCATTTGAGATATGTCCGATGTAGTTGCCAACCAGTTTTAGTTTGGTTTCGGTTTCTCCATGAGCGAAGGGCCTTAGTGTGTCAGCTCAAAATGCCAACTGAAAAACCAAAGCTCGTATAAGAACTTCTTAAGCATAAAAAAAAAAACGACAGCGGATTTTCTCAACTGTCAAAATGTCCATTTTTTTGTCGCTTTTGGCAGAAGTGGAAAGACAAAAATATTTTACCTGTCTCGTCCATCTTCCACTGTCTTTTTGAAGAGGCTTTTCTTCATGGAGGGGCTCATAAGAATACCGGAGTGGCAGTCTCCGCCAGGCTTAGGAGACAGCAGACTACTCAGGCTACTGTTGCTGGAGGCTATGGAGGGGGACTTCATGTTCTGCAGGGCGGTTGCCACGGCCAGGGAGGTAACGTTGGGGGTGGATGTCTGGATGAACACAGGCTGCGGCGCGGACGACGTCTGCACGTGAATGTGACCGACGGTCCCGCCACTGGATACCGTGGCCGGGGAGGTGGTCGAGAATGTGGCAGTCTCGTTACCGGATACGGCTGAAAAGATGACTGAGATGTTAAATGAATAGAGTAAGCGGGGGCACGGTCTGTTTTCAAATTATATTTAAACTGCCTATGGCCTACGTATGTGACAAAAATAAATAAGCATGAAATATAAGAACACTCAAATGATGATAATAATAATATTTGGCTAATTTATATAGCGCCGTTTTTGTAAAAAATCACCTGAAATTTTTTAAATTTTTTATTTATTAATAATTCAAAAAAGATACATAAATTACAAATACATTTTATACACTAATTAATTATTTAATATATATATGTTTGATGTACTCCCATAAAAAAGCAGGGCTTGTGTGTATGGGGGGGGGGGGGGGGTGTTATTATATAGTTTTTATTTGATATGATTTAGTTCAAGTTTTGAGTATAATTTTTAAGGTGAGTTTTAAATTCTTTTATATTGGTATTCATGTTTCTAATTTTTTCTGGTAATGAATTAAAGAATTTTACTCAGAGATATTTATGATTTAACTGTCCTATTGTTTTTTTACATTTTGGAGTAGGAAGTATTGATGTTAGATGATTCTGGATTTTCAAAGTGCAATATGCCCATTGGCCAGAACTCGTAAATTTACGAAAAAAACTTACAAGTGTAAACTAGCCTAAGACTTATAGCTAGTATCTAGATAACTGTGTTTAGGTCTGATCGTTCTAGGCCTTGAGCCATGGCTACCTAAATTTCGGCTTTTGCTAATTTATTTCTTTAACCGCCCTGCCTTCGGGTTTTTTCTGCAAAATACTCATACCTGATAAGATTTTGCCAAAATATATGCTTTTACAATAGGTTTATTAAAATAAAAGTTTTTAAAACATAAAAAGAAAATATTGAATTTTTTTTTTTTTTTTTTTAAATTTAAAAAAAAATGCGTTTGTGATGCGGGATAGTTCAGAATGGTACAATCAACATGAACGTATCACATACATTCGTAGGCCTAGGGCGGTTAAATGGTTATGTGAATACTACGCAAGATCCCATAACTGCTCCTAACCATCTGATTCCAGTGAGATTACGGTATCCCCAATTGGGGAATTTTACAGGTGACGGGGAAGAGTGAGGTGGGAAAGTACCTGACGGTTCAGATCTAGTCACCAAGCATGACTAAAGCCATTTCAAGCAATATTTCAATTCTATAAAATGATTCTTAATTCAATGATATTCTTACACCAGGGTGAAACTTTTAAAATTTTTTCTTTATTCAATAAATTGTTACATTTTTGAGAGGATGCTAGGCACATGCCCATGTTGTGGTGGTCGAGAGTATACTGGCACTAAAAAGTACTGCAAATATAGATCATATCTGCATATGTTGCGCACGCTGCTGGGATTAGAAAGCGTGACCTTCAGATTGCTAGTCGATAGCCTTATCTCTCGACCACGGAGGCCGGCAAATTGTGCATTACCAATTAAATAACAAATTTGAAATGAATTCAAACAAATTTTCATGTAGCAATTAATTTCTTGTTACAAATGGACCATAAAGAGCTGCAACCGACTTCATTTCAGTCACAAAAACCGATATTATAAACATTGTTTTTTATTGCATGAAAATGAAATGATAAGCACAGTAAAGGCGGTTTAACTCACCCATACTGAGTCTCCTTTGCAAGGGGGCCCGGCCCAGCTGGGCGGGCGTGGGCGCCAACTGGAAGGGCTGCACCTGGCCCTCACTGTCCAGCTCCTCGGCCCGGGCCACGGGGGCCCCGCGCAGGGAATGGGCCCCGGCCGGGGGCGCCGACAAGGGAGCCCCGCGGGCCAGGGGGGACATGGGGACTGTCTGGTCCTGGCGATAACGGTCTGTGGCCCGCGGTGAGAGTAGGGGGTGCTGGTTCTGGTTCACAAAGTTGTGGTGGAGCACGGTGTCTGCATCGGTTCGCCTGAATTAGACAAGTCACGAGTATGATGATTAATAAAATAATTTTATATTAACAATTATAAAATTCCCTATATTCAATTACACAGGAGTGAATTTTAAACAACACTTTAGGCAGACAAAAACTAGGAACCCGTTTGAGAAAATGGAATTTGTTTTAACCCTTAAAAAAATTGGCGTATTTTTTCAGAGGCTAAAAATATTCCCGCTTTGCAATAAAATCCAAATAAATGGAACATTTGTTAACGTATTCGAAAACTAAAAACTGTTTTCGAAAGGTGATGAAATAGGCTTTCAAATTTCTATATTAAAAATTACTATGTATTTTTTTAAATAAATTTTTTTTTTGCGAAAACTTTAAAAAGTGTTCAAAATGGCGCACTTTACTTTTTTTTCTAACTAAAATTACTGATAATGAAAAAAAATAAAACACATACTTATTTCATTAGATAAATGAATTATAAACCTTACTGTCACCTCACTTTTTTTTCGTTTCATGTAAAAAAAAATCTTAAATAATTCACAAAGTTCCATAATTTTTTTTCAAATTGCTATCGGAAACTTTGGTTTCGGAAAGGGGTAAATATTAATTTTTTTGTGGTTTTCTTTTAGATTTGAATAAAAAGTTTGTTGTATTCTCTTTCCAATACCGTTTAGATCACATTTCTGACTATGATAGTAAGGGAGAAACAACGATTTCTGTGAGACCTATGTGAGTTGGGACAAATATGGTCTCCTGTGATTAAACGGGTTAAACCAATATATCTTTGAAAATATGTTTATCTGAAAGAATTTTTTTTGTATAGTATTCACCACACCCCAACTATAAAGTTATCATCCAAGTTATCTTCTTCCTGTAACCCAATCTAACTATACCCTTTTTTTAAATTTTATTATTATAGAAGAATTAGATGCACAGTTTTAAAAGCAGGCAAAACACAATTTATCTTTATTCCTCATCTTTTTTTTCTACCTTGATTGCTGTGATTTATATACTAATAATTCCTTAAATTTCTCTTTTCCAATAATTCTTTAACTTCTTCATCTTATTCTTGTCATCCTATCTACTATATATAACTCTTTTATTGTAGAAGAATTGTGTGCATAGTATTAATTTGAAAATTACCAACCAATACTAATGAATGTATATCCCCAAACTGTAAAATTCACCCGCCATAACACAGGGTCATACCTAGCATGGAGGGTGAAATATCACAAAAAACTATTTGTACTTTTGATAAATCATGTATTTAAATAAATGAATAAAATATAACAATTAAAATAGCCTACTTTGTAATGGGACTCCATAAACAGAAGTTAAAGTCGGTGATGGGCCATTTTATATGAGGGATGGCAGTAAAAATATGATGCGGAAAAATAGCATATTTTAGTGAATTTATTTAAAATTTAGGGCAGACTGCGGCAAAAATTCACAAGAATAAATCGTATTATTACGAATTTACTCCGAAGAACCTACCTGAATTTGAATTTGTGACCGAGAAACTCAATTTTCATGAATTTTTTTTCCATAAAATTAAGAATTTGTTAAATAGAAACAAAATTATTGACACCCCATGGATTTTGAATTAACTGGGTTCTACTGTATACAAAATGTATTCTTCTGGCAGTCCGTTCTCTGTTCATTCATTATAATAAGACCAAAACATATAGCCTAACGACTAATGCTCATTAGTCATTACGCTTACTCAATCTTGCATTCTTTCCAGATCTCCGCATTTGTAACACGGTGCGGTGTTACAAATGCGGAGGTTACAAATGTCATGTAACATTCTTAATAATAAATAAATGTACTTACAACATTGGTTTCTTGTTCAGATTATTATTAGCTTGGGAAACAATGACAGACTGGCCTCCTGACACGGGTATCCTTGTAGAACCACCATCTGAAAGGAAATTGAGTAACACAAAATCATGAAAATCAACAAAAGCTAGGCAAAGGGAAGGGGGGAGAAATATAATTAGATAACTTGGTTTACTTGATCGTGCCATGTCATGCCTGTATATACTTCTTCTACATTTTTACTATAATATTAAAATGTTTTAAAGAACTTAATTTGCCATACAGTGAAACCCTCTTAAGAAGTTTTCCAAGGGACCGGGAAAAAAAAACTTCTTAGACGGGAAAACCTTATAAGCGGGAAAAATTGGGCCATTTGGTCTTCAAGGGACCGAAAAAACCAAACTTCTTAAGCATGAAAACATCTTAAGCGAGAACTTCTTAAGAGGGTTTCACTGTATTACACAATAAAACCAAATCCGAAAAGGGGTTCCTAAATAGAAGATTTTGTATATTAAAGCAGTTTTTGTAGGCCTAATACTTTATTTATCTTTTTTTAAGAGGTCATGAGGAAAATATTTTCACTCAGAACTTCTGTCATCTTAGGGGATGCACTGTGGAGTATCCTTTTTAACCTCTCATAGGCCGCAGTCCCCCCCGGCAGGTCCGGATGTTTGAAGCGATTTAGCCCCTTATGTATAAAGAAATTGTATGAAGAACAAGGTCAGAATCGCTTGGGCCATTCTCGTTCTTGACATTACGAATTACCGGATAGCATTTAGCCACTCCGAATAATTCATATTAATTGCTAGAGACACGCCGGGCACCAAAAATGGCGGACAAAATGGCTGCCGCTTAATAATATAATAGCTGTCACATTCGAAGTCTATATTTATTAATTGTTTTTGATATAAATCCATTGTGGAAAGCATATATTTGAGTGATTATTAGGAAGTTGGTTTTATCTACATTATTTTGATGTAATTTTTGTAATATATCACAAAAGAAATGTTATAAAGATTGAATTTAAAAATTGAAAAAAAAAAATTTGTATGCTGGCCTTCAACAAGTTAAGGAAAAGGAGGATAGAAAGTTCTGGAAAAGTAAAGGTATGAGAGATGGTAGGAATCTGGGGGTCATTGTGCCCAGGAGCGACGGACACATGAATCCAACCCTCCGACTGCAGTGCAAGGCGACGGGTCTAGAGTCCGGCTGGAGAGGTCAAAAGGCCTCCCTCAACCAGTCTCAAGGCTTATCAAAAAAATGCTTGATTATGCTTGACCGGTCAGTGGTTGTGTGGACATCGCGTCTGGCTCCCACCCAGGCGTTTCGTGTTCGATCCCTCGGCTGGCTAAGTCCTCCATCACAACACAAGCAATATCTTCCGGAGTAGTAGGAGATTTTCAAATGTTGTTGGGTTATTCGTAACCCGGGAATGTTTGTCTTTCTTTTAAAAAAAAAAAAAATTTAAAGACCAGTATTTAATTTTTCAAACCAAAAACATGTGATTTTGCATTATTTGGCAGTGATCGCAATAATGTATTATCATTCTTCTTCTTAAGTCGGTTCCTCATTGCTTGGGATCGTGACCCCACACCAATTTTCAAGGTGAACAAGGTTCCTCCACTCCTCGCGGTTCTACGCTGCATGGAGAGCCAAGGCCACCGACATACTGGATGCCAGTGATACTTTGTCACTCCAGCGTATTGGTGACCTTCCTCTGCCAAACACTTTGCCAGTGACTATGAGTTTCTCCAAATCCTCCAAGTCCTCAGTTTGGCAAGCAACGTGTCCAAAGTGTCCTTAACCTCTTGAATCTGGGATGACATTTGGCCACATGATGGACTTTCTCAATAGGAAATTATATCAAAGCGTTCCGAGAAGCTACATTACTGAAATCAAAAGCAACGTCTGGAATGATATTGGTGCAAGCGATTCTGACTTTGCCTTTGTACAGTTTCTTTATACATAAGGGTTAAAACCAAATTTAAAAAAATATGTGTATATATATGAGACAGATGGCAGGTTAAGTGTTATTAATTTATTTACCTGCACTGACGGGAAGATAAACACTCTGCAGGCGTACGTAGTGCAAGGGCTGCGAAACGGGAAGGCCGTCGCTTCCGGAGACATTGGTGTCATTAGACTGCGGCGTTGACTTGAGCAGAATGTTAGTGTATGGATCTGATAAAAACGCCAGGGTCAAGGGTGCTGAAAGAGGCCAAAACACACCATTGAAAAATTATAATCGCACAAGAAGCCACAATTTATTTAACTTTAAAATTCCACAATATAACCAAGTCAGACATCTCCGAAAAATCGAAATTTGAGTTGAGTAAGCAGTTATTTGTATTGCAAAAGTGTGCCCTCTATCTGTTACAATACTCATTACTCATGAACACCACCAAATCAATTTTATAATACAGAAAAACTTGTAGTGTTTTCTGAGTCATTAGTAGGATATTTCAAAATGTCATATTTGTACCGGACCGTATGCCTTGTGGTGTTATTTTATATCACATTTAATATGTAAAACATAGACATGTGTAAATAATATTTCATTTATGGCGAGCTTTTCCAGATTTCTCATTATATATTTCTCATTATTTCTCAGATAATTTCCAGATTATCTCAAAACTTAGCATTTGGAGATGTCTGACTATTCAATTGAACGATGGATAAATCTAAAAGAAACTGAATCAAGTGCATATTAAAACAGAGCAGTTTGGCACAAATTGCAAGTCAGAAATCAGTGACTTTAGTTTCATAGCATCGTCGGGAATGAAGCACTGTGCGGGAGACAATTGCGATGTGGTAAACTACTAATAAATCATGCCCTCTCTGCGCATAGTAAGAGACGTTCTTTTACTTGCGGTCTAGTTAGTTATAATAAAAGTTTAAATAAATTACCTGTGGTCCTCACAGGTTTGACGAGAGTAACCATGGGAGTTTTGAGCACAGACCCTCCATGCTGGTTATTATTGCCCTGTCCCATCCCCAAACTTTGCTGCGTCAGCTTAATATGAGCCTGGGTCTGGTTTTTCCCGGCATTCAAGGTGGCCGTGGACCACTGCCTGCCGTTCTCCGTGGCCGTGACAATGTTCACGAAGGTGGCGTTGGAAGTCTGCGATGGGGTCACGGACGGAGACACGGTGAAGGTCTGCTGGCTCTGGGGCATGGACTTGAAAGCGCCCCCGGTCGGGTGGAATGCTGACACGCCCGATGGACTGGAGACGGTAAGCGAAGCAAGCACACTGTCAGTAGAGCCCACTCTATAATAATTCCAAATTTACACATTATTAATAGGTCAGTTTTAAAGCAAAATTGTGATTTCATAAGTAATTGTTAAAGATTTTGCATATTATGAAAATTAAATAAAGTTAGTTATCTATCAAATTTCACACTCATCAATCAACGAAACTAGTTCACTGGTTATTAGTTAGGTGGTAGATTATAAAGATAAAATTTCATAAGTTTCGTAACCTGTTGTAAGTCGGATGATATTTCGAAAAATTGCGCGGAAATTACCTTGATGACTTCTGGTCAAATATATATATAAAAACGAAGGAATTGTTTTTTTTTGCGATTGTTTTCTGTTTACCAGATAATGTATCTTATTATTCATATACATTACTTGATAATATCGTTACAAGTTATCAAAGAATAGCTAACTTTAGCAAAAACAAAAAAAAAAATTCTCCCATTCGGCAAACAAATATCAAAAAAATATATATTTATACTGATATAAATTGATTTTATTGTTTCTACACAAACCTGAATATCCACCCTACATGAAAACAACAATTCAAAGATGTTTTCGAAGAATTAATGACATTGATACTTCTTTAAAAATTTGACAGCGGGAAAAAGCGTGATTTCCGAATGTTACATCTAATTACTTAAAAAAATATTCAGAGTAGCTAGATTAATCAAATCAACTGTTATGTCAAGAAAGATAAGCGATTCTGTCCTTGTAATTCATACAGTTTCTTTATACATATGGGTTAAAATCACAATTTAAAAAAAAAGAAGCTAAAACTTTTGGCGGGCTTACGTCAAACAAGAGGTTAATGTCAAAATATGCATAACTCTTCAAACACAAAACTATCGACAATGTCCAAACCGCTCATGATACTAGGACTAAAGGGCGTAATCAGTTACTTGTCCCTTTTACTAAAACAACTTTCGGGCAAAGAAATTTTAATTTTAATTTTTAACTTTTGAACATAATGAGTTAAACCTCAAATTATAATATTTTAGATACTTTCCAATAAGGCATTAGACAGAACAAAAATTATTATTCTTAATATAAATGAGATAGTATTGGATGATCGGCCAAGACTGATCAACAAAATTATTAAAACTTTTTTTTTTTGTTGAAAGATCACTTCCAACCTAATCTTTTAGTTTTGCTTTTTCCCGTCACTTTTTAAAAGTGATGATTTATCATTATTCTGATTTGTCCAGTTACTGCAATATTATTTAGAAATCCTATTCTCAAAGTGTCAATTGATCAAGAGTAAATTTGTGTTTGAAATATTTGGTAATTTGAAAAAAGTTGAAGCAAGTTAGTGTAAAAAAAAAAGAACATGTGGATAGTAGTAACATTAATGACACAAAATAAATTAAAACAAAAACTAATATAAAAGCATAAAACAGGCAATAAAGTTTTACCTGGCTTTGATCGGTTTTGGTCGCCTGGTGTGATCTGTCTGAGCCGAGCCGTAGGTCGGCAGCGAACTGTTGAACTTGTCCTTGTCATTGTTCTGACCTATGGAATTGTGTTCAGAAGTTGGAGCTTCAGCATTGTGAGAGTTCACGTTGATGGACTCGGAGTTCTGACTCTCGGAATCCGAGTCGGTCACTTTCTCACCGCACTTCAGGTCGATCTCCACAGGCGTTTGCTGGGAATCTTCACAGATAACCTAAAAGAAATGACAATTTAATAAGATGAAACTGAAAATTTATAAGTACAAATGTGTGCTGTGAGAGTTTTCAGATCGTTTTGGATGCGATTGAAAAATAAAATACAAAATGAAGACAAGTTTACCACGCTGCCCTGTCACTAATAAAAAGAAGTATACACAATAAAAAGAAGTACAACATTCAAAGTAGAAAGAAAATAAACCTTTCGTAGAAAACAAATATTTGGGGCTTGAAATTACATCTTAATATATAAAACAAAGTCGGGTTAGTTACACCATTTATTACTCAAGAACGGCTGAACCGATTTTTGTGATCTTTGATTTGTTGGATTTGTCTCCATCCCGATTAACAGAATAACTATTAAAACATCAGAAAAAATAATGGGATAAATATTTATGAAGAAAATTAATTTTTTCATATATTTTGTATGGAACGGCTTTTCAAATAATGTGCGTTGGTCGACATAATTTGAATCAATTCGAACTGTCAATGGTGTAGTGTGCCGAACATTTCGTGCTTAGTCAACACCTCAATTTCATTTTTTGAACTTAGAGTAGGTACCTATTTATTTTAACTTATAAAAACTTAATTTATTTCAGCTAATAAATTAAACACAATATTTATTGATTCTGAGGCGATACGAAGTTTGCCGGGTCAGCTAGTTTTAAATAAAATAATAAGGGCCAGTTGTTTTGGAAAATTTCAAGTGTGAATTTCCTTCAATCGTCATTCACCGAAAAATTGGGTTGCTTCAACTTCCGTCAGAAGAAATTTGAACAAAAATACCTTAAAAATGTGATGTGAAATTTTTTGAATGTGATTAGCCAAATTTGAACGTTTAGCGTTCAATGGGAAGCGCATGCGCAGACGTCAAAATTGTGATTTGGCGGGGAACACTGAGTGAAATTTTCAAATTTATCAGACATTATTATCAAACCCATTTGTATTTGAAATGAAGGAAGACGTAATTGTGTGTCAAATTTGAAATGAAAAAAAAATCTTTTAATTTTTTGATAAATTTCTACAAAATTTAAACAAAATTGAAACAACCCAATTATTCGGTGAATGACGATTTGAAGGAAATTTAAATGTGAAATTTTCCAAAACAACTGGTCCTAAGTAAATTTGTAAAACACCACTAATTTTATTGTTAATATTTGTCATCTGCAGGTTTTGCTTAGACTTCATTTTATCAAAGCTTCGCCAGGGCATTCAGTTGTTAATATAATACATAATATATCCATCGTCCAGTTCATTAGTCAGACATCTACAAATACTAAGTTTTAAGTTAATAGAGGGTACATTTTTATATACATATAACTGCACACTCAACTCAAATTTAGATTTTTTGGAGATGTGTGACTAATCAAGTTGACGATCGATATACTGCCTTGACGAAGCAAAGATCAAAGATAAATAATACAATAAAAATAATGACAGTATGTGAAGTGATTGTTGTGTTTCAAAAGAAAATACATAAATTTACAACTTTAAATTATGTGTCGAAAAAATATAAAATTGTATGTGATAAAAAAAAATGCAAATTGAATTCAAAATTGACAAAAAAAAAATACCATTTGATCATCGTCACTCAAGGTGTCGTGGAGTACTCCATGCGGAGAGGGCAGGTCCGCCCCCGACACTAAAGCACTGTACGAGGATATGGTTAGGGGAATGTCAGCGCCGGATACACCAGACACGTTGCCACTGTCTAAGGGGGTTCGTGGACTCTGAAATAGCAAGCAGGTTAGTCAGAAGATGTTCATTGAAATGTCCCCATACGGTAATGATGCAGGACACATTTTCATTTTGAATTACAAGCAGTAACTAGATAGATTCATTTTTGGAAAATATGTGATTTGGATCATTGCTCTGGGAGGGTTCAATAGTTAATTAATATGTGAAGACATTGACGTGGAATTCCTACGTCACCATTGTAAAGAAAATTACCTACAAACCTGACAGACATAAAGCATGAACATCATTGGTCAGATTCTTATTGAAGTGTTATCCACCCGAATCACGGCATATTTATAAAAAAAAATCGTACTTCTGAATATGAAAACGAATTAAAAAATGCAAATAAAGTGACAATTTTTTAAATTCAAGTTGATAATTAATGAATTAAAATTAAATAATAATAGAAAAATTAAATTAAATAGATTACCAATTATGAATATATTGGTGCACAAATATGTAATAAAATCCAAAAAACAAACACTTTGGCCATTTTAACATGAGCATGTTCGAGAACAAACTTTTGTTTACTCGAGAATAAACAATATTGGATTTTAGATGAGTATAGAATAGGCCACAAGAGGTCGATTTGAAATATCTATTAATAAAATGGGAAAATATTATCTCAGTTTTCTACTAACGCAAAATGCAGATTGCGGAAAGGTTTGGAATTTTTTTTTTAAATGTTTTACAAAAGGTAGATAAATTTGGCACATTTTGGCAATCGATCACTCAAGACGTTTCGGAAACTTGCCATAATATGCCAAAAATCGAGTGGATAAGGTAAACTGGTTCGAAAAGCAACCAATTTAGTCTGATTTATTAGTAATAATGGCCAACCTTGGAATTCCATTTCAATGTGAATAACAGATAGTGAGGTGTCTATTTACCTGTGGTGTGGAGTTATTGGACGGGTCCCGTCCACTTGATGATTTACGTCTGTCTTTATTGCACCATTTCCATTCAGGATGGGCCTTGAAATGTGCCTCTTTAACCTGTAAAAAGTATTAAATTGTCAATTAAATGGGTCCCAGAAGATTTAATTCATTCCATTACCGAGAGAGTTTAACTCAAAATAATAAACAAATAGAATGACGTGACACTCAACCCATGAGCAGAATGCTAAAAAGGGGAGTTCGGAATTTTGTTGAAGTAACAATTTTGCAATTGATAAAAATGTATTTTAACAAGTAAAATGTCAATTTGTTGATTCGTTAATAGTATTTTCGTTAATAGTATATTCGTTAACCTCTCGACTGCCGTTCGCCCACCGGTGGCCGCGGGTCGAAATAAAAAAAAAAAAAAATTTTTTGAAGCGATTTTGTTCCTTATGTATAAAGAAGTTGTATGAAGAACAAGGTCAGAATCGCTTGCGCCGTTCTCGGTCTTGACATAGCAAAATTCCGCATAGCGCCAACCCATCTGAATAATTTATAATAAATATCTATGGTCCACTTAGCGTCACTTTTACAAACGGTTTTCAACTGTCATTTCATTTTCAAACAAGTATTTATGTCATTACTTCTTCGAAAACACCTTTGAATTGGTTTTTTTCATGTAGGGTGTCTATTCAGGTTTGTAGAGAAATAAAAAAAAATTATCATTTTCGTATGAATATATTTTATTTACATTTTTTTGTCGAATGGGAAATATTTTCACATTTTATTGTTAAAAATAGCTATTCTGGGAAAACTTGTAACGATATTATCATGAAATATATATGAATAATAAGGTACATTATCTGGCAAACAGAAAACAATCACAAAAAAAAACAATGCCTTTGTTTTTATATGATATTTGAGCAAAAGCCGGGAAGATAATTTCGCGCGATTTTTTCCAAAAACACCTGGCATTCAAGAGGTTAATAGTGAGACATACCTCGCTGGCCAGCTCATGGTACTTCTGCTTCTCCTCAGGCTTGAGCGCGTACCACCATTCTCCGAGTATCTTGCTGACAGTGCGGTTGTCCTGGTTGGGGTGCCGCCGGTGCACAAGTGCGCGGTGTCGCTTGCTGAAGATCATGAAGGCGTTCATGGGACGGCGGATGCGCGGGTCCTTCTGGGGAATCATCAAACGTACAATTTTATTAGTTTGGAATCGGTGAGACTAGTACGATTGCAGTCCCACAGAGTTGTTCCTGGTGGTAATTGCAGGAAGAAGGTTGCTCAGATGATATTCAAACTTCGATGACAAGTCAAGCAGAACCGAAAGTTTGCAATTCAAGACATGAAGTGCCGTGTAGGTATGTTATATGTAAAGTTTAATGACTTTAAATCTTACAATAATTGTTTGGTTTTGAAATGAAAATATGCATAGTTCCTACCAGGACATCATTTTACCCAGTACCTACATCTCCCCACCCGTAACCACATCACCTTGCTGGAAGCATTTTTGAACTTGGAACGATGACTAAAAAATTGGAGTGCATTTGTTTCTGGAAGTACAAAAACTAGGAAGATCTTGGAAGCAAGTCCCCTTCGAGCCGTTGGAGTTTGTTGTCGTTTATTAACTAAAAATAAGGTTTTTGAACATATCCAATTAAAACAATATTGTTTTATAATTATTTGTGTTGTGGCGACAATACCTCGAGGTATCGCGGTGGAATAAAATATATTTGTGATTGTGTCATGTGCTCCTGGAGGTAAGTGATTGGTTTTCCTTCTTCCTTGTATCCCTACTATTTCCAACACATACTATCACCCAATTCCAGCAAACATCATTTCGTTTCGTACTATTTACAGCCCGTTTACCAAGCCTGAAGCTGTAATTCGGAAACAGTTTCGGATGCAACAATAATTCTGTTTTCTTTATTTACTAAAGTTAGGATAACCAGCTGGTACATTAAGTTAAGTTTTGTTATTACCTTCCCAATGGCCCCCTCTGCGGCTGCCTGATGGGCGTTCCCCAATGCAGACAGCGACTGGCTGCGTCTCTTGCTGCTTGCACTGCCGGGGGCCCCGTCGGGAAAGGGCGTGAGGGGCTCTGCCGCAGCTGGAGGCGCCAGGGGGCTCTGTGGCAGGGCGTCACACTCAAACACGTCGTCATCGTCGTCTGGGGACAGTAATAACACATTTAAAATAAGATTCTGGCCTTCCATCTACAGAAAAAGGTGCTCCAATTTAACGAATTTCCAATTGGAGATGAATTTACCATTAGTGATGCCTTCTCACGAGTAAGTGAATTTTTCACATCTAATAAGGGGTATTTTTTTTTAATTTGTGACTAATCGGAGCAGATGGACATTGATTTCTTTATAAAAACTGTCAAACAGCTTTTCAATAAAAAAATATTCTATAGAATTTGGGTTCGCCGACTGCCAAAATTAAATAAACTAAGTTAGGATGTTTATTACATTTACAACCAAAAACTGATATTACATTAGAAAGATACATTCTCTGTCTACAATCATCAATAAGAATAATCTCAATTCTAGCTTTATTCAGTTCAATATTAGTTTATAATCTATGAAGTTAAAAGAACCCATTGACAAACTACTTAAAAGTATGTACATAGTTTATTGGGACTTTTTCTCTGTTTTTGTATGTATTTTTATTTGATATTATATGTATTATTTTGAATGTTTCTTTTTTTTTTTTTTTTTTTTTTTTATTACAGAAAAACAGATTTTTTTTCATGTTAACAATATACCTGCAAAGCTACTGCAAGTAGCTTGTCTGCAGGAAAACAGTGTGAACAAAACATTGTACAATTTAAATGTCTCAAGTATAATACAATAAGAAAAAAATTGCAATTTAATAAAATACATAATAAATAAGTATAAAAAATAATAGAATACTAAGTCTAAAAAATTTTAAAGTGCAAGAGGTACAGTCATTCAATACAGAAAATCTGATTCCAATAGCCATGTTTTTAACAATAGCGCAAATTTAGGTGTCGAGTAACATTTTTTCAAATCATATGGCAGCATATTAAATATAAGTGGTACAATGTATTCAAAAGTTCTCTGGCCATGTTTATTAGAAAATCTAGGTACTATCAACCCTTCATTTTGTGTAAGCCTAGTATTGTACACGTGATCCACCATTGTTTTGTATGGGCTATCTAAGATATGTTGCATACAAATTTTATGCCAAAAAAGAGCTCTAATAGGTAAAACATTTATGGATTTATACATTATTGTGATATTTTGCCGCTGGTCATACACTGCTTTGCTGACAAGTAATTTGACCATGGCGTTTTGAATTGACTGTACATGTTGGATGTTTGTCTTACATGAGTGCCCCCAAGAAGTTATACCATATCTCACATTAGATTCAGCCAGGGACAAATATATTAATTTCATTGTTTTGATGGGCACATAATATTTAAGTTTATACAGTTTGCCTACGATCGCTCGAAGGCGCTTACATAGCTTAACAATATGTATATCCCATTTCATATTACAATCCACCGTTACCCCTAAGTAGACATACTCTTTGACAAGGTCAATACTTCCACAGGCACAGGGTTGTATACAATTATTATGTATGCAGTCAAAGTTATGCGATACTATTGAAGGTGTGATTGTATATCTGGCATGAGGCGATTTTATGTGCATTAATTTTGTTTTTTGTGCATTTATAACTAATCCATAGTCGTGAGACCATTTTTGTAATAATATGAAATCCAGCTGTAGCATATTCATAGCCATAAGCAGATCCCTATGTGAGATGACAAGTGCCGTGTCATCCGCATATACATAATGTTTGATAAAAGAAAAGACTTTCTTCATAAGAGAGACAAATATTATATAAAGTGTTGGACCTAGGATAGAGCCCTGTGGCACCCAAGTAGACAATGTTTCCACTTTACTCAATTTTCCATTTATTTTGACCTGAATTTTACGATCACTAAGATAGTTCTTCAAAAGATCAAGAAAACGTCCTCGCACTCCTATCGCTTCTAAAACTTTAAGTAATTTTTTTGGATCAATAGTATCAAAAGCTTTCGAATTGTCTATAAATAAAACTAATATTTGTTTTTTATTGTTTAGTTCGTTATTTATGTAATTTGAAAAGTCTTGAAGTAATAGTTCTGAGCTCTTCTTTTTTTGAAAGCCATATTGGTGTGGATCTATTATTGAAAAAGACCCGAGGTATTTATTTAATTTTATGGAGATGTATTTTTCAAGTATCTTTTCTATGGCAGGCAATATACTTATTGGTCTGTAATTTCCTATATCAGTATGTCTACCACTTTTGTATATAGGTCTTATGATGCTACATTTAAGGTCTTCTGGTATTACGGCTTGAATTAATATTGTGTTAATTAAATGTGTCAAAATCGGTCCTAAAATATCTATGTGTTTTTTAATATCAAACATTCTGATGTTATCTATTCCAGGTGATTTTGAATTTTTTAGAAGTTTAACAATTTTCTGAATATCCAAAAGTGTGGCACGTGGTATATAAAGACTGTGTGGTAGCTGTATTGGTTCAACATTTGATGCTCTAAGATCACATTTATGTACTAGTGAGTTTATACTGCCCGAAAAGTAGTTGACGAAGTCGTCCGCCACTATTTCTGCAGATTTATCTTTTAGTAAGTACCTCGAGATTACTTCATCGCAATTACTCTTAGATCGACGTCCTAATATTTTATTAATCTCATCCCATGTACACTTTGTGTTTCCAAAATAATTTTTGAATTTATCATTAAAAAAGTTAGATTTACATTTAAATATTAATTTAGTTACAATATTTCGAAAAGATTTATATTGTTTTTCATAAATCTTATTTTTTGGTGAATTTTTCCAAATTTTATATAAATTATCTCTTTTTTTAATGCTATCCAATATTTTATTTGTCATCCAATGTTTTACAGGCCATGGTCTTTTTCTTGGCTGAAAATTTGTGAATATCTTGCCTTTTTCATAAATATCGTTAAATTTACATTTAATTCGATTATAAAGCGTAATACAATCTTCTTCACAAAGTAATTCATTCCAATTGCAATGCCTAATGCCTGTATCGATCCGTTTTTGAGATAAAATTGACACTTTACTCGTTGTTAATTTCTTATTATTTTTGAGAAATGGAATATTTATCGCCGTAAGAAAGTGATCGGCTAAATTAATCTCACACACACATGATGAAAGCATATCAGTGATTTTGTTACCATTATTGAATCTTACAAAAATATGATCAATGCACGAGCGTGTTATTTTTCCTGCAACAACCGCTTCCCGCGTGACGTCATCGATACATTTAGTAAAATAGTTCATAGATAGTAAGTTTTCATATTGAATAGTTAACGGATCTAGGCAGTTTAACAAGTCAATATTTATATCTCCAAATATTAGTACATTTTCACTGTGATTTGAGGAAAGATTATCGAGTATTGTTGAAAGTTCATTAATGAAAGCTAATTTACTTAAACTCGGTGGTCGGTATATTGCAAGTAAGGTAAGTTCATTATTATTTGGAAGTGTGATTATACCAAAAATATTTTCAAATACCTGAGTTTCCAACTGCTTTTGTGTGAAAATAAATGTATCTCTGATGTACACAGTAATACCTCCACCAGACCTGTGTTCGCGAAAATAGCTAAAACTATTGTAACCTGGAATCTCGTACAAACTGGCATGTTCACTTTTAATAGAGGTTTCACAAAGCATAAGTACATCTATTTTTTTCCAACAGTCGTGTAGGTACACATGTAATACATCCCAGTATTTAGAAATTGACCGAATATTGACTTGTACACATATGAATCTTCCCACTTCATTGTTTTTTTCTATTAATTCTTCAGTCCACTGATCTAAACTATTAGTTCTCTTAAAGTCAACATCACTGTCGTCATCTATGTATTTAGATGCCATAGCTGATCGTGGAGAAGTCCCTCGAAAGCGCTGCTAGGTATGCTGGGCAGTTCTCCCTGTCTCCGGTAGGATGAGTGGCGGGCTTGCCAAATTTGGAGCAGGTGGCGCAAACTGCCTTCGCAGCAGAATTTGGACAACTTTCGCGAGCGTGACCATCCTGGCCACAGTGACCACATCTTGTTTGGTCTTTACAAAATTTGAAAGAGTGTCCAATCATTTGGCACTTGGAGCACACTGTGAGGCCAATGAAATCACGGACGCGGCACACTGTCCAGTCCACAAATACCTTTCCCTGTTCCACTAGGATGTGTCGCAGGTTAGCAGGCACCTCGTATACCCGGTGGCAGGTTGATCCTGTGCGAGCGCCAGCAAGGTGACTGAGCTTGCAGCTCGCTATGGTGCTCCCAATGTCAGTTATCCCAGATGAGATGCCGGTAAGGGCGCTCTGCAGGAAGTCATCGTCAGTTAGTTCACGGGGAACATTAAAAAATATGACCCTCGGTAGTCTTTTGACCGGCAGTCGGGCACTCAGGGTCGACGAATTGACGAGAGCTGGGGCATTTAAAATTTTGTTACTGTCTTCTTTTGTCGCTGTCTGGAGTAAAAGACCATTATTTTTTATTTTCCGGACGCCCGTCACGCGTACGCCCAGTTCTGAAGGTCGGAAAGTGTCCTTCATGAGCTGCTTAGTTTGCTCACTGTCCTTGGCCTGGTTTAGCTTAGGAAATATGCACACAGAAGGCTTTGGGCTTCCCACAGGAATTCCCGTGCGTGTAATTGGCAGAGGTCTTGCTTTTTCAGGATGATTCCGAACAGCGTCCGCAAAACTATTTCGGGCAACATCTGCAAATGAAAGGCTAGCTTCCGTTGCCTCAGCGACTCTACGCATGACAGGACCAAGGTCCGACTCCAACAATAGTATTTTTTCAGTAAGGTGTTTGGTTTCTCCTCTCGCGATGCGAAGCTGTGCAGTGACCGTTGCCAGATCAGCGCGCATGGCCTCGCGCTCCAGAAGCAACTGGGATACGGCACGGAAAACTTCGGATACGCTTCTTGAGACTCGAAGTTGTTGGTCTTTTGGGACCTTAGAGCTTTTTTCTGCTAGGATGTCTTGGAGTGCCATCAGATGAGCTTGGGCGTCATTGAGGACTTCCACACCGGAGGCACTGGGAGACACGTCAGGCACGTCTGAGCATCGGGATACCGCATCATCCGAGTCATCATCTTCGTATTGAGGGTCCACTGAGATAATCTCTGGACCTGATTCTTTGGCATTAGGGGACAGCGTAATGTCCAGCACTCTTTTTTTCTTACGATGACCGCATTCATCGCGAGAAGGTTTTGTCGCAATATGGGACATTTTAGGATTTTATAAAATTATTATGAAGAACAAATGCTACGAGAATCCGTATTTCGTTTTGTTATGGTAGAAACGTCTAGTGATTGGTTAGCTGAAATAGGACTAGCCAATGGGAGCACTGGAAAGTGAGCTCACCAGGTATAATAACCAATCAATTGTCTCGGTGGTACTATGGCATTTAAATAAAATAAATTAAAAAATTTCATGTAAAGGCCCACTAAAGCGTAAATAAATAATAAATATTACAAAAAAAATAAATTATTATTACTAATGTTTGTTGTAGTATGGATAAGCTATTAGGAGGATGGTGAGAAACCCCCTAAATATCTTCTTACATAATTTATTTAGTGCCGAGAACAGATGATCATCTGTCAACCCATCTAAATGATTAACAACATCTCTAAATTTTCCTGAAAGTTTTTATTTTTTTTTACATTAGCTCCACACAGGAGGCCCTGAGGGAAAAATTCCCTCAGGGCCTATGTCATCTTTGAAGATGCTGTGTGGAGGGTTTTTGAAGGGAAAGGAAGGAGAGGAAGTCTTGGGAAGGAAAAAGGTTTGAGGGGTGGGTAGAAATCTGGGGATAAATATGTCCAGGAGTGAAGGACGCGGTGCAAGGCAATGATTGAGAAGGTCCGGCTGGAGAGATCAAAAGGTCTCCCTTAAACAGCCTCTCCCGATCCGGCCTGCCATGCAGATGGTCGGCAGACGCATCTGCCCCCAAGTCCCGGACAAACCTAACCCCATGAACCCGGGCACCCCTGCTAAGTCACCAAACGTAGCGAACCACTTGGGGTGACCTATGGCAGAGCTGTTGGTCGTCCAATAAATGGTTCCAAATGTATATACATATGTATATGCATATTCGTGTTGAATTAATGGAGAATATATTATATGGCATTAATTTACACGCAGTTGGCCTGACAAACCCATTAATGCCTCGATTGGAATGGATCATTCATCATTACCTAAATTTTCCTGAATGTAAATCATAAACAATGAATTTCCGTAAGAAAATGTTAAGTAGGTACATTCATACCTGCATAATTTTATCACGATGCACACATCTATATGAATCCCTGCAGATATAACATAATTTTTACATAATTACACTCACACCAATCACCCACTCAAATCAGAAAAAACACACACCATGATGTAATAACAAAGAAATATTTAATGTTTCTTACCCGCTATATCATCTTCTACCTTGATGTGGCACGGAGGCAGCAAGTCAGGTGACGGCAGTGCAGCGTGTGCGGGGGCTGAGGGCGGGGGTGACAGCTGGGACGGGGGCGGGGATACTACGGCGCCCCCACCACGGCCCAGGATGGGGACCAGCGTCTGCCAGGGGAACACACCACGGCCCGTGTTGCTCACTGATAAATAATATTATTTGTTAAATTAAAACTTTTATGGTAATATAGGAATGCTGATCTGCTGAGAACTCTAGTAACCTGTCACAAGTGTTGTTTATGTGAAAGAGGGCCAAGTCAAATCAAAAACTGTTTTAATTTTATTTATTGTTTTTGTGTTTAATTTGTAGAACTACAATTAATTTTAAAAAAATTAAATTTAATAATGTTATTATTAAGTTCTGCAAGTATTTTAGATTTGTATTATTGTTATAGCTGTTCTGGCTTACGAGGCCATTTTCAAAATACTTGCAGAACTTAATAATAATAACATTATTAAATTAAATAAAAAAAAAATAAAAAAACTGTCTTTATTCAAAGTTTCAGGAGACATTTAATGATACATTTCGAATGAAAATTTCGAATAACATTTTAATATAAAAGTCAAATAAGTTATTTTACAGGAGAGCGAAAATAAATGAACAAATGATGAACACAGGGGCGGATCCAGGGGGGGGGGTCATGGGGGTTATGGCTGGACCTAGGTGGAGCACTAATTAAAATTGTTAAACATAATGTTTTTATATATTTTTTGTCACAATATAGATTTTACTACTTTCAATTTTGTACTTTCAATATTTACTTGTATCTATTATTATCAAAATTAAATTATACCTTCTTGTGACTTGACCACAACTATGTGACCCCCCCTGGCGCCAAAGCTGGATCCGCCCTAATACCTGTATATGAGGGAATATACGTACTATCCATTCCTGTATCCTTATTCTTAACAGGGATGCTCGATTTCAATACCTTAGAAGCCCGCAGAAAAATATTTTTAAGTAATCATTTTTTAAAGCTAATCTCTGGTACCATACTCAATCCGCCTATGGATGAACAAGGGGTCCCGTCAAAAAAAAAAATACTAGCGACATCTTGTGAAGATGGAGTGATCTAACTTAAATACGGTTTTCGGTCAAAGATATTTCGTTCACAATCACTTTACTTTTCAGAGATAAAATGTGAAATAGAAAATTTTGATTCTTTGCAGAAAACTTCTTTGGAAAGGTTTTCACTTTGTGATGACATTATTTATTTTATGTTGATGATGTGATCATTTAATTCACACTTAATCTTACACTTAATCGTTCACAAAACATGTTGATTGTGTATAAATAAAAGTGAAAGTAAACAAAGTTATTTGTCTTTTTATTAAAATGGAAACATTTTATTTACTACACATTTCTATGGGATGCGCAAATATGTATTTTGTCATGTTATCGGGGTTAGAACAAATAGGGTTCTACAGTAACAATAAAAATATAGTATCTCGTATTGTAGTAAGCATATAAAAGTTTATTATTTTATCTGGTAATAGGGAAATATGGAGGTTACAAACTTTGTGAGTACCTACATAAATGGATGAACTTACCAATGATGGTAGAATGTGGGGTGGTCGGAGTATGTGGTTGGGGCGGAGGCAGCACAGGTAGCAACTGGCTGGGGTGTACTATCACCGCACTGCCAACCATGTTCCCCAGGTTGTTTCTCTACAGAGAAAAAGAGAAAAGAGTAAAGTTATCGGCTGGCGACGTCCGTGGTATGCAAAGTTCCTACCGGGATATCATTTATCCAGTTCCTACCTTTCCTTTGCTGGAAAAGTATTTTAAATTTGGAATAATGGTAAGAAAAAAATGTGCAAATTCGAGTGCATTTGTTTTGATAAAAAGAAGTTTCGGAACTACCTTAGAAGCAAGTAGTTTTGTTTGTACACAATCTCGTTTTTAACTAAAAAGATAGAATTCGACCATCTTGAAAGTACACTTACTTTGTTGTGGCTATAATTACCTCGAGGTATCTCGACGGAACCATATGACTATATTGTGATTGTGTCATGTGCTCCTTGGTAGAGGTACAGTCGTAAGTAGTTGGTTATCCCTTTTCCTTGCATACCTTGTTTTTCCTACACATGCATTATTACCCAAATCCAGCAAACACTATTTCGGATACGTTTTTTAGATTTTCACGGCCAAAAGCATTTTCGTTGTTTGTTTTTGGGGTGTTATGTCGTGTTGCGCTACCTCCTTCTTTAGCCAATGTTTCGGACAGCGTTGCAGTGTCCATCATCAGGGCAGATCCGTCGTCCATCGTCGGATCTGCCCTGATGATGGACACTGCAACGCTGTCCGAAACGTCGGCTAAAGAAGGAGGTAGCGCAACACGGCATAACACCCCAAAAACAAACAACGAAAACACTATTTCGTTTAAAAGTATTTACAGTCCATTTACAAGTACATCCGAAGCTCTAATTCGTAAGCAGTTTTGGATGCAACAGGTATATCAATTCTTTATATGAATAAACCCTATTTGTACTTGGCGGTTTTTGAATCTGTGAGCATAGAGCCTACATGCAGCTTTCTTCGTTGAATGGTATGATGTTGGTTTTAAAATTTTCATGGTGAAATGCCACAATTTTAGACTATGTTTTATAATTATTAAGTTCATAATACAAAAAACGGTTCTTACAAAAAATACCTGTTCACTAGAATCACTGACGGCTCGGCTCAGCACTGTCTGGGTATCGCCAGACGTCCTTATCAAGGTTGCTGTTTTGTCCTGAAACTGGATAATATTCAATTATGTATTAATGAAAAGTAAACAAATATCTTCATCATTCATGTTCATTGAAAAGCTAAAATAACTACTGCAGATAAGATAACAAACTGATAACAGAAAACTTGTTGATTGATAAAAATACTCAATAATTTTTTATAGATTTTTGTACCTTAATGGCTGACTCACAAATAATTATGATAATATTATTTTGTACCTATAATGTAAAAACTATAACAGTATCAATTGTTTTTCTTATTGAATTTATTATTATTTAAAAAAAAAAATTACAAATGCGAAAAGAATGTGCCCTTGCTGGGGTACCCTAGCATATAAGGTCATATTGGTCACATGGTTTTGTGTATGAATTAATAAAATTAGGTAAAGTTTTTTTTCTAAGTATTTTCATTTTTTTTTAAATGTTAAAATATTACAAGAGGAAATTTATATGGAAATATATAAAATATAAGATAAGAGTTAATCTTTGTTAGGTTGCAATATTGCATCTATATACATACTTCCTTCCCATGTCCATAATCCATATCTTAAGAGCCATTGACCAGCGGCTGAGAATAAAAGTTTAAAAATGCTTGCAACTGAACAGGGACGTTCCGATGAGAAAGATCTTAGATTTATTTCATTAAAAACTTGCTTTGATATATACCTACATTCAAGTAAGCAATAAAAATGCTCAAAACGCACGATGAAAAATTATTAAATATCGTATACTTCTTGTAAGTATTTATGATTTTTCGATAATGTCTAAACAAAATAAGTGTGTAAAAAAAAAACTGAAATATTATAGTTTGTAAGAACCTTAAATAAATAGAAAAATTGAGGCATTTTCGTCACAAAGCATGTTCTCGGATTTATTTTTTAATAAGTTTAATTTAACTAAAATTAAAAATTTTAAAAATGTGTTTACTAGATTATGTATTGATTTATTTTGCTGTATGATTATATGATTTGAAATTTGTGATTGTATGAAAATTGAATAAATCTGCCAACGACCAACGGTATAACCTTAGTATATTAAAAATAAACTTAGTTTTTCAAAATTTAAAAAGTGCATTTACCAGATAAAATAACAATCTTTCAAAATCAATTTACGATTTTTTGTAAAAAAGAGTCAATACGTCTAGAATTTGATTTAAAAATGACTAATTTCCGGTATTCTATGGTAATACTCTCTTAATTCTTAATCTTTAATTAAATAATTTTATAGAGAAATATTGCACATTTCTTTGTCGAAAATTGTTTTGGTTGTAGGTTGGTAGAATGTGTGTTATAATGAGGATTTTGTATGTGCAACTTTATCCTGGTTTTTGAATATGTAAATTAAAATATCTTTTGAATTTAATTGTTTCAAAGACATTAAATTCAGGGCACTAAAAACATAGTCCGTATAAATGGAGACAAAATTAATAATCATCAAATCATAAGCATTAGAAAACACATGAGAAAAAAGGATATTACTTGAGAGGGATTTGAACGCCGGCGTCTTTCACTTTCCATAATAACCAAGCTAACGTAGAAACCATCTTCATCCAACATATATAATATCGTCGGTCCAGTACAGCGGAAGAAGCATTTGTAAAAATGTTCAGGAGGGACAATGCTTTGGGATATGCTATATGGATATGGATATGCGGTTGGGATATGCTCTCAATGCGCTCTTGCTTGCTTACTTACTGGGGATGGTTCACTCGCAATATTGACTGTAACCAAGTACAATCAGTCCATTGGTCAATTTAAAATTTGAAAGCACCAATCAATGAGGCTTTTGTTGTTCTGAACTGTAAGTGCCAAAAACCGTATTTTGAAATTATTGGCCCTATGTGATATTGAACTTACATAGATTATACAGTGTTTAAATAAATAGTAACAATATTTAAAAAAAAAAACTAATAATAAAAAATAGTATCAATTACCTGCACGGTATCCAAAGGCTCGCTTTTGATGATGACAAACTTCTTGTCGTGCTGCGAATTCTGCGGTATAACGTACAATGTTGGCTGTCCGTATGATACGGAATCCACAGTCTGCACCGAAGACAGTGAAATTTGTTGAGCCTGCATCATTGGTGCAGGTTTCAAGATCCTCATCTCGTTAGATGTACGAATCTCAATCTTGTTGTTGGTCCTGTGCATGTCTACGTTATTGTTTACCCTGTGTATGTCAATGTGATTAGCGATGCTGTTTGCCATCGCGTTCTTCACCGTGTCCATCGGCACGTTGGGACTGCCGCCGAGCTTCCTGGAAATGTTATCAGATATCGTGAAATGATTATAGCTGTTCTGCCTTTCAATGTTGTTCAGGACGTTATTTCGCAAACTGTTCTCCAGATTCTTGTCTTGTATCCCCGAGTTATTCAACCGGGAATAATCATCGGATAAACTGTTTCTGTAATCGCCATTGTTTCTTTGCGTCGTCAAATCGTTCACGTTGTTCGACGTAAGAATAATTTCATTAACGTTGTTCATGTTGGCGTTACTCCTTTGAAGGTGTAAGTTATTTCTGTCGTTATTGAATATGTGGCTGGCGGTGTTCTTGAGGTTTGAATTGATGCTTAGATTGTTGTTGGTGCCATGATGGATGTTATTACCGGAACGAAAGTCATTCATGTCTCCGTTCCTTGAATTGTTATTTAGTTCATTGTTGTTGGTTTGATACCTCAGGGTGTGGAATTCTTGAATTCCGTTTCTTAGATCCATACCCGAACCAGGAGTATCTCTATGGGTATTTTCCGTCTTGACGATGATGTCTTCTTGTGAACAACGGACGTATTCTATCTTGTTCCTGTTGGGGTCTTCACGGCTGTGCGTGTCAGGAGATTCCGGGGGTTCTTGTGAGGAGAAGGTGAGCGCTTGCTGCAGCAGGAGAGGTTGTGAGGGGGGAGGGGGAGGAGGGCCAGAGGGGGTGCGGGGGGGTTGGGACATGGACAGCGGGCGTTCCAGCTGGAAAATAACATACTATTAATAAAAAGCATTTGTTGTATTTTTTCAGGTGTGAATGTACAAATTTAAATATGATAAAACATCATTAGCTAAATAGAATAAGAAGATGGTTAGTTACCTGGTAATGATGAGTGGTGTGGGGGGATATCCTGATGACACTGGTGGCCACTCCGCCAGAGTTGGCCGGAGGGGAGCCCACCATTGGACCTGGACGAACCAATTCTGGCCTGGGGATAACATGTAAATAAATTACGAAAGAATATATGATTCATTCTTAATAACTTTAAGGAATTCAAAACATAAATAAAAATGTAAACTTAAAGTAAAAAAGGTCAGGTACTTCATTACCTTCCTCTTCCCTATCTCCTTCCCCTCCCCACTACCTTCAGCCTCACAACATACCCCAAATGGGGATGCCATAGTCTCACTGGCTCCAGACGGGAGCAGTTGGGACTCTTGTGCGGTGTTTACATAATATTCTGCCGTCATAAGCAAAAAAGTAGCTAGGAATTTGCAACATACATAAAACCTTACTTATTATAATAAAAAGTACATCAGAATGTGAAATTGCAAATTCCTAGCTGCCTGTTTGCTTACGAGACCTATCAAATAATAAAAAAGTACATTATAATATTCATTAGCAAATATCTAACTGCCTCTTTACTTATGACGGCATTCTTAATAACTAAATTAATAACCCCCCCCCCCCCTATGCACACAAGAACAGATTTTTCAGGGGTACAACTAATTTAAATTAAAATATAATTACAAAAGTATACTCCTAATTATAGGAATGAAATGTTAAATATTATGTATTCTGTAATAAATATAATACTCATTTAAGTGTCGTAAGTCAAAATTTTCTATTTAACATTTTGAAAATAAAGCGATTGTGATTATCTAAACCCCACAAAAACCGTATTTAAGTTAGATCACTCCATCTCCGTAAGATGTCGCTTGTATCTTTTTTTTACGGAACCGCTTGTTCATCATTTATTCATAAAATGAACTTTTTTGACTTACTTAAAAGTATAATAAATTCTGGCTATTAAAGAATAGATGAATTTGGTGTGCAATTTATTAAAAGAAATAATGATTACCTTATCAGCTGCTGGTGCACGTATCTAGCTTTGTGCTGCTGCAGGGGGGGCTGGGGCGGGGGGCTGCTGATGGGCACAAAGAGGTGGGGCCCCGCGTCCGGGGAGCCCCGTGCCGCCACGGGGAAGCCCACCAGCCCGGTGCGACCCGGTCCGCTGCTGGCCGGGGGGCCCGGGGGCGAGAAGCCCGGCGTGCCGGACCTGGAGCTGCCTAGAGACACTGTCAAATAGATTAGAGGTTAATTCAAAATGGTTATGGAAAAGAAAATGGCTGTTCATATTTTATAATAAAACAGGCAGGAAGCCCGACCAAATTTAATAACACGCAGTAAGTAGGTACCAATTAAAATAATTAAAATAAGTAAAAAATGGTAACCGGACAACTCAGAATCATGCAACTTCAACACCTCCTTAGAAAAGTCAAAAAGTGATGAAAAAATTTATTAAAAAGGTTTTTTTAGGTTATGGATTATTTTTTGATATTTTTTTTCATAACTTTTAATGACTTTTCAAAGGGGTGTTGAAATTGCATGATTCTGATTTGATATGGAACCAAAAAAAATACATAACTGATATATCCAATGGATCTCTCAGTGGTGGAACTTTAACATTATTATTATTGTAACCAAAACAAGTCAGGCTATATACAAATAACACGAACTGAGGATTCTGTGTATTGGTGCACTTGTATAGTAGACACTTGAGACGGCCTTTTGTCTTGTTATTATTTCTACTTTTTATATTAACTCCACACAGAAGGCCGTAAGGAAAATAATTTCACTCAGGGCTTATGTCATCTTTGAGGAGAGGAAGGAGTGAATACGAGTCTTGAAGAGACCCATGTTGTAGGAGGGAGGAAACACAGAGGCCCGCAAATGGTTCCAAAGTCAAGCTGCAGAACTCAAGACCGAGTCATAGAAACAACCCGTTCTCAAGTGACCAATGTTGGGCGCGCATTTGGTGTGTTTCAAGACTATGCACTGGTGCTGAATGGATCAATGACGCTAGTTCCTCAGATTATCCATTGAAATCTGTCCATTTATTAAGATAGGGGAATCTATCAAATGGACCCGCATGTTTCTACACAGAATCAAAGATTTTCCTAGGCCTAATTATTGTTATTAGCCAGAAAAGCCAACAAGTGTAAACGATTATCAAATTTCAATTTTTAACATGTTTTTTAGGCATGTATTTGAAAAGTTTTACAAGTGCCAGCAAATACATAGACAGTTACTATAATATAAGATTATTGAATTTAAAAAAAACTAATTGCCTCAGTGTTGCCACATAAAAAAAAAGTGTTGCAAGTAGAGAAAAAAAGATAAAATATAGGGAATAAACAAGGTTCAAAGGTAAATGGAGAAAGCTAAGTAGTTACCCAGCATGTTAGCTGCCTCAGTTTCGTCAAGATCAAATCTCCCGGCCACCCGGCTGTAGTGGGGGGAGGTGGTCTCCGAGTCCCGCGAGGTGTCCTCTCCATCCATGGGCCCGCCGGAGGAGGAGAGGGATTTGCTACTGCTTCTGGGGAAAAAGTAACAATCAATTCCATATACAAATTTTCACCTAACCTTACCGAATACATGCATTTAATTTAACTTAACGTTAACCTCTTGAAAGTCGGATGATATTTGGTCAAATGATGGCTGTGCACCATAGAAAATTAATATCAAAGCAATCCGAAAAGCTACAGTACTGAAATTAAAAGCAACATCTGGAATGATATTGGCCCAAGCGATTCTGATCTTGTCCTTGTACAGTTTATTTATACATAAAGGTTAAAAACAAATAATATAATAATAATACCCGGACACCGGTGTCCGAGCGACAGATGTGAGGTTAAACAAAAGTGATGTCAACCTGACATAAGGTTAGCCAAATAAATATTAAATTAATTAAACTAACTAATAACCTAACTTCACTTTCCTAAGGACAACCTTAACTTAATAAAGATATTAATATTTAATAGTATTATTATTAGTAGTAGAGAAATAAATAAAATAGTGGGTACTTAATGTAGCACAAATTAAATTAATTAATTAAAACGCACTTATGTTGTAAAATTACAGAAAAAAAAAAAGTGCATTCTAACAGATTTAAAAAAAAAAATTATATAAACATAGGTGTCTAATACATCCTATATGAAAATAAATAAAAAATACAGGAAAGAGAAAAGCCAACGATGCAGAAAAATGAAGGTGGACCCCTTGAATGGACAAATTAATAAATATTAATAATGATTATTAATGTACACAATAAATAAAAATAAATATAAGTCTTTCTTCATTTTCATGCTTAAATAATGAATTTTCACTCCATTGTAAAATTTAATAAAAAATTCACATTGAAGGCATTACGTGCCTAGCGACGATGTAGCATATATGTAGGTACATAAGAGGATTTGGATAGCAATGTAATGCTTAATCTTGAATTTGTGCCAAAAGATAGTCATTAAGCTGTTTATACTCATACTTATATCTAGAGATATCTAAAGTAAATGTACCTTCTTCATTGACTAGCTGAATCTAATTTTTGGGTGTGTATATTGAAATGAGAGTTTTCTGGTCTTGAATGCAACTGTATATTATGTAATACATAGATTGTCCAGTTGATTTAGTCAGTTATATGTAAAAAGTCTATCTGGTACAGTACTCAGATTTAAAAAAATAAATTATATTAACTCCACACAGGAGGCCCTGAGGAAAATAACTTCCCTCAGGGCCTATGTCATCTTTGAAGATGCTGCTTCGAAGATTACTAATAAACACCACCAAATCAATTATAATGCAGAAAAACTTGTAGTGAACAAAATGTTGACATTTTCTGGGTCCACAAAATATAAGATTTGTATATAATTAAATCAAATAAGGTAAGTATGTTTTCTGTCCATGTTTGTAAAAACATAATTAAATAGACCCTAGGAAGTCATATTTGTACGGCGCTATACAAATTATCCAATTATTATTCTTACCATTATTACATGGGGTGTATTTTTTGTATAATCGAAGGACCTAAATATGAAACGTGTGTAATGTAACCACTGCTCAAGGAGGAAAATATGTCACGGGCAAAGGAAAGGAAATAAATAAACGACCGGTCAGTGGTTCAGTGGGCATCGCGTTTGGGTCCCACCCAGGCGTTCCGTGTTCGATTCCTCGGCTGGCTAAGTCCTCCACCACAACACAAGCAACATCTTCCGCTTAGTGTGGTGGTAGTAGGAGATTTTCAAATGTTGGGTTATTCGTAACCCGGGAATATTTGTCTTTCTTTTTAAAAAAAAAAAAAATCAGTGCAGTTTTGCTCTGTCCCACTCTAGTATACTGTCCCTTTCTTTCACAACATTATGTATCTATATGTATTTTTAGACATTATTTTTGTAACAGTCCTGATGATGGTACGGAGGTACCGAAACCGGTAGACGTTAAATAAAAATAAAGTGACTTAAAACAAAGTATTTTCTTTTCATTTATTGGAAATAAATTACTTACAGCGGAACTTGTGATACTTTCTTCTGTCGAGCTAGTTTTTATATTGCACTGCAGTTATAGCGAAATATTTGTATTGTTTTGTAGCAGTACTTTTCTTTAGCGACGGCGGACGTACACCGGCAGAGAGCGAAAGAGCGGAATATTGAAGCGGAGATGTTTAATGTGCGAGGATCAATTTGTGACTGATAATGTGGGTAATTAAAAATGACAGGTCTACATAGGTAAGTAGGAAGGAGCAGGTACGAAGGAAAAATGTAACAATACTAACTACCAAATACAGTAGTTCATGATATATAGATGTAGGTGTGCGTTATGTGAAAGAAGGCGTTAAGTAATTGATTTCTGCAGTAATTTCCCTAGATCTTAGGAGGGACTTATTTCCATCTCACGGCAGCATTCTAAATCTGGAGAAATTACCTGTGATGCGGAGTATGGGTGTTGCTAGCCCCGCTGTTGGTGAGCGGCGTATTGGTGTTGCGGGGCGCCCGCAGGGAGAGATGGCGCGAGCAAAAGCCTTTTCGCTGGCTCTCCTTGGAGCAGCCCTCTCGCGAGCAGAGCCGCCGCCACTGCTTGCCGTTGAATTTCTTCCTCACGCCAGACTGCGTGGACACCACATCCCCCTTCTTGTATTTGTGTGGCGTCGCAGCCTGAGATCTGGAAAAGAAGAAAAATTAAGCATTGTACCTTTCTATAATGCGCAGTGCAGTTTGGTTTTAAAAAGGAAGTCTAAAATTTAGAATTTTGTTAGTAATGAGAATTTCTTTCAAATTCTATTAGACAATGTTGAGGCCTTTTAAACTGATCTACGCAGCTGTGGCGTATATCGATTAACATTTTAGGCACAGTTATTGTTCGTCCACATTTAGTATTTTATTTTTATTTATTATAGTTAACCTCTTCCTGCATGACGGCATAACCCGTTGCCAGGAAATGCAAATATTTATTTTCACTAATATTCTTTATTTTTTGTCAAACAGAGATCTCAACCTATCCTTCACATATTTCATTAATTTCATTTTGAACACTGCCCCTTTTACACAATTCAACATGAATAAACACAGATATTAATTGAGATTTTCACGGCCAAAAGTATGACAGTGATTAATTTTTGGAATATTATGCCATGTTGCGCTACCTCTTCTTTAGCTAAATGTTGTCCAAAATGTTGGCAGTTGGGAGGTAGGTAGCCTGAATGCCTTTCTTATTTTATTTTAGAAGTTTTTTCATTAAAAAAAAAATTATAACCCTTATATATGTGGTTCGAAATATGTGGCATCACATGATGCCATAATACATCTGAGGAAGGTCTGTGACAGCTCTCACGGGACAAATTGATCAAAAATTATTGCTAATTAGTGGTTCAATTGACTTTTAACACCTTTCCATTTACTTAAAAATTAATAATATCTAATAACCTGACCATCTTACAAAAATACATATATTTTTTTTTACCTTAATGATATTTGACAGTGAGACACATAATTTTTTTATGCACAGGAGCATCTGAGGAAAATAATTTCCTCCAGTATTCCAGTACTAACACACATCCAAAATAGGACATATCGCTCAGTAAGTAAATAATGGTGTTTGTACCTTGGAGTGGGTGGTTGAGATCTGGGAGTAATACTTCTTTGTTCCATTAGACTAGAGGTGCTGCCACGGCTCTGCAGACTGCTCCTCTTACTGCTACCGCCTTCTGGAATTATTATATAAAGAATGTAAAAAACATAAATATTGGATACGAAGGGAAGTGTGCCGACTGTTGCTGAGCTATGACCAAACTGCATCAAAGCGGCGGAGCTAATGAAAGTTAGCAAAGGCAGGGCTCCACTGTGCGTAGAAGCGATTTGCAGTAGAAAGGGTAAGCGATGTTGGCAACATGTGTTGTGGGCTCGGTTTCACACATACAATAATTGTTTATGGCTCATCTCACTTCTTTCTATTATCCTAGTATCCTGGCATTAATATTGTATAATAACAATCAGGAATTGTGTTATAATGATAATGGGCTAACGGAAATACCAAAATACATTGTTTTTATTGTAAATTCCTTGAATGAACTGTCTATCAATAAAACCAGATACCGATATGTACTTAATACCGATATGTATAATAATATAATAATAATGTTTTTATATTTAAAATAATAATAATAATAGTAAAAACATTTATTGGTCAATAGATTTTTACAAATTTATACTTCCTTTTTATAACATTGATTCTATTGACAAAAGTGTCACGCATACGTCATTCCCATATATATGTTAATATAATATACATTTAAATAATTAAATTTAAATTAAAATTAAATCGATATATGAGAACATTGTAGACACAAAAAGCAGACACTTTTTGGTAGGGACACATTATTTATTTTTAAAATATTCTTGACTCTTGGAATAGAGACAGCGTGCTCAAAATTCGTATTGATTTCTTAATGAATTCTCTCATTAATTTGAACTCCAAATAGTCATACTGTGGTATACGAAATCAGTATCATTTATGTGTTCAATTGTTGCAATGTATTATAGTAAGTATTATTATATGTAAGACGCAATTAATTAATTGAATTTTATTATCAAAAATATCTGTGGAATTTTTGCAACAATAATGGTTCACCAGCTAAATGCGTCCTCATCGCCAATTTGACAAATGTTTTGCAAATAAGATTTGCACGCTGTCAACATTTGATCAAACAGAAAAATATTTACATAGCTAAAACAACACACAAACTGCAGTAAGTACTATATTTACATAGGATACCCTTGCAGAATAACTGCTGTGGCATGCAATGTGTAAGCACCATTAAAATAGTATAATCATCATATGCACGGTTTTTCCAGACTGCATTAATGAATTTAATTAAAATCTTCATTAAAATGCATCCTCAGCTTCATAAAACATTTGGTGTGTTTCTCACATCTTTTTTCAAACAGTATCTATCGCCAGTTAGCAAAATAATAAACAATCTGTTCAAAACACTATCACGTTTTTTTTAATCTCTCAACAACGTATTCAGTATTGCCGGTAGTCCACTCAAGAAGTCTTTACCATCTCAATAGATTATTTTTCAACATACCATAAGGCAATGTTTTTTTTTAAACCATTTTACTCTTTGCCAATATTGCCACCATGAAAATTATATACTCTGAAGAAAAACTGAACACTGAAATTATAATGTATATCAATTAATATTTGTACAGAGCAATTGAGGTCGGTTTTCACAAAAACGGCATTAAACAAATCGTCGGTTAAATAGAAAAGTAGCATTATTCCAAAATAACAAATTTTACAATACATGCGTTTAAAGTTTTTAGTTCTATAATTTATTTTTTATTTTTTTAAGTTGCATATCATTTTAAAGGTATTTACATAAGGATTGAGATGGCGTGATTATTTTAATTAATTTATTAAAAAGGGGGCATTTTTAACAAGAAATGTCATTTTTCTACATAAATAAAAGAATATTGCGACACATTTCTCTTAAAAAATACGTTTTTCTATAAATATTTCCCAACTTTTACAATCGTATCCAAACACTATTTTGAAAGATGCCACTTTTCTATAAAAAAGCACACGGTGGTCAGTTTGGCGGTTACAATCAAAATGGCGGATTAGAGAGTAGGAAATAAAGTTACAGAAATGACACTTGCGACATTTGGTGATCTTGATGTGTAATTTTATAAAGTGTCTTTTATCCATATAAAATAATGTTGATATCAGACTTGTTTTAACTAAAAACCTTATTTTCCAAAAAATTCAAAATATGTCATTTTTCCATTTAATCGACGAAATATGAACTATTACATATTATTATTATAAATCCACAAGCTTATCGGTGCATGCGGCCAAAAGAGATTCCAATGAATTAAATATGTACATTTTTTGTATCTGCAATATCTACTTGGAACCCTCAAGTGCACAGATAAATTTGTAAAATAGGGCATCATTCTGTTTACCCGTTAAATCTTCCCATGTATTGTAATGGTGAAAATGTCATAATCTATAGCCTATTTTTTATAGCATTATTTTATGAAATCAGTATTGCAAAAGTGTCTATCCCTTTTTCATTGTAGAGCATTGTTCTATTTTTAAACCTAATTTAATTTCTTCTGTAAAAATAACATAAACCTCTTATAAGTAAGGCCTTATATACGAACTAAAGTATTTGTTGTGACTTACCCGCTTCCGAGGGGAACATAATGTCCTCCCTTCTGAGATCATCGTCGCTCTCTCCAAAGTCATCGTACTGGTGCCGGCGCAGGTCGTCCACAGAGCCATTGGACAACGGGGCCATGCCCAAGCCCCCGGGGACCATGTTGTTCACGGAGCCCGCCAGGCCCCCCATGCCTGCCACCGGAGAACTGGTGAAGAAGTTCTCATTCGGCTGGAAAATACATTTAATTATTGGCACTCAATCACAACAAAGTATTTAAAACATAATAAAGGAAAATGAACATCGTTGGAATTTAGGTAACTTTGAATGCCAAATTTGCGTTATTTTGGGCCAAATCGCTTTATTTTTGTCTAAATTCTCATTATTATTATTATCGAGTGTTTGTTCCTTTTTACATAACACCTGCTTTAATTTTTAGCATATATTGTGCGAAAGCACTATAATCCGCCGCTTTTACTAATTGGACACTTGCCGGGTATTTCGAAGTGAGAGTAGTATAATCAAAATAAAGGGAGCTGACCTGCAGGGTGGGAACCACATGGTGCAGCTGATGGTGGGGCATGGGGTGGTGGTGAGAGGGGATTGGCGCGGGGGCCGGTGGCGCGCCCAGGTCCTCCAGCTCATCCCACCACGGGGGCTGCAGCAGGCGGATGTCGGCGCGCTTCACCACCACCTCCTCCACATCCAGGCTGCCCCCCGTCACCTGAGAAATAAAAGCAACCAACAATGGCCATTAGGAAACAATCACTGAAAACAAAGTGGAGATTTAAAGCACACCCTTTTGTGTCCACTTTTAGGCAAAATCGAGTACATAATTTAAAATATATAACTTTTTGTAAATTTTGTACTGCACAGACACTCAAGACACACAAAGAGAGAAGTAAAAAGGTGTCTGCGGAACACAGAGAAAGGATCCAATATGAAAAGGAAAAGATTTGGGGTGGGAAGGATAGGTGGAAAGCACCTTTTTAGTTTGCTTTGTAGATGGCATTTGAGAGAACAGCTAGTTACAAACGTGTGATGCTTTCACTACGAAGAAAAATGTGAATGATTTAGAATGGTAGATCGGGAATTCAAGGGTTCTCTCATCAGTTGAACAAAAAATACTGGTAGTTCATAGACTTTGCATCCAAAAAAGCATGTTTATAATTTTATCTTATTTAATAAATCAAACCAAGACTTTTGTAAGTAGGTACTTAAATATCTACCTACTTAATTATAAACATGAATTTTTATTTCAAATAAGGAATTACACAATTTGTTCAAAGAAACATCACAATGACAATTCTTTTTTCAATTTTTCTTACTAGTATTTAGGTACCATAATATTAAAAAAATGCGAATAAGAAAGTCCAAATAAACTTGACGATTTCATATTTGAAAAAAGAAACTTTATCGAACCATTCAAACTGTCACCATCTTAAACAAGAATGCACTTAAACAAATTTACAGACGAAATGCAAAACGATCGAGTTCAAAGAGGATTTGGCTACATTCAGTAAATAAACAGGTGAGTTGATATTGTTACATTTATTACAGAAGAGGTAAAGCTTACGCATCTTAAGCATTGATTTGATGTAAGCACAGTGAGCAAGCAACTCCCATTTCGAAGGTTGCGGGATAGAACCCGGCGTGCGCAAATAGATTTTATTTGATTAATTTGTATTTCTCAATTAATTAATTAAAAATAGTATAATTGCGGCCCATTCCAGAGTGGAAGATACACTCAGTATTGCCCTGGTGTAAGACCACCATTCAGAATTGAAACGTTGCTTTATGATGGCTTTAGTCGTGTTTAGCGACTAGCTCTGAATAGCCAGGTACTTTCCCACCTTCCTCTTTCCAAATCTCCTTCCCCTCCCCACTTACCTTCAGCCTCACAACCTACCCCAATTGGGGATGCCATAGTCTCACTGGCTCCAGACGGGAGCAGTTGGGACTTTTAGGAGGTATTTACATTAAAAAAAGGTGACCTCTCTCGACCCAACGTCTTGCATCGCAGCGGGAGGGATGGATTCATATGTCCATCACTCCTGCACACCCTGACTCCTGAATTCCTATCCGACCCTCATACCTTTTTCCTTCCCAGAACTTCCTCTAATTTATTTCCTTAAAAAGACCCTCGACACGGCATCCCCAAAGTATGTACGAGACAATATTATATATATATGAATGCAATATTACATGAAGAAAAGAGTGTGTGCCGAGGCAGAGTTATGTGGCGGTCTATCATATCTGCCTACCCCTGCAGCGAAACGGCATAATTGTTAGTTAGGTATTAAGTGTTAAGAGAGGCGTCTACATAAAAGCGGAAGTCTTAAATATCATTGAAGGTCAATCACGAACGCCATGGCAGAACAAAGGAGATCACACGTATTTCTTTCTCCCTCCCTCATGTTTTAATTGAACGGATGCGAAAGAGACAAACGAGTACAGAGTTCCCATTGTGTTCCATTTTCATAAAACTGCTGTCACTGCAATACATTATTATTACCTGCATACTGCATCGCGCCAGAGTAATTCAATGGTGGGTAATACGATTTTTCTTATTGTATCTCGTGCAGACTAAGATTATAAACTATTAATCTTGGAAGAAGGCAACTTACAGAAGCCAAAACAAGCAAGAGAAGCTTGGTGTTAAAGAAGTAATAGCAAAGGTCACCTTTTCTCTTTGTGTAAACGTGTACATAGATGGAAGGTATGTATTGTTTAAAGTATAATCGTTGTTGTTTTTTAAAATCAATTGACTTAATAACTCAGGTACGTGGCATACGTCATTCCTATGTCTACCTACGTTAAATTATCGTGAAAACAAGCTTATGTGTCCAAGCGGTTAAATTGCGATAGACAAACCAAAATAACTACACATAAAAATGGACATATTATTATTTGCTTTATTTTTGGTTTCGTCCGTTTGAATAATTAAATTTATACTTTACTAAGTAGGTACATACAGAGTTTTTACAAATTTGGATTTTATATGAATAGCCCACAAGAGTCCCAACTGCTTCTAACCGTCTGGAGCCAGTGAGACTAATGGTGGAGTTATACTTGTAAGGCGTGTTGTGTCGTGATGTTCTCTGCCGTGTTGGCTAGCGTTCACATCTATAAGTTGTGTTCTGACGCCTTATGACTTATGACGATATTTTAAATCAATACAGCACGTGGTACGTACACACTAGCCAAGACGCAGCCGTCCCAGCGCCCCTCACCTTCACCGCTCTGTCGAAAATCGAGATTGCTTCTGTCGCGTCACGACAGATAGCACCATGACACAACACAGCAGACTAATATAATCGTCACCATACTAAATGTATGAAACCGATACCGTCACGTCACGTCACGACAGACAAGTATAACTCCACCATAAAGCATCTCCAATTGGGGTTATGTTGTGAGGCTGAAGGTAATGAGGAGGGGAAGAATATGGGTAAGAGTAAAGTTGGGAAGAACTCGGCTATTCAAATCTGGTCACCAAACATGGCAAAAGCCATTTCAAGCAATGTTTCGATTCTGAATAGTGCATCTTTCACCAGGGCGATACTGAGAGTACCTTCTACTCCGGAACGTGTTGCAAATATACTACATATCATTTCATGTGAATTAATTGTGAAACAACACAAATTAATTAAATTAAATTTACTTGCGCACACTGGGATTTGCATCCGCAACCTCCGGATTCGTAGCCAAGTATCATAACCACTTAACCACGGAGGCTGTCAAGAACTTATTTTATTGAAAATAAGCTTTCTAAGAACCCCAACAACCCTTTCTAACAACTAACCAGTTATTTCACAGAATTTGAACATTTTGAACTTTAAAATTCTGTTATTTTATCATTATGGTCCAGTTGTTTCACAAAACTGAAATAATAACAGAACTTGAATAGAACTTTCACAAATCATGAAATCAACTTAATAATTCGACGATTCTGTGAAACAATCCATTCTGATAAATAATTTTTAACCGTCAAAATTTTGTCTAAAAATATAACTTCTAATCAAAACATGCAAGTTTTATGCCCATTAATAAAATAATAATCATCAATACCTCTGTACCAGGCTTAATGCATTGAAGCTCAGTAGAATTTAAAAATAAATAGAGCTTTCAAGAGTGCAATAATTTTTCACATCCAGTCAAGTGACTATAACTTTAGCCAGACCATTAATTCGCGCATATGGCTTACATTTGCGGGCCATTATTAAAAGTTTCATGATTTGGCACGAGTTGGGATTGATCGACAGGGTCGACCCCCTATTTTCCCCCTCTTAAATTAATTATTCTTCTACCTATACAGTTCAGGGTTATTCTGTTTTCAGATAATGATTTTTTCAGTGAGTTACAATGAGAATTGTCACGATTTTTTTTTTCCTCCACGAACGATTCGTAGAAGAGACCCTTTCTCGTGTGACAAATGTCAACCGTGTACATATATTCGGTGGGTATTTAGCGTGTTTCCCGACTGTATTAGTGCCGAAGGAATTTATTTATTTATTTATACTGGGTTTTTACAGATGTTCGCACTTACGTGAGAACATCCAATTATAAAAACTCAGTTATTGTACAAATAGAGACATACATTTACAAAAAATCTATAATTACATACAATTAAATACAGATACATACAATTAGAAAAACAGAAAAAACACAAATAAAAACAATAAAAATAAGTAATAAAAATAAAATAAAAAATACAAAATTTTATACAAGCTCCTCAAGTAACACATATTACAATGAGAGGCAAATACATAGGAATCACGAGAGGCATGCAAAGAGAGACAATTGACACAATATAATTAGTTAAACATAATTTTTAACAGCGCCAGAACTTTTTTTTTGAATACGTACACATTATCGACGAAAATATCTACTTCAGCACACTCTATCTTGTTATATAGTCAACACATCTGGGTCAGAGGGCTAAAGTAGGCTATATTACTTTTAAATGTATTCAGGTGAAAAGTGTTATGGCGTCTTAAACAATGGGAATTGGGGACATTTATTTCAATATTGCTAAGACATAGTGTAGTATTAAGATGGATCAATGACAATAGTTCCTCGGAGCATCTTACACTGTAATACTGGTAAATAAGGACAGCATACCTACCTTACGCCTGTGCTCTAAAGATTGCAATCCACTTTGGGGAATCTATGAAATGGACCACCCGTTTCTGCACAAAATCAAGGGTTTTTTTTCAGTTATTTTGGGGCTTCAGACCAGAGGTGTCTAAAAAAGGTCTAGGTGGATATAAAAAATGTATATGATTTTTATAAAATATCATTATCTGGTAAGATGGTACCTACGATTTACAAAAAAATCATTTTGAAAAAACAAAGAAGTTATTACGAAAACTTTAGCTTGGCATTCCGAGGGTTAATCAAAAGAGAAGAAAACATTCCCAGATTAGGAATAACCTCTCAAAATTTGAATTCTTTCTAATTCCAATTCCATCATTATAGCAACATGTAGTTTGTGCAATGATGGAGGACTTAGCTAGAAGAGAATTGAACCCATGACTTCTGAGTGGGGGCCCGACCCATTTATTCATTCGGCTACTAATTGATCCTTATAAGCCTTGGACAAACGTGCAGTTCACATCAAAAGATACTTTATAACACAATAGTGCTCGCCATACAATCCCATACAGACCCGCCATACGTAAAAAGATGATGTGTTATAAGCGTGGTTCGGGTCTTCGCTATTCGGCATTATACTCCGTTACGGCTAGCGACGCGCTACTTGAAAAGTTATGCGACCCCCCCCTCCGCCATAAACAGGAGAGGAGATCATTTTAAATACACGGAGCGTCGTGCTCAAGCCGCTGTTAGCCATCAATTTGACATATCCAGTACAAAGAAATGATATTCCTTCGGTCACTCCTGAATTCAACTGACCCCCTCTCCTGCCGTAGGAAGAAATCTTTTATAACGTAGTGTGTCGGTAGAAAAGATATTGTGTTATAAAGTATCTTTTGATGTGAACTACGCGTCTGTCCCGTGCATTATGTTTGTGAGAATAGGTACCTACTAATAGTTCCTTGCTAGAACCATTTACTAATCAATTTTTTTAGCAATACAAGTTCCATTTATGAATCAGTTTAGGCATAGAAAAAAATGTACTGTCAAATAATATAAAAATGGAGGGAAACATTAATTTAAAATTGCAACATGTTGCATTACTTACTATGTAATTTACACATATTTGAAGGCAAAAATTGTACTATTATGTGTACTACGATATTATAAAAGTTTATACTTGTGGTGAGTGTATATTAATTGGGTAATACCCAGCCATTTGTAAATGTTATCTATGTAGATATTTGCAAACATTTCAGGAACAGTAGGAAAAGTGAACTCATAAGTGTAAAATATGGCTTTGGATCACCCATTTGGAATGCTGAAGCTAAATATTTACATTTAAATGAGAGTAAGCCTTGTAATACATTTTGATTCACAAAATATTTAAGGGGACAGTCGTCTCGAATGCTGTTTACTGTTTTATATTTTTTTCTCACAATATGAACCAAAATTTATAATCTAAAGATCAACCAAATGGCATGGATCCTCTACTGCATCGTTTTTTTATTACGATTAAAGACACATATTGAATAGAAGGCTGTTTTATATATAACAAATTTGTATCATAAAATTATACAAGCATGTTAAAGTTTAGAGAAATTTAAAAAACAATACTGTAGGTGATGGATGTATGGAAAGGTAGAAAACTGCTTTATCGACAAAACATGATGAAGTTTTTTCAAATAATGTTTTTCATAAATGAATTTATAAAGACAGTTTATAATTCAAACAAATAAAATAAAATATACAAGTGTCTAGGGGTAAAGGGCACTAACTCTGGGGGGTGATTCTACATGATAGTACACGTAAAAAAATACATAACTTTTTTCGAAATTCTAACATTTTTAGGTAGTTTTTAAGTTAATTTTTTTTTATTTTTTGCATAGAAAATAAATATTCTGTTGGGTGGTATTCTCAATATTCTATTAGAATATATTGTGTACGGAAAAAAACAATGGAATTTGAAAACTTATTTATCTTTTTACTTCTATCGTCATTTAGAATCACCTCCCAAAGTTAGTGCACTTTATCTTCGGACACCCTGTGTATAAAGCAGATTAATAGAAATATTCATAGGAAAACGTTGGAGAAGTGCAAAAGAAATGTGAAAAAGAACATACAGTTTTTTTTGGTTTGGGAAGATTGCAGCAATGCCATGTGTAGGGAGAAATTCCTAGATCTAGGGAGAAATTGAGACCTCCAAATACAGAAAGGGAGCTTTTGACAAATCTAGGGAGGAATTGGTATCGACAAATGTTGGTATTCCCATTTTTACAAAATCTTCAGATGTGATAAACCGAGATTTCAATAGTTTAGTCCAACTTTATAAGGTTTGCCTTGGATCTTCCCCCTTTTCAGAGTAGAAAATATTATCATTTTAAACAATAAAACGTGACTGTTTAAAATCTACAGAGGACCAAAAAGTTGACATGGCAACGCTGGAAGATTGTCACCTTAAATCTCGATAGGAGTATATAAACTATGTTTGTGTATGTACACTGTATTGTGAGTAAGTTATTTAACATACATAATTTACATTATAACAAGCATGTTCCCTATGAATCATCTGAAAACAAATAAATTAAATGAAAACTAAGAAATCAATTTTATGCAGGGTGTAACAGGACCTACCCAAGAGATATTACCCAGCGATTCCTGAGCATTTTTGGAGTAATAAATGAATTGGTCATTTTGCTGTCTAATGATTTTTTTTTCTCTATTAAAAACAAAAAAATATTTTTTTCGATCACACGTCGCTAGTGATCCCATCGCTACCTCGAAATACCCCGTCGCGAATGGGTTTGAATATACGCGTTTTCATGCATGCATTGTTTCATGCATGCTGCATGCTGCTAGAGTGCAATCCCGGATTTGTCAACAGGTCGTGTAGGCAGAGGCCTAGGGGCAGCAGACTTCAGGGGGTTACTTTGGTAAGTGATTACACTGATTACGATAGGTGGCAACTTCTAAGAAGGAGGAAGGGGCGGCGCAAATGAAGTGGCCTAAACTTATGAAAAGTATAAATTCGGCACTGCTAGAGTGAGACACAACGCTTTTCAAGACACGCTAGAATATGAACGAGCTTCTCTAGTAACAAACTCAGTTGCGACAGGTGGTGGAAAAATATTTTTGATGGTTTTATTGGAAAAAAATGTCATCGGGCAGCAAAATGACAGTTACTTTTATATGCTCAGGTATCTCTGGGCAAATTGCAATATCTTCCGCTTAGTGTGGTGGTAGTAGGAGATTTTCAAATGTTGTTGGGTTATTCGTAATCCGGGAATGTTTGTCTTTCTTTAAAAAAAAAAATAAATAAATAAATAAAAATAAAATTTTAAAAAAATCTCTCAGGTACGTCCTGTTACACCCTGTATACGCAAGTAGTATTTTAAAATTATTTAAGAAACTGATTCAACAAACCAGATTTTATTTTATCTCAGCAATATGTTTGGTGTTTGACAAGAATCCCCTACACCAGCGGTTGTCAACCCTTTTGAGCCTGCGTACACCTCGACTCTTGCTACAAATTTGTTGTACCCCCTACCCTCTGTCTATCTTGTGTACACGGTAATGTAATTTGTTTTTTTTTTAATACTCTCATTATTACATGAATTTAACAATTAAGTCACACAATCAAGTGTAACATGACTTCGGGCATTTTTAAACAGTGATTCTACAAATTTTATTCCACGTCTTTTAATTTAAACGAAAAAAAATCATATTCTCCAAACACAACTCCAAACTCACAAAGTGTATTGAAAGGATGATTTTTTTTTTAACTTCAAAAAATATAACAAAAAAATCAGTAGTTAAAATAAAAGCCTGATTTCCTGTTACACCCTGTATAATCAATCATACAATGTTAACATACGGTCAATGTGACCCTTGGGCTTGCTTTGCAGAGCAAAGTTTTGCTCAATTTCACACAGGTAGAAGAGCTTCAAATCCGGTTCAACATTCAGGCGATTGCGATATTTATTTTTTATAAATGCATAAAAAGAAAATGCATTCTGCAAATACGTTCTTGTGAACAGTATTAGTATTTTTAGAGCGTAAACTGAAGAAATTTGAAAACATTGAGCTGAGTTTTAAAACCTACATTCGTGCGACGATATTGCGTACCCCCAATTTTTACTTCGCGTACCCCTAGGGGTACGCGTACTGCAGGTTGATAACCACTGCCCTACACACAAGAAAAAGATCTATAAATAAATTGCACAATCACCTCAACTTGCCCCAACCTGTGATAAAAATTTTGTGATCATGGCTTTACTCTAATTCCTGCAATGTTTTCCTCATTCTTGGGGATACTTAAAAATAATCACACTCGAGAATTTTCGAGAGCAAGACAAAAGGATCCTTAGTGAGAAAAGAAAATAGAAGGGGAAGATGGATAGGAGGATTTTTCAAGAAAATTTATAAAGATAAAAGTACAATACGACAAATGTGTTAACCAAGGCAGAATCGTTTGACCAATTGGTTTATCTTATGACAAAGACAAAAAAAAATAATAGAGATCACAAATGCAAAACAATGTGTTTTTGGTATTCTGCACAATCAAAGTGTGTAAAAATAGAAAAGGAAAAAAATAAATGGATATTACATCATATTTTTATTAGAAAAACTCTGTTTTTAACTTTTGAAGGTTATTCCCATCAATGTAATATATCATTGAAGAAGAAGATAACAATAATAATCTAATTTTCCTTTTTTTTTTATGGGTTGGAGTCCCAGTTGCGACTGTTATCTTTTATTATTTTTCTGTGTCTTGTTTATTTTCATATTAAAAAAAAATTGATTATTATTGTTATCTTCTTCTTCAAGGATATTACATCTATTGCTGTATCCGTACGACTCTTAAAACTAATTAACTAACTATTCATCATGCCGTTTCCCGAAGGGGTAGGCAGAGAGGACTTGGCACACACTCTTAGCCACATTTATATATCGTCTCATACATACTCTCGTATCTGATTCACTTAATCGTGCCATGTCTTCCTCGGGTGACCCTGACTTCTTCTACTATTCACATTTGCACATTTTCATATATTCTCCATAAACATTTTACTAATTTTTAGTAAGTTATGAAACATTTGTAAAATAATTAAACATAATACTATAACAAAATATTATGTTTTTGTAATTAGGTCAATCTTTATTATTAGGTTAGAAATAAAAAGTAAACAGAAAATTTGTGCACAAAAAGGGCAATTTATTTGCAGAAGAATTTATTTTTTAAGACAATACTTTTACTATGCCTCCATACAGCATCTTCAAACATGAAATAGGCCCTGAGGGAAATTATTTTCCTTAAGGCCTCCTGTAAAATTAATGTAAATTTTTTTTTTTTTTTTTTTTAAATATCTACTTATTTGACTGTTATTATGTATACCCTCTCATTACTCTAATGCCATTCCATTCCCCTCGCCCTAATTCACACACTGTTACTCCTTCATTCTGAACATATTTTTTTTTCCTGTTGTTAGTTACAGATAACTATATAATTCTGTTAACATTTTTTTGTTAATAGCACATAAGAGTTTAAGCTCTCTGGAGTCAGTGGGACTATAGCACTTTCAATAATGAGGAATTTTGTGCCTTTTATCATCACTAGAAGCTGTAATTGTAGCCTTCACAGCGATGATGACTTTTGTAACGATGAACCCAAAAGTCTGGACACATAGATGTTTTTGACCAAAAATTTAACCTAAAATAAATAATAATACCATTCAGTACGAAGAAGGCAGAAGGATATAAGGCGTTATCAACCAAGTACACCAGTATTTAAAACATACAAGACCATTTATTATCGTAAATTGCAAACGTTAAATGCATAATTTAAAGTCAGAACAAGTACTCAAGATAAAATTTAATTATAGTGAACCGAACAAAAAACATGAGGAAAAGGCAAAGGTTTTCAACGTAATCCATACGGGTAATTACCAATTCATTTTATATACTTTAAATCATCCTCCAGTCCACTGAAGGGAGTAAGAAGAGAAACTCAGTAGTAAAACTAAAGATTTTACTGTGTATATATGAATACGTAGATCTTGGAGCTGCGTTTGTTCAGATTTAAAGAGAACCGTCATTATCAATTCCGTTCCGGTTTATAATTTCAGTCAGCTTTATTATATTATAGAAGTGGTTAAACAATCCTTAAGACATGCTAGCCTTAAGGGGGTATTCTAGTCTAGTGGCACAAATTTCAGGCGTTTTTTGGAGCTCTGTAAAAAAACGAAGAATATTTTAAGTATCTTTCTTTTGATGATTGGTGTGTTTATATTTTAAGCACTCAAACGCTTTTTGCCACAATATGGCACTATTTCCAAAACCACGGATTGCTTGGCTGCCAAAATATGGCAAATATTCTCTAGATTCTTTACAATGTTTTAAAGTTAACGATTTTATGATATTTTTTTGTATGAACCCTATGAATATGTGATAACAGACAAAAGGTAGGTGAATTCATTCTATATAGAACTATAATCAGTTTGTATGTCTCCATATTCAAATTCGCAGGATAGTTTTTTTGCAGAAAAATTTCCTTTAGCAATCTGAAAAAAAAATTGTAAATTGCTCTGTCGCTCCAGTGGTTAAGAATAAATAAAAACTTAAACTAAAAAAAAAATTTACTCTAGAAAAGTAATTAGCGAGTAAAGTGGGTGATCCAAAAAAAAACAGGACGTCCTGGCCCCTGGCGTACATGATTGCAACTCTGGTCATCTGAATAAAAAAGAATCGAACGGATTCTTAATCAGTAAGAATGTCGCCGCAACATCGGATGAGTAAAAAAAAACCTTTTTTCACAAAATGGCGGACGTTTGAAATAAAAAACAAACTTGTTTATTACTTTTTTTTAACAGTAAATTTTTTTTTTAAATAGTAAAAATTTAATATTTTTGCTGATTCTGCTTTGGGCCATAAAGGGATGTGTGGAGAAGGTTCGTACCAAATTTCAAATAAATCGGTTTAGTAGAACTCTATACATCATGTACGCCAGTTTGAACAAAGGTAGTTTCGAGAAAAACACGTTTAAAGTTTTGAGTAAAGTTTCAGGCAGTTTTATTCATATAATGTGTCTTAAGGTGTTCTTACGATACGTTATTAGGACTCTCAGTTAAAAATACATTATATTTGCATTATATATACATACATTATAGAAGGAGGTAGCACAACACGGCATAACACCCCAAAAACAAACAACGAAAATGCTTTTGGCCGTGAAAATCTAAAGACGTATCATACTTTATATAGGTTTATAATATAACCACTCGAGCGCTTTTTGCCACATTATGGAACTATTTACAAAACCTCGGATTGCTTTGTTGCCAAAATGTGGCAAATTTTTTTTTTTTTTTTAAAAACGATTATAATATATTGTACATTCAAAATACATATAACAAAATAAATATTCTCTAGATTCTTTAATATGTTTTAGGGTTAAAGATTTAATTATATTTTTTTTATAAATCCTACAAATATGTGATAATAGACAAAAGATCGGGGAATTCATTGGCTACATAGAACTATAATCAGTTTGTATGTCTCCATATTCAAATTCGGAGGTATGATTTTTTTAATGTAGGCAAAAAAATTTCCTCTAGCAATCTGAGAAAAAATATTTTAATTGCTCTGTCGCTCCAATGGATAAGAAAGGTTTTATGGGGTAATATATCTGCAGGTAGTCGGGCAACGTCTACCATGTACTGTTCAATTTGTTCCGGCCAGACCGGTTTAGTTGGCACGCCACAAAAAGAGCTATAACTCTAGAAATAATTCGAAATTCGAAAAATCATTTTGACATATTTTTAAAAAGTTGAAAATATGTAAAAAAAAAAAAAATCGAAATTCTAGACTAGAATACCCCCTTAAACCAGCATTTTGGATGGTAAAAATCATTAAATTCAAGCTCTGTATCATATAGATTTGTTATTCAAAGAGTTATCTTAATCTTGTTATTGAATGGACGCATTTTTAGAGTAATCAATTTTTATTTTATGACTTCTAATCAATTTCACAAGAGCCAATGGCTGGCATAATTTAGATTGAGAGGGTGGTAGATAGTATATATTCTCTGCTCCTCTAAGTAGCAGAGAATATATATAATACAAATGATGACAACCTCCGTGGTCAAAGGGTAATCTAAAGGTCGCAGGTTCAAATCTCGGCATGCGCAAGTAAATTTTATATCAATGAATCGAGTTATTTTACAGTTTAAATATTTAAAATAGTATAAGATATATTTGCGGTCAGTTCCAGACTGGAAAATACTCTCACTCACAACTCAGAATTGAAAAATTGCTCGAAATGGATTTAGCTGTGTTTGGTGACCAGATATGAATGACTTTCCCACCTTCCACTTTCCTATCTCCTTACTATCCCCACTACCAGCATACAACATCCTCAGCCTCACAACATACCTCATTTGCGGATGCCATAGTCTCACTGGCTCTAGTAGACAGTTGGGAGCAGTTGGGACTCTTGTGCAGTATTTATATAAAAAAATAGTGACAACACAATACAATTCATACTGAGTAGGATCAAAATTATTACTTACTATATTTATTCTCGTTAGATTAATTGTTGCCACTTTAGTTGCAAAACTACTTGGCAAAAATAATAAAAGATAAAAATATATTTACTGGAGTAAATTAGATAAGTAAATAATAAAAATAATATTGTTAACAATGTTTGGATAACAATGTTATACATTCCACACTAAAATATTGAGCATCTTTTATTTGCCAAAACACGTTTCTTTCAGGATTATTAGTCACGGTCGGGCGGAGAATATTTCAATAATCTCTCTTAATTGCGACGTACTTTTCCATCAGGTAGTGAGATAATGGCGAGCGGTTTCATTACAGCCGAGAGCACATTTTAAATCTGCCTTAATTAAATCCCTGAGTGTTCCACTCGCGATATTTTAACCTAACTTTTGCCATAATAGGAGCTCACATCCGGTTCATTAACCTGTGCACGAAAGATGCCTGGTATAAAACGAACCGACCACACAATAACACACCACCAAACAGTGAATTTAAAAGGGCGTGCAGGGATAAACTAACAAAGGAAATAGTTCACATATATCGTCAATGTGAACCATCTCAGGAGATAAAAAAAACACTTTATAAGTAATTAGATTTTGTATAATTATTTTTTTAGATTTCATTGATTTGTGATTGTTGTTGGGAACCAAATGGGCGAACAAAGTGGAGGTGAAGATTTTATTCATTTAGTGGGCATTGGAAATATTATGAGTGGTGATTTTACTATCATTGTTTGATGACTTCTAAAACATCTAACCGTGATTTTAATTCTGTGGGAATGTTATGTTGGTTCTACCATTGAAGTGCTTCCTAGAATTAGCATATTAGCGTTATTGAACCCTCTGGTGCTGGATGAGCAAACACTTCAAACATGTGTACATGCTTGATAATTTTTTTCATTTGAGAATTGGACCTTTTTACAACTTATTCATGTGTCAAAAAACAGCATGACTGGAATGTTTCACGGGTTTTTTTGTTATGTTCCTACCCATGGTTCTTTTTAAGACCAGATTTCAGTCTTTCCTTAAAAAGCCTAGAGAAGACATAGACAAGCCGGAGAGAAGCCACTGGACCTCGTGTGGCGATAAGGCTGCGAATACATGCATGCAACATAATGCAAACCGAACAATGAATTATTGGCAAGGAAAAAAAGTAACCGCAAGTGGCATTTCGCACCCTTTGCGGTTGATTCATTCCTTTCCCATAACTCGTAGTTTGGTTCGTGTCACGTTGCATACATGTATAAGCAGCCTAAGATAAGGGCTTTAGGGAGAGATTGGAGATAATCCCAGTGAACCAGTAATTCAGTTCATTATAATAGTAGTGCCATGCATCCTAGTTTGGTCATCAGTATAAATCTCCTACTAGTTCAAAGTTGTTCATTTAATCTGCTGTTAGTATAATCTGTCGTTTCTACTAAGGTCAGCTGTTTTTATCGCGGTAGTAAAAAAAGAAAATAAACCGCAGCAATAATAATAACATAAATTTTATGTACAATCGGCAGAATTATTATTATCGGGGATTGGATTTAATATTAAGAAAATGTGAAAGTGCTTACCTTCACGCGAAACCTTATCGGGGTGTTGAGAACGTCAAACACGACGCCTTCCACAAATATATTCTGCACGGAATTGTCACGATCCGTAGTCCTCACAACACAACGGGAACCCCTCTCCACCAAGTTCACCGGGGGGCTGGCGTCCCCGATTATATCATACTTCTGCACACCGAATATATCACCGTAAACCACTGACTCGGATTCCGGTCCGTCTAATTCTACCACCACACGACCGCGATCCGCTTGCTTTATCACTCCAGGGAGATATAATCCTCTCTGTTTGGCCAGCACGCGATAATCACTCCACTCAGATAAGTCCACACAAGGATACCCTGAGTTGTTCTGAACGGGCGAGACAGATCTCCGAGGTTCCTGAATCACTTGATTTTGAGGTTGGAATTCCGCGGCGACGGTTACCAACCCGTTGTTATTGGCACAGCTCCTTTCGATTTCTTCCAATTCGGACGGATCGAATTTTCTCTTTTTTGGTAACTTTCTGACGGTGACTTGTGTTGGCGGCACTGTTTGGCCGCTGGCCCGGGGCTGGTTGCTGCACATGGCGGCCGGCGCATTGGCCCGCTGGAACGCCTGCTGGGCACTTGGATTGGCCATGCCAGAGCCTGACTTGACCAAGTTGGAAGAACTCAGCACTCCCGCGGAAATGCTGACAGACCCCACACTACTGATGACTGATGCAGGGATCTGTGGCATGTGGATAAGCAAAACACAATATAATTACTAAATTGGTACCTCCTCAATTGAACCTAAAAATATTCAGTACTTTCATAACAATAAAAAATTAATTTAAAATAAAATAGCCTGAATTTTTTAATATCAAAGAATCGATCGAATAAATAATAGCAAAAAAAAAACAGAGGATATCAAGCATTTAATAATAAATACAGTAACTCACACTGATGTTAGTAAAGAATTGCGACAGTTCAAAAGGATGACATTTAAGTATTAATTAATTGATATATAAGCCACGTTTCTGAATTGTCTATTCCTGCAAAAGCAGATTTGTATTGAATGAGCTATTGTTTGAAGGTCAAGTAATGATCAATACTAAAATTTTAATCAACGGAAAATTTATTTTATAAGTAAAAAAGTAGCAAATACAATTATAATTCAAAATAATAATTGTAAATTGTATGTATATTATAGTTTTAATATTTAATTAAGAAATGTTTTATAAAGAATCAGGGAAACATAAGTACCTGATGGTCAATGTCGGGGTAAGGATAGTTGGAGGGTAGCCGCGGAGGCGCGTCACAATCCGCGTGCTGGCGCTGCATCCCCTCCAATCTACTCCTCTTCCTTCATCATCTGAAACATCAGAACAAAGTTGTAACCAGCGAACAAAATCTACTGAAATAATATATACAACACTTCACTTTTACGACACAGCTTGCAAATGTCTACAGATTGTATAAACTTATGTATTGATAATTTAATAATATTAAGTTTAATTTTATTTAATCCTAGGTAGATATTCATAATGATTATTAAATAATAATAATATTGTTCGAGTCTATATTACAGGCCTCCGATTCCTCATAAATGTGTTCTCAAGGCCAAAGTCAAAAGGGTATGAATCATGCATTTTCACCTCGTGTTTACTTGGAACTTATTTGCCATGAATCTCGCACAATATTGTGACAAAGAAACGGGGAATGTTTCTGATATTTTAGCGAAATACAAACATGAAACTGGGATGGTAAAACATTTGACAGAACATTTAAACCCTGCGTTTGTGCCGCAGATAGATATTTGCACATTTACGCTATGTTTAAAACTTAATCAAGCCTCGTGTTTAGCAAATTCTACACCGGGATTGAAATGCACACAAGCGAACGCACCAAGTGATTTTAAATTAACCGGATAAAACATTACAGTTATTAAATTTAATAATTTTGTGTTATATTTTAGAATACAATTATTTGATAGTACTCATCTAGAAAAAAAAACTTACAGACTCTTCTGAGAATACAAAAAAACACTTTTCACAACATTATGATTATATTATCACATTTATAAGAAATGTGATACAATAGAATAGATAACCACATGTGTATTATATCTTGTCAACATAGTACACAGACCAATGGAATGAAATAATTTTTAGAAAAAATAACTCAAGACAGAATTTAAATTATTATCAATAAATTACCAGAGCTGTTTTATTGTGATAATAGTAGTAAAATCCCAGTTGACAAGATGCTAGATGAGTTTGAATCCGAAGCTCTTCATGTTCAAATGACAATCGGAATTTGACAGATTACGATTGAAAGCGATGTGTAATAAAAGGTAGGAGGAAGGTGCACATATCGCGATTTGGATTATTCTTACGAAAATGCATCGTATTCGAGATGTAAAAATGAAAACTAAATAGTCTAGTTCAAACAGTAGCTTAACCCACTGAGACCTTGAGTAGCAAACTCATTACAAGACAATTAATTCGTCCTAATACCGTACATTATAGTGTACACATAGAATATAGGAACCTACCTATTTAGTGGCTTCCATTGTTTTATGCACACACAAGGGACACAATGAAGTAGTCGAACTGCAATATGGACGTGTTGTAATTATAAGAAAATGAAACGGATGATGTAAATTATCGATATGCAACACTGCAAACCTCGGCGACCCGAGCAGAGTTGTAAAACAGTGTTACTATCCAAACCATCGTAGTATTTCCAGAGCCCCCCCTCCAGCGAGCTTATCTATCTCCCAGAGTCTGACAGTAAATAAACACTCGCCTTAATTCCGACCATATTTCTATTCCGCGACGCCACAAATACACTTCGTTTTAAACACCACGTTTATAAGCGATTTTACGAGTATCTGATATATTTGGCCGAGGAATTACGTCTCCAACATTTTTATGAAATATTTGACATCCAGCAACACACGAACACCCACATCAAAAATCCAACATTGCCCATGAGTTCTAAATCGATGTATCCCCGTTCCTCTCGCATGTATAGACGGTACGCACATATACGTGTGTACAAGTGAGATGACTATAGTTGGAACATTCAATCCGCGGTGCGTAATGTCCCTTCCCTGCTATGGAGTATAGAGCAGAGCAATAGAGCCACAGACGAAGTTGAATGGACCTAAAAGACGCACTCTGCGATTGGATCGATGGCGGTCACGTGAACAGGGAAATGATTCGGCCCGTGCGGCCGACGCGGGCGCGCTTTTCAAATGGACTCTATTATTATTATTACATTCAGATATCTCTGCTTTCGCACCCCAGCACCCAGCAATATACAGAAAAATACTACCATTAAAATATATACTGAGGAATATTTTATAATTGTACCATCTTTCATAATACTCCTTAATTATTCCTTCAGGAGTCGCGAGATAATGATCCAGTTTAAAACTGCGCAAGACAGGGCCCGCCTTTACATAGAATATCTTTGTTTGAACTTCCTAGTAAGTATTTAATTTACCGTGTCCAAATATCACCAGTACATTATTACGTTGACAGAACCTGTTATCATTCTCTGCCGCCTTGCCTCAGCCCAGAACAGAAGCGGGAGGTAAATCACTTCAAAAATGTAACGAGGGTTCCTAACCTGGCACTGGGCTAGTAACAAAACAAGAACAGGTAGATTCTATACGAGATCTATAAAACGAGATGGGTAGATGTGGTAGAGTGCATCACAGAAATACTACTACTTCAGTACACCCACATTACTACAATAGTATACCAAGAAATGTATTCAATAGCTAGTCCCCCACACACACACAGCCATACGAGCGACATCTTTGTTGTATGGGTTGGGCCGCTGAGCGCAAGTCTTTTCCTGTGTACTAAAAAATAAAGTGCTTTGTCTGAAAAGCCATCAACAGGAACCTTATTATGAAGAATTTGCATATTATATTATGTGACTTCTTGATTTCAGGATGATAGGATTCAGATGATACCTAAATATTTAACTTTTTTTCCTAGTCGGACAGGAATCATGCTCACCGCAAAATGAACATTGAAATAATATTGTACTTACATAATTTAAATTACGTGGGAGGAACAGATTTATTGGATTTTTTGTCATTCTTTACGAGTCGTATGTAGTTGTCAGTGACGTTTTGTTTCGGCTTAAAAAATAGTTAACGCCCTGACAACAAACTGGCAAAATAAAATTTATAATATTGTCGGTCCTATGAAAGTAGTTTTTTCGGTATGTGGGTATCCAGATAACAATTTTATCTGTTCTCACCATGTTCTCACCCTCGCTCTCGCAACGTCGCAACCTTTATTATTCACGGAAGCCGATATTTTCCAGCGTTTTTTTCAAGGTTTCAGAAGGGGTGTGTAGCACATGGGTTATTTATTTTAATTATTATTTGACGGCGAACCGTGGTTGTGATCTTAGAGCAATAATATTATATTACTAGGTATATATAATATATTGTTACTATAAGGTTGTGATAGTGTTACTTCATGATTTCCTCATCGTCATGATTGTAGATCGCATCTTCACGTTTGTTGATTTCCTCATCTTCATAGTTGTGGATTTATTCATATTCTTGTTTGTTGATTTCCACATATTCGTGTGTGTATTCTCATCTTCATGTTTGTTAGATCTTGTGTTTGTAGATCTCATTTTCGTGTTTTTTGATTTGCTCATCTTCATGTTTGTAGCTCTCATCTTCGTATTTTTTTTATTTACTTATCTTTATGTTTGATGATTTCCTTATCTTTACGTTTTTAGAATTCATATTCCCGTTTGTTGATTTACTCATCTCTATGTTTGTTGATTTCCTCATCTTTGTGTTTGTAGACCTCATCACCGTGCGTGTTGTTACTGTTTTCATAACTTCAAACTTCTTACCTATATTTAGTGTAAAAGTATCTTACACAAATCAGGCCTTATCTCCGCAGGCGTAGGCTGAGCGGATTGAACGCCACATTCCATATTGGATTAATTTCATGACAATATTATCTGATAGTTTGACTGTAGAGTTTACGATTGTTGTAAACGGAAGTGGCACTCTCTGTTATTTTCAAAAAGATTTGAAAATAACAGAGAGTGCCACAAACAGGATCCCCAATGAGAAAATGTCAAAAAGAAAATTTGCAATGCTGGGAATTTCGCAGATTTAAAGAGTTTTATACATTTTCCGAGCAATTTTTTTTCAATTTACCTACCGAAAGAAAAATTTTGATCAAAAATTTTCCAACATGAAAAATTTCTAGCTTCACAAAAAAAAATCAAAAAGATTTTTAGTTTTTATAAATGTTTCACATATTTTTTTCCGATTATTTTTTTCGAACTTAAAAAGATAAGTGTCTTAATTCAATAGTAATTGTTAAATTTAATAATTGAAAAGAAAATGTCTAACTTCTGATTGGCAGTAAATTTCTTTGTTAACCCCTCTGGCCTCGACCATATTTCTGTCAGTAGGTCAGAGTCAGAATATTTCCGCTTTGCATTAAAATCCAAATAAATGGAATATTTGTGAGCGTATCGGAAAATTAAAATCTGTTTTTGAAAGGTGATCAAATACCCTTTCAAATTGTATGATTCAAAATAAACATATAATTTTTAAAATATAAAAAATTTGCATGCAGAGAAAAAAAGGTTCAAAAATGGTTCACCTTACTTTTTTCTGAATAAAATTTCTAATATTGAAAATTTTTTTTTTTTTTTTCAATGTGTGATCCAAAAATTTGGTTTTATAAAGGCGTACATTTTACTTATTTTGTGGTTAATGTTTAGAAATGAATATAAAGCGTGGTGTTTTTTCTTTTTGACACCCTTTAGGTCAGATTTCTCACTACGATTGTAAGGGAGACACAATGATTTCTATGAGACCTAAGAGTTGTTCCGAAAAGCAAACAAGTCCGACAGTTTGTTACTCAGTAGAAATTAGTTTTCATTCGTAATGGTAGTTTGTTACTCAGTAGAAATTAGTTTTCATTCGTAATGGTAGTTTGTTACTCAGTAGAAATTAGTTTTCATTCGTAATGGTAGTTTGTTACTCAGTAGAAATTAGTTTTCATTCGTAATGGTAGTTTGTTACTCAGTAGAAATTAGTTTTCATTCGTAATGGTAGTTTGTTACTCAGTAGAAATTAGTTTTCATTCGTAATGGTAGTTTGTTACTCAGTAGAAATTAGTTTTCATTCGTAATGGTAGTTTGTTACTCAGTAGAAATTAGTTTTCATTCGTAATGGTAGTTTGTTACTCAGTAGAAATTAGTTTTCATTCGTAATGGTAGTTTGTTACTCAGTAGAAATTAGTTTTCATTCGTAATGGTAGTTTGTTACTCAGTAGAAATTAGTTTTCATTCGTAATGGTAGTTTGTTACTCAGTAGAAATTAGTTTTCATTCGTCCAGTGAATTTTAAATGCACGAAGTTATAAGACTTACATACATTATGTAGGCATTCATTTGGTTATTTGGATAGAAAAGTGAATTGTACTTCTTTCTTAAAGTAAATTTTTGCACACATTCTAATAATTGCTGTTGTACAAACAAAAGGGCAAAACTCTACTAACAGGAATATTCGACCGGTCAGTGGTTGAGTGGGCATCGCGTTTGGGTCCCACCCAGGCGTTCCGTGTTCGATTCCTCAGCTGGCTAAGTCCTCCATCACAACACAAGCAATAATTTGTCTAGTGTGTAGTTAGAAGTAAGATTGTAGAAATGTATTGAAATTTGTACAGCGCCCTTTAGGTGATTTTTCACAAAAACGGCGCTTCAAAGTCATCCAATTATTATTAACATCTTCCGCTTAGTGTGGTTCAAATGTTGTTGGGTTATTCGTAACCCGGGAATGTTTGTCTTTCTTTAAAAATAAAAAAGGAAACTTTACTAAATTGGACGCAACCCATCAGTCACCTGCAGGACCTTGCAGCAAAAAAGTCTCGGTTTGGGAGAAGTGGGGGGGGGGGGGGGGGGGGAGGTTTAACTGCTAGTAATAATAATTATCCAAACTGGACACGAAATAGGATATTTTTTTCGAATTGGGGGAGAGGAACACTTTTAAGTAAGTGTTTTCACTAAAAGAAGACAAGCTAATCGGATTTCTTTACCCTTGGAGTCCTCCTAAAACATGGATATATTTCGTTTGTCATGTTTTATGACATGACAGCAGGAATAATTTTGGAAAGTCCATTAAAAATCAGAATCATATTACCCAGACTGAGGAGTTCATGCTATGCCAATGTTTTTGTGTTACCTAAGTGGTTTCCATCCCCAGGATCGACAGTCCGTCGCTCGTGTGCTTGCGTTTTTTTTTTGCTTAGGCGTTCCAGACTTCAACTCCAATTTCACCTCCGCTAAAACAGAGTTATTAGATGGGAGTCGTTGAAACAAGTATCAGTGCTGCAAACTCTAGCTCAGGCTGCGAGTTGCACCACGACCCTCCGACTTGTATTTATGTATTTTATAGGCCTTTTTTAATTATTTACATTAGCTCAACACAGGAGGCCCCGAGGAAACCAATTTCCCTCAGGGCCTACGTCATCTTAAGGGATGCTGTAAGGAGGGGTTTTTTTAAGGAAAGAAGGAGAGGAAATTCCGGGAAGGAAATAGGTTTGAGGGGATGGGTAGGAATCTGGGGGCAGTGTGTCCAGGAGTGCGGACATATGAATCCAACCCTTTAACTGAGGTGCAAGGCGATGGGTCGAGAGATAGCTGGAGGTAGAAAACCTCCCTCAACCAGCCTCTCACGATCCGACCCGCCAAGCAGCAGGTGGACAGACGCATTGACCGCCAATACCCACCCCTTCAATCCGGGCACCCCTGTTAAGTCACCAAAAGTAGTGAACCACTTGGGGTGACCTATGGCAGAGGTGTTGGTTATCCAATAAATGGTTCCCGGGGCGGCGGTACCCATACCCTGTAACCTATCTTACCATAATGCCCCCTCTCTCCTAAGGATTACATCCCCAATATGCTAGTGTTTTTGGGAAATCATTTTATTTTTTCACGGATAATTCTTGGTATTTAGGATTTCACATGATTAGGAAGAAGGTAATAAACATATTTGTACTATAATACCTGGTCTACACTCTTGGAGATAGTGTAGGGCAGGCATAACTTGTAAAGTTGGCAGGAGTAAATAATTTGGAGACATAAATTATATTTAACATTTTATTATAATGTATCTCTACATAAAATGTAATCACAATTCATATTGTATTCATTTAAAAATGTACCAAATACATAAATTATTTTGCTTTAAAATACCTCGATTGCTATTTTGTGTTATAGTAACTGGGAAATATTGTGTCTATAATAATAAATGTATATATATTAACTAAATTTAATATAATTTCGTTATCGCACTGGTTTATCATTTTCAAATGATTACACAATTCATTTTACATTAACATTTAAAACTTAGTTTATGCACTTACCACAATAATTATGTACAATAGAGCCTTGCTTTTCTTTCTTTAATAGAACCTAAATAGTATCACAATAATTTAATGCTAGGCCAATAATACCACTCTTGAAACTCCTTTCGTTCCTTCGTCTCGGCATTTAATGCAACTAAACCCCCGTCTCCATCTAAACATGGCAAGATTTTACAATATTTCCCTTAATAATTGTACCATATGTTTCGATTTAAAACACAGTAGGTATAGATAGTGAAAGTTACCATTTAAAGCCTATCAGATCTGAAGAGCGAACCTAGACAAGATAAGGAAATGTAAAGCCCACATTTATTATACTTTTATTATATGTAATAATTGTACAATTCACATAAACATGTTAAAAACCAAAGACTTAGGCAAGCGCTATTATTATCAATAATTCATGACACCGAAAATAATTAATACAAGATAAAAAGTTTAAATTTAATTTTAAGTAGCAAATTAATAATTGTAAAATATCAAATAAGCTTTGGTCCTAAATGCAAAAATAATACTTTCACGAATAACAAGTATTAAAAAAATCAATTCTAGATTATGCAAATAACAAACAACTTGTTTCAATCGATTTTATAAAATAACTTGTTCAATTGTCAGCGTAGAGAAATTGTTAAAAAATCTCTTAAAAAAACCTCCACATAAGATAAAAAAATATGTGAATGATGTAGATGTAGATAAAGAGAAAATATGCAATGATTGTATCGTGATTAGATAATAAAGAACGGAAGTAATTTATCAAAACACTGAAACAAGAATGTTACATGAATGAAACAAATTTATTGCAAAACACAGCTATCCATTTAAAAATGCTACATATATCGTTCTAATATGATTTAAGATTTTCACGGCCAAAAGTATTTTTGTTGTTTATTTTTGGGATGTTATGCAGTGTTACGCTAACTCCTTCTTTAGCCGACGTTTCGGACAACGTTACAGTGTCCATCATCAGGGCAGATGTGTTTATTGAAAGTTCTAAAGTGTATGCTTAAGTATGTATATCTAACGTACACTGTAACGTTGTCCGAAAAGTCCGGCTAAAGAAGGAGTTAGCGTAACACGGCAACAAAAATATATCGTTCTGTTCAAAACATTATTGACAGTTTCAGAAATGTGATGAAAATTTTTAAACCCAGGAAACTATCTGTTGAAATCACAATTTACTTTATTGTTTTGGCTTGCGAGTTTAGAATGGGTGAATGAAAAAGAAATGTAAAATAAGAAAGCAATATAGAACAGAATAAAACTTTTAAATGGAAAGCTCGGAGAAAATATTTCCCAAAATGTAATTCTGCAAACACAATAAAAATATTATGGGAAAAGAAACAAACTAAATATATTGTCGAGTTATTTTGATAACAAGGTCGGTTGATAAATATGTACTTGAGTGGCGCCATGTCAAGAGTCAGAATAACCTAAGAGTATGAATGAATGTGAATGAAGCAACAGGTGTGTGACAAGACTGAGTTTTTCAGCGGTAAATCGTCTCTGTCTACCGTTGCTGAGAAACTGTGTGATAGTTAGTTAAATGGAGGATACGAGTGTAAACTTTTAATAAAATATTGAAACTTATTCCTTACCTGAAGGTTAATACTTATTTTAGTACTGGCGCAGACCCATTAAAAATCACAGGATATTATAATTGAATGATTTGTGAAGCTGAAAGATTATGTAAAGAATACATCATTTATAGGTAGGTGCTTTATCGCTTGTCTGAATTCTTGACACATCGGATCCAATTTTGAAAATGACACTTAAATTCAAAACAAATCAGAGTTGCAATCATTCACAGATAGAGAATGATTCAGTTTGTAACTTTTCCAAAAATAATTTGTGATAAAATTGTCCACACTTTTCGAATAATTATAAAATTTGCTTTATAAGCACAACATTCTCAAAATAAATAATACCTACATCTAAATTAATGCAATAAAAACACATGACAAAATAAGTCAAATTTGAATACACAATATCATTGTCAATCCCGTGACTAGCACGGGCAATAGAAAATTAAAACAAAAAATTTACAAAATGACTTTCCTAAAATTGAAATGGTATTTGATTTTGGCTTTCTTCAGTTCAAAGCCAGAGATATAAAATGACATCGCGATCGGGAAAATAAAACTACTAACTGAACAGCCGCGTGAAAATCTGATAAAATGAAAATAGTTAAAAATAAGATACAAAGCACTCACAACACATTATAAAAAAATTAAGCTAAAATAAAGAGGGAATATCGTGTACTAATTAAATCATTGTATGAAAAAGAGAAGGTACTTAAAATTCACCAAAATCACTGAAAATGACTATCATATTTACTATACAGCTATATGCGTATGTATTCCAGGTGTTTCATTAAAAATAAATTTAAATAAATAATCACAAATAAAAGTAGAAATATAAAGTCACAAAAAAAACTGCTAAAAATATTATGATTTGTACATGAAATATACAATTTTATTATTACGTAACTGCACATGCTATAGCTTTCACAATAATTAACAAGTAAAAAAAAATTACTTTAAATTCACCTCTTTAAATCACAACGCCATTAATAATTTCAAGTGAGGATTATAAAAGAATATTTTTGCTCCATGAATTACTGTGTTTTATTTTCTTAATTCATATTACTTAATAATTAATTCTTACGCTAGATAATTTATGAAACAAAACATCAAAAGTATTCATTTTACATGCAATAAATTCTTGTCCTTTTTTGAGATTCAACTAAACATATTGATCCACAAATTGAGAGTCACAAAAAACACTAAATACAAAATGACTAAACAACTAATTAATAAAAACATCCGCAGAAAATGACTTTGTTCTTAAGCAATTTAGAATGTTGCAAACATTAATAATAATATGTACAAAGTGTATACGATATATACAAACAATCTACTCTGTAATAATACTATAATTCATTAAAAACACTTATTATTTTATACCAAATTTTTCTCGATTCATTAATGTCAATAGATTTTGATTTAATCTTAACAATAATGTATATACACACGGAAATGTTGACATAGAAAACTAGTCGATTAAAATTTTTTTAATTATGAACATTTACCTATTGAAATATGAAACTTAGAATTAATTTACAAATATAACATTAGAGACCTCAGGTATTTAATTTTTACACAGTAGGTATGTGAATAAAATTCAGCTTAAAAAATTGTCCTACCGAAGATGGACAAACTATACAAAGTTGTTGTGAAGAAAAGCTGCAATCAACGAAGAGTGATATAATATCAGGGCAAATCTAGTTTAGGTATTTTCTACATTTCTTAGCGCCGCACGAACACGGTATCTTAACTTCTTCAAAGGGGAATTTGTAATCGTAGGTCAGCTCTTCTCCTTGGCTGATGCGACGCAATGCGAATATCAGAATATGCTTGTGTCCCAAGATATCAACCACTCGGGAATAGCAATTGGGCTGAAAAATTAAAAAAATAACAATAAATATCATAACATAATTTAGATACAATGGAATTAGGGTAAGAATTACTTAATAGGGAAGTTCAGTGAAAAATATTTTGACTTATACAAAATATGTTCATGTAGATGACATGCAAACTTAAATACCAGTTTTTTTTTTTTTTGAAAGTTCCTTTTCATAATTAAATTAATTCTACAAGTTTAAATTTTATTAGAGCCCGCGAAAACGGCCCATGAGAAACGGGAGAGTGTGTGACATCGTCTCACGTCATCGGGTCCCTTGTTTGTGTGAAAAATAAGGGAAAATATTTACAAAACCGGGACACGCTTAATATGAACGAAAAAAATAAATTTAAAAAGTTGTAGTAGTTAGATATTAACTAGTACTAATCAATTCAGTTACCGGAATTTCGAAAAAAGTGCATTTTAATGGTTATTTTTTAAATTTAAAAGCACAAAATGTAATTTTTCACCGACCGCCATGTTAGGAACTGCTGCAAGTTTCGTTGAAAAATGACATTTCGTGTTTTTAAATTTAAAAAATAACCATTAAAATGCACTTTTGTCGAAATTCCGGTAAATGAATTGATTAGTACTATTTAACATCTAACTACTACAACTTTTTAAATGTATTTTTTTCGTCCGTATTAAGCATGACCCGGTTTTGTAAATATTTTACCTTATATTTCACACAATCAAGGACCGGATGACGTCGCAAACTCTTCCGCACGGTATTATACTCTTAGCCGGCGTTTTCACGGGCTTAATAAAATTCAAACTTGTAGAATTAATTTAATTATGAAAACGAACTTTAAAAAAAAAAAAAACTTGTATTTAAGTTTGCATGTGAACATTGATAAAAAAAAGGACTAAACATCCCTATTACCGCGGTCAAATTGTTAACTCAAAATTGGATCTGTAGGCTTAATTTCTGCCGATTTTATATCTATATCTCGAGCATGGTTGCGCTGTCGATAGCCAAACCGGTATTGACACAAAATAAATAAGAAATCGTTTTATAATAGCAACACTGACGGGTATTGGCCATGGTTCAAAATTCCTAAACGTGGTTGACCCGACAATTGATCCCCCGACAGTTGGCCTACCAAAATTATAATGAATATAAAATTGTAATTTTTTTGAGTATCATTCACCAATTTCAAACTTAAAATCGACTTCAAAAATACCTCTGATAATAAGGTGGTATGGATATCATATGAATTTATGTACAGTGTAGATTTTTGGTACTTATTAGTACTGAGTTCTAACAGATCCAGTTGATTGAAGCAATAGGTTTCAGGATAATTGTTGTGAATAGTAATGACAACGTAAAAACTCACGTCACAGGAGTGATTGATGAATCTGGCGGCGTTTCCCTTCATAGTGGCGTCCACCACGAGGTGGTCATCCACCCGGAACATGTAGCAGCCGTTGACTCCGCGGCCGCCGCGCATGGCCTCATACTTGCGTTCGCGCTGGTCCGCCAGTGCTGCACGTATCACCTCGCCCGCGTACTCTATAACCATCTCACCTGGAATGAAAAATTATACATTAGTTAGACACAATCCACAAATTTTGCTGAAAATTTAATGATTCAAAGATTAAACTCAATTGATAATCTAACTAACTAACCATCATGCCGTTTCTCCGCAGGGGTTATCTGAGAGGATGGACTGCTAAACAACTCGGTCTTGACACACACTCTTTGTTTCATTCACATTCATACATCTACCAAATGTAAAGCCCTGTTCAGACACAGCTATAAACTATAAAAGATCATAGCACGCCAAATATCGGTCTCCATACAATCCCTTCAGACCGTTCACACCTAAGCGCTTTATGCGCAGATCAACCATAGACAATGCACATCTTACGCCGTAACCGCTCCTGAGGCGATATACGAACAGATAAGCCCCCCCCTCTCCCGCCGAGAATAGGAGAGGGGGTCATTTTTATTAAAATGCGCGAATTCAGCAGTCAAATTCTCAGATCTAGTACAAAATCTACAAAGAAATGGTATCTCGCGGCAGTTATCTGCCCTCTCCTAACATAGGAAGAAATATTTGATAGCGTTGTGTGAACGGTACAAAATATAAGCGCTCGCGGTTCAACAGATATCTGTTCGCGGTTTATAGCTGTGTCTGAACAGGCTTTTATAAAATGAAACTATCAAAATAGTTATAATATAATACAGGTCGGAGTACATTATAGAAAATTTCAACTTTTTGAATAAAATGATTGTTGAAATGGTGATTTAATATCTTGAATGTCGGATGATATTTGCCCACATATGGCCGTGTTCCATAGAAAATTAATATCAGAGCATTCTGAGAGGCTAGAGTTTTGAAAAAAAAAGCAAAATCTGGAATGATATTGGCGCAAGCGATTCTGACCTTGTCCATGTACAATTTCTTTAAACATAAGGGTTAAAATCGCATTTTATTTTTTAATCTCTCATCTGTCATCCGGACACCGGTGTCCGAGCGACAGATGAGTGGTTAAGGGAAAGGATTAGTGTAAATTTATTCACCAATCGGTTTCACTTGGCTAAGCTTCATTAGGATAAAAATTTAAACAAGAACCCCACCCACCCAACACCCCCGCACTCCTTGCTGTATTCTTTATTTAGAGTTCTGTTATAAAATTTCGGAAACGGAAGTGAAAAAACTTGCAGAACTTCTGCAGAAGCGGAAGCAGAGTTCTATTGCAACACTATCATAAATTCATCCAGTGTGAAAATTCTTTCTTAGGAGCGGATCTTTCATATGATCTTTCATATGAACATTCGGCCACCATAACACGGGCATGTGCCTAGTATGGCGGCCATAAATTCCACAATTGTTATATATTTACTATTCAAAGAATAAAGAAACATTAAAAAAAAAAAAAAAAAAAAAATTTTGTCTTGTAGAGTTGGAGGTTATTTTGTACCTCACTATCTCCTGGGCCAAAATATTTGTTTTTTGTTACGGCGCATCTCCCAACAATTATTGCCGTTGATTTAACCTCTAATTGACACTGGTGTACCATCGATTTTGGAAGCGATTTTGTCCCTTATGTATAAAGAAATTGTATCAAGAACAAGGTCAGAATCGCTTGGGCCATTCTCGTTCTCGACGTAACGAAATACTGCAAAGCGTCTAGCCTCTCGGAATAATTTTAATAATTTGTCGATGACACGGCGGGCAAGAAAGATGGCCGACAAAATGGCCGCCGTGTCAAAATATGGACAGAGTTGGTTTAGAAACTCTATATTCTTTCATTGTTTTTGATAAAACTTCATTGCGGAAAGAATACATTTAAGATATTATCAGAAAGATCTTTTATCTACATTATTTTCATGTAATTTTTGTAATATATCACAAAAGAAATGTTATAAATATTGGATTCGTATGAAATGTCCAATTTCTTACGTCGTAATGAAAAAAAATATTTTTCCTATGCTGGCTTTCAAAAGGTTAAAAAAGCAATAGGTTAGGTAGTTTATAAATTTACATACCAGCTTCAATATCTCTTCTGCAGAATAATCCTCTTCCATGGATGTGTGATCGGTAAACTCCTACGGCTTGCTTGGAAGTCTCCTTGAGATGTCGGAAACGCATCGCCATTGGTAATGTCGTGCTTGTCAAACGCCTGAAATACAAATCAAATTATAGATTAAGTCCACGGTTCTAGACTTTTCGCGAGCTAAAGCGGTAAGATTGAAAAATTGACATAATTGATGTTGTTACAGCTGAAATTTTTTGGAATTTCAATCTTTTGTATCCCCAAAATAAATATTAATAGAAAAACAATTTCCGCTATAACAACATCAATAATATCATATTTTTCAATCTTAGCACTATAGCTCACTGAAAAGTCATGAACGAGTCATCCTAAAACACATAAATGAGGAAAAAAATCAGACCATCACTAGAATTTGTTTCAACAAACTGCATAATGACTAAACCATAGAACCTTCTTTCATTAATGGAGTTTTCATTGTTCATGCTATTTGAAAACTTTAAATGCCACTCTGAGGTGTATCTATTATTTTCATAGACATATGAATATGTATAGACCTGCCCTAAGTGATAAAAGCGGATTGTTTCCCCCTCCTTAATTCTGGGTTCCATGGAACCGGCCGGGCTGGCGTATAGGTACGCGTGAATCTAGAAAATGTGACGTCATCATTCTTGTGCGGACTAGCGTCGAGCTCTTATCGGTACATTTTACGAAATAACACGGCAAAAATGGTAACTTGTGCTATTAAAACATGTAAAAATAGAAGTGAAAAAGAGTATAAACCCAATTGTCGTATTACCTTCCATATGCAGGCATTATTTGTCATTATTTTAAGCTTATTCACATCATATAATATGATCAGTTTTAGACATGAAGCGAAATTCCCGGTCCCGTCGTGTGCACGTTGCAGTTTACTGTGATAAGTAAATTATGAAACATTTGTAAAAGTGTCTTAACTTAACACGGTAACAAAATATTCGACTCTCAAAACAAGCGAACCTTTCTTCATTTTATATGGATTACACAAGTTTGTTCAAACCGGGCGAACAATTCGCGCTCCCATGTAAAAAGGTCTATTCATTCAAAAGCAGATTTTACTTTTAAGAGCTAAATGGTGATATTATAATGCGTGATGCCTATATACTGTCGTATTGAAGGATTAACGAATCACATATCGTTACCGTCAACTCATCCCTCTCCGCCCCGCTACAGATGGTTATTACCCCTCTCCCTGATTCTCAAGTCTATGAATAATATGTCTGTGATTATTTTATAATAATTTTATACACAATGTTATCACCTAATCCCCACGATAACACGACAGATGAGACATTTTTGTCTAGAGAGAAATTATGCCCTACCTTGTGGAAGAAATTGAGATCATAAAAATCTAAATAACAAAGGCAAGGCAAAAATCAATCAAAGTGATATTTTATGGAGAAATATTGCGAGTACTAAATCAATTTTCTGCCTACCTGGAGACGACACCTTCAGTGTCCATGAGAGGCAGCGGGGGCTCCCTGTGCGCGGAGGCCAGCCAGCTAAAGGTGTCGGTGCAGGGGGCAAAGCGGGGGGCGGGCCCCGCCCTTGCGCAGCCCCACACGCTCTCCCGCAGGCTCTCCCCTTCGGGCTCCCAAGCCGGCTGGAGCTTGCAGCCGTGCTTGGCGCGGTACTTGGCACATCTGCTGGCCTGAGGAAGTGACAAGTGATCCATTAGTGATAATTACAATTACATTTAACCTAATGTACTGGATAATGTCTGGAAAATGGAAATTTATCAGCACAACTTTTTTTGATCTGAGCTTTCGTTTTTGAGTAAATTGAATCCAAAAATTGAATTTTTTAGGTCAAATTTGAAGAAGACCCAGCTCAAAAAGTTTTTTTTAACCCTTTAGTAGATGTTTGAACTTGGAACAATGACTTGCAAATTGGAATGCATTTGTTTCTGGAAAGTTACGATTAAAAATTTAAGGATAAAACTAGGAATACCTTGGAAGCAAGTTCCTTCCGGGCCGTTGGAGTTTGTTGAGGTTTATTAATGTGATGAACGCATGTCTTGCGGTATGAAAGAGACATGCGTGCATGAGTGAGACAGCATGAGTAAGGCATAAAAGGTTTGTTTGTTGTCCATTCGTCCTCTTTGCCTTCAGACTTTCAAAGAAGGAACCCTGTACATAATCTCTTAATAAACGTTATCGTCTACCTACGATTTATTATTGGAGTACCACCCCAAAGGAATCTGGATCCATACACAGGAGTCCAGAACTCAATGTGAAACCGGCCACGGTCACCACATTTGGCGCAGCCGAAAAAAGGAACCACGGAGCAGCCAAATTACCACATTTGGCGCAGCCGAAAAAAGGAACCACGGAGCAGCCAAATTATTACATTTGGCGCAGCCGAAAAAAGGAACCACGGAGCAGCCTAATTCTCACATTTGGGCAGCCGAAAAGACCGAGATTGAAGCTACAGGGGTCAACGAGTGATTGGGTCAGATCACGACTCCACATCATTGCGGAGCAAGGAGGAAGCAAGAGCAGCAGCATCCTATATATGGTGATTCAGTGCCGAGAACCTGGAGGAGCATTCGCGTAAGGCGTGAATTCAGAAGTCTGGGTCTTCAAGAGAAGACCAGGAACCGGGCGCAGACCTCAAGGAAGGCGCTTAGAAGGACGACCAGGGTTCAGGAGCAGAAGACGGTTCGCGGAAGGGCGAGATCGGACAGCATCAAGACATCAGAGTCGTGAGTTGAGTGCTGTTTGTAAAATTTTCTGTTTTTTTTCATTGATTGCATCTGTGGGAAGATGGAAGGTGGAGAACTGCCCAGGTTTTGTCATTTGAGAGACCAGCTGGAGACATTCGTCTTACAGTACGAGCAGTTCATCCTAGTCAATGATGACAAAATAACGTCGGATGTAAAAAAGAGAGCGGTTTTTATATCCCATTTGCACACAGAGACAATAAATTTATTAATAAATTTGTGTTTTCCAAAAAAAATTACAGATTTTACGGTAGAAAATTTATTGTTATTACTCGAAAATCATATAGGTATTAAAAGAAATGTGTTCAAGGAACGTGAAATTTTTTTCGCTACGAAACAAAAGGTTTCAGAATCAGTTAAGGACTTCATAGCGCGTTTACGAAATCTAGTTAGATTTTGCAAATTCGAAGACAGACTTGAAAATAATTTAAAAGATGTTTTTATCACCGGTCTTAGAATTGGTCGTACTAAAGAAAAATTATTTGTCGAGGCTGAAAACTTTTCATTAAAAAAGGTTTTAGAATGTGCTATTGCAATGGATTCGTTCGATGTAATTAATAAGCAAATTAAAACGGAAAGTGTAGATATGATTTCTAAAAATAGGCAGATCGATTTGTCACAAAAAAAAAATACGGCGGGTAGACATTTTTCTAGACCTACGGACAAGAATGTTACATCGTTCAGACCGAAATCATTAGACCGAACGAAGTGTAAACATTGTGGTAATTATCACGAATCAGTTAATTGTAAATTTAAAAACGTGATTTGTTATAAATGCAAAGGCAAAGGTCACATAAGTAAAATATGTCGCGGTTTAAAGTATAAAGATATTTCTTCAGTGTTTGTAAATACGCAGGAACTGTTGTGTATAAATGAAGTGCATTGTGAGCCAATTTTGTGCAAAATCTTAGTGAATAATGTTGAACTAAATGGTTTACTGGATACAGGTGCAGCAGTCTCGATTTTAAAAGAGATAGATTATGTTAAACACTTCAATAAGTTGGATTTAAAACCAAAGGATTTAATCTTGACGGGTTACGCTAACTGTAAGTTAAATTTATTGGGTTGTATTTTATTAACAGTTGATTATAACGGTTATAGGGAAATGTTAGAATTTTGCGTAGTAAAAAATGGAACAACTACTGTTCTAGGTCGTGACTTTATCAAAAAGTTTAATATTGGATTTACGGGGTTACAATCTACTTCATCCCAGGAGGGAAGTGAAATTTTTTCTCAAAATGTAGTTGAGAATGATAGAAGTGAAGTAGATAAATTAATTAGAAAATTCCCGGAGGTTTTATCGGATAAACTGGGTAGATTCAATAAAAATAAAATACATCTGAAACTAAAAGACAATGCGGAACCAAAATTCTGCAATCCGAGAAATATACCGTTTGCTTTAAAAGCAAAGGTTGAAACGGAATTAGGCCGTTTACAATCGGAAGGTATTTTAGTTCCGGTAAATTATAGTAAGTTTGCATCACCAATTGTTCCCATATTAAAAGGTTACGATGAAAAATTAGGAAATTTTCTAGTGGATTACAGAAATTCACCACACTGTACAACTGGTTTAGAACCTGCAGTTGTAATGTTTGGAAGAAAACTAAGGTCTAACTTAAACAGTTTTGTACCGAGAGGGGGGAGAGATAAGGATAATAGAATTAATAAAGAAACTAAAATTAAAATGTCTAAATGTCAGGAAAATCAGAAATATTATTATAAAAGAAATAATAAAGAATCGTTGGGTTTTTCGATAAATCAAAAAGTACTGGTAAGAGATTTTAGAGACCAAAAAAATGATAAATGGGTTTCAGGGAAGATACATAAAAAAATAGAAAAAAAACTTTATATAATTGAGGTAAAATTTAAAAGGTAAACTTATGTATTGGAAAAGGCATTTTGATCAGTTGTCTAAATTGTGTGTATCATGGGAAAAGAACCCCAGCAATCCTTTAATCGCGTCTGAGACTAGGAGATTATCGTCAGATGAGTACGATATCTCCGGCTTTATGTCGGATGACAATCTAATGGGTGATTCTCCTCTTACTTCCAGCTCCAGTGAACCGGTGGCTTCCACGTCGGGAAACTGGAAGGACAGATTACGACCACGGACACACAGATGAGTCAATGAAGACAGGATTCAGCTCTCGACTCAACATGATAATGAATTACACTGTAAATATTGGAATATTGTATGTATTGTAAATAATATTATCATCATCATGTTGTGTACCTGTCTACGGATTTAAGTGTGGAGGGATGTGATGAACGTATGTCTTGCGGTATGAAAGAGACATGCGTGCATGAGTGAGACAGCATGAGTAAGGCATAAAAGGTTTGTTTGTTGTCCATTCGTCCTCTTTGCCTTCAGACTTTCAAAGAAGGAACCCTGTACATAATCTCTTAATAAACGTTATCGTCTACCTACGATTTATTATTGGAGTACCACCCCAAAGGAATCTGGATCCATACACAGGAGTCCAGAACTCAATGTGAAACCGGCCACGGTCATCACATTTAATAACTCAGGTCCGGGGCATACGTCATTCCTAAGTCTACCTACGTTAAATTGTTGTGAAAACAACCTTATGTGCCCAAGCGGTTAATTAAAAAGAAAGTTTTTGACCATATCCAACTAACCTTTTTACGACGAGAGTCATGTATACATGCCAACCGATCGTGTTACTAAAAGACGAGCGTCATCTATACATGACGCAGTGTTAAACCGAATTTTGTACCTTAATATCTCTGTAAATTCACACTCGATTGAGACAAAAATCGTACTAATACTATGTCCATATAATCTTCTTCGCAATATCTGTCAATTTATCAGCTATACATATGTTAAATTCTTATAATAAGCAAATATGCAAAACATGTGAATATTCCTAAAATTGCGCAACTAATTTAAACTCTCGTGCGCTTTACGAGAATCTACGACACATGTGCGTAGCGATTTTGGATAACGGCGCCGATTCATATGTTTGAACTCGGTGATTGTCCAAAAAGTGCTGTATACTGTTTGATTTCTAACATTAAAGCTTCCAACATTGATAACATTAAGAAAAATAATGCACTTTAGTGAATTTGGTCTCTCGTAATCTTTACAGAGGAATTACATTTAATTAGCAAAAATTGTGTGGGAAGTTAGTGTGAAAGATAAAAGATAAGAGAATTGATAAGTTTGAATTGCTGTTTTAGTGTATGACGACATAGGTGTTTCAGAGCTGAAACTGGTTATAAAAATAATATTTTAAATAAAATGTTACATGTTAAACTTACCCCAGGTAATTGCTCAATCAAGTATTTGAGTGCATTATTGTGGAGTCCTAGAATCTGGGCCTCCGCCATGTTGATGGTCGGGTTTGAGGGGCTGTACTGGATGGGGCTCAGGCCGTGCAGCTTCCTCGCGCTCTGCACCGCCTCCAGGACCTTGGCCCACAGGTCAGACAGGGACGTTGAGGAGTATGTAAAGCCATCTTCTGAACTGATCTCATAAATCATCTTCGGTCCATCATCCTTAGGGATCCTCCCTCCGGAAGGTGACTGCTTGGTCATTTTGATGCTTGATCTATTCTCCAGTCCAGCTTTACCCCTCATATGCACTTTCCTACCGACTGATGGTAAATTCTGTAGTTTTAGTGTCTCCCTCGACATTTTGCCAAGATCAATTTTTGGGATCAGAGGTTTTGTTGTTTCAGTGTCCATATTTTCTTTGTCTTTGATGCTCTTGGGTGATATCTTGTAGACGTTACCAGATGGTGATTTTTTCTGAATGAGAATTTTGAAGCTACCGTTTACACTTTCAGAGTTGCTCGGTTTGACGTCTGTCTTCACCGTTGCAACGATGGGAGTTTCAGCGACAACTGAGGGAACTTGTGCACTAGCCAGCTGGGAGTTCTTTCGCTCTTCTATCTCCATTAAAGTTTTGGATTCATTGATGGCTTTGTTGAGGTCATGGTCTATAACCATCTCTTCCTCTTTAGCATTTAAGTCTGGCATGTCTATACTGCGTGGTGCTGGCGGTTTGGGTGTGAGTTCCACCTTGGTTTTAGGTTTACCTGTTACCTTAGCAGCCTGGGCATCCCTATGGATGGGCAGTACCCTGTTCATGGGTCTCATGGATTGTGGGATCGGATTCACAACATTGGTTGGAATGCCACTTTGATGCGGAGGAGCTTTAGGCAGATTTATACTTGAGCTGCTTTGGGTAGGCAAGTTTATAGTGGTGTTTATATTTTGAGCTGGCAAATTGATTGTATTGTTGACATTACCGCTGTGCACTTGCAGGTTATGAGCGCTTTGCAAATTGGGCATTTGAGTGAGTAAATTGCTTTGGTGATTTGCGGAATTAGTCACTGTTTGGTTCATACAACTATTTCCAATGTTGTGCTGCGGCAGATTAATATGTTTGTTTATTGAATTGGAAAGTGGAGGTATCGTCAATGCGCCATTGCTTATGTTAATTAGTGGCATACCCGATGATTGGGTTTCATTACTTATACTGGTTGAATGCATGACCGATGTATCCAGATTCACAGTTTGGGGCATCAAGTCTACTTGACCTACTGTAATGACAGGCCTATTATGATTTGTATTTGAAATTTGAGCATTCATTGTTCCAGAATTGGGTAAATGTGAAACTTGACTTCTTTCTGGGAAATTGATAATCTGTTTATTATTGGCATTCATCTGAATGTATCCCATAGGGGTATTAGAGATGGACAGAACAGGGTTATTCAGCTTGTTGGATGGAATTTGCGCAGGTACTTTGGGAACTTCATCTTCGGTAGATATTATAGACATAGAATTGCCAACACCTTCGAGGGTTATAGTTTTGGTGCTGTTGAACATTTCGTGGTTTTGAATCAAAGGTTTTCCTCCGTGAGGTTGGCATGGCTGAGGGTTAGCGCTGTTGCTCTGCATTTGGGAATTATGATGCATCATCTGCGGCGGCTGGTTTTGATTGTGAATAGAATTATTCAAATGAATTTGGTTGAAAGTGCCAGCATTGTTATCTTGATTGTTTGCACTGCTGTTTAAAACAAACATTTGATCATTCATTTGGTTGGGTGCCAATTGATATTGAGGATTATTACTATTGTTAGGCACAGAGATTTCGCACCGTTCACTTCCTATAGGATGTTGATTTTTAGAATTAGAATTACTAGCCATCTGTAATTGACTATTTGACATTTGTATTTGATTGTTATTCAATTGCATTTGATTGTTCAATTGAATCTGAGCCCCGTGCATATTAATCTGGTTGGAAGAAGTGAGGTTGTTCAGATGTATTTGATTTCTGTCAGTAGAGTTGCCGACCATTTGCATATGATTATCTCCGCTGCTAAGAGCATTTGCATGATCAATCACTTGAACGTGACTGTTGTTATTGGCTCCACTTACTAGTTGCCTGTTATTGTTGCACATGTTCATATGACTATTATTATTGCCATTATTGTTAGCGATATGCATTTGGTTATTGAATAACTGCATGGTGCTGTTAGATGAGTTGTTTGTGATTTGCATTTGTCCAACTGAGCCGCAATGATTTTGCATTTGATTATTGGCCATGTTGTGATGATGATTATTCGTGTTATTATTGCCCAACTGATGGTTGTTGCTCGGACCGGGGATTTGGTTTTGATTGATGATCTGATGTCCATTGCCAGAACCGATGATTTGGCTTAAATTATTTTGGCTCATAATGTGGTGCTGGCCATTATTTTGAATCATTTGTTGATTGACTGAACCATTATTTTGGTTCATGATTTGATGTTGATTTCCAGCATTAGGCTGGTTTAGCATTTGCTGTTGGTTGACAGCGATGTGATTGATTTGTTGATTTCCAGACTGGTTCATTATTTGGTTAATTTGCTGATTTCCAATGTTTTGATGTATCATCTGTTGGTGGTTGTTGGGTATGTTGCCTTGATTGATTAGCAGTTGCTGGTTTCCAGGGGCATTGTTGTGATTGGACATTTGAGATTGATTAGCGGAAACATTATTTTGATGAATCATTTGTGATTGGTTTCCAGACATGTTGCCGTGGTTGATGTGGTGTTGGTTCCCAGACATGTTCTGGTTCATCATTTGCTGCTGATTTCCCGGTACATTGTTCTGGTTATGTGTGTGAATGATGTGCTGATTACCCTGCTGTAATATCGACTGTTGGTTGCTGGCCATATTATTTGAATTAACCATCTGAGATTGGCCGGCACAGATATTGTTGATCATCTGGTGTTGGTTATTATTATTGTTATTTCCCAAGGATGGGTGTTGACCGCAGTTGTTCATATTAGTGTTGTTTACGCAGTGCATTTGATTAGAATTTCCATTTGCTACATGAATATGATTATTTGAAGTATTTATTATCTGACCATGGTTACTGTTGATACTACTATTTTGCGGACGGTTCATATTGTTTACGTGCATTTGTATATTGCAACCAATTTGGCCGTGGATATTATTTGAAGATGGTGAGTTATTCAATAGTGAGGTTCCAGAAGTATTGTTTGATGCGGAGATTTGGTACAATTTTTCTCCTTGCAATGTCAAATTCATCATATTGTTAGGTAAATGGACGACATTTCCATTATTAGAGTTGTTACCATTGTCAGAGATGTTTGTGGAATTATTTCTATGTGTCCCGCACAAGTTGCTGTTGGCATTGCTTTGTTTGCTCGATTGGCTGGTTTCATTATTGCTGGAGTGATGGATCTGTTCACTGCTTATGTGAATCATGTTCTGCGAATTGCCAGAATTATCCATTTCCTTTATTCTCGGTGAAGTGGCCACCGTAGCTGAATGGACTTGTTGATTCATCGGTCCACTTATCATGTAGGAAGTATTCTGAGGTAATGAGGATGCGACCGATACAAAGGTATTATTGTGTGATACAGAGCCGCTGAAAGTGCTGGGCAATGAATGATGTGTATTAGCATTATTGCCATCCATGGCTGCTTGATGCATCTTGGACTGCATGGTTGCTTCACTAAACACAGGTTGACTGAACTGAGCTGTGTAACTTCTGGAATTATTAACGGAGGTACTCAAAATCAGGTTGGAGCTGTTTGGTGTATGGACAATCTGATTGCCATTGTTGATATTGCTGGAAATAATCTTTTGAGTGGTGTGAATCTGAGCTTCTGAACTGGTTACCAACTGATGTCCTTTAGAGTTAGTTTCCGAAGAAGAAGTTTGTACAGCATTCTGCGTAGTTCTCCATACATGTTGAGGAATATTTGGCCTCATGAGCTGCTGGTGGGGTGTTTCGTGGCTGTTTCCAGAGTTATCTTGAGCATTAGACTGATTACTACTATTATGGGACATCGAAGACTGGCCTTTGGATGTATTATTCCCACCCATATTTGCATTTGTCATAATGGGTTGCCCTATATGAATTGGCATATTGCCAATGGAGAAAGTGCCCTGTTGCATTTGAGAAGTATTTACTGGGATATGTATTCCCCCAGATTGAATGACGTTGGACTGCATTGGCTGGATGCTGATGTTCTGTTTACCTCCAGCCATATTACGGGGCTGAATAGTCTGAATGGACAGGGTGTTTCCCATTTGTTGAGGTTGCCCTAAGCTAAATATGGGCTGATTGGATTGGATGGGCATTGCCTTAATTCCGTGCCTGTTCTGGTTAACATTCATCTTGTCTGAAGCCGGTTGAATGGTAATGTTAGGTCCATGAATAGTCTTGATATTCTTATGATTTTGGATAGATTGTGGCTGTGAAACCACTATATTATCCTGGGGAACATTGTTGACAACCACATAGCCTGTAGGCATTTCGACGATAGGTTCAATCTTGCTGGCTTGGAACACTTGAGTTGTTGTAGCTGAGAAACTACTGTTCTGCGCAAGCACCCCTGGCATGGCCGTGGACACAAACTGTTGGGATGACATGACTGTGTTTTGTACAATAGTTTCCAAACCATAATAAACTGGCTGCGACTGCGTCAGGTACATGCATCCAGAAGAATCTGTCACCATTTCCAATGTCGGGGTGGATCCCAGTATAACTTGATCGTTACAAAACTGCAAGCCTTGAGGTAATATTGTTCCTTGTGGCAGAATAGTTCCCTGCTGTTGAGAATTCAAGGTAATTCCTTGACCTTGCAATGCAGACTGAAGGTTTTGTGAGCTGTTCATGTTGTTGTGTGGAACAATGGTGCCTCCCTGGGACTGCATTCCATTAGCAGAAACTAATGTCGGTCCTTGATTTTGCATGTTGCCTTGCGTCAATCCTTGGATGGTGGTACCTTGCGGTAATATGGTTGTTGTTCCATTCTGGGTCTGTATGGTCCCCTGCGGTAGTATTGTGGTGCCGTTTTGTGTTTGTATTGTACCTTGGGGTAACAGAGTTGCTCCTTGTTGGAGAGACCCCTGAGGGAGAATGCCGACGCCTCCCTGGGGAAGGAACACGGGAATGCCTCCACTGGGTACGGCCACCAAGCCCCCCGACTCAGTCTGTTGTATCTGGAATGTCTGCGGCATCTGAGAGATGTATTGTGTGGCTGGTTTGTAGTCTCCTTGAGGAGCGATGGTGGCGATGTATTGCATGTTCTGTCCCTGTTGCTGCTGCTGAAGAGCCTCTACGTAAGACATTATGTTTTGGTTTCCAACTTGTTGCACAATGATAGAAGGTTGATTATTCGGTCCATTATTTTGAAACTGAATGACAGAGTTGTTTGCTCCTAAAGGTAGACCTGATACGATATTAGTCATCGGTTTACTATCCATTTTCGTTTGTCTCTTAATTGTTGGGGCTTTATTAACAGCTCTACCTCTTCCTCTAGTTGCCTGGAATATTGGCTTAGGTTGAACTTGTGGAGATTTCTTGGGAGACTTTTGATTGCCCTGCGGGAGTATCATAGTATTCTTCTGCTGCACATTTGGGGATGACATTCTGGAGTTGCACGAGGATGGCATTAAAATGGTAGGAGCATTTTGAAAAGATATCCCCGGCCTTACAAAGGTACTTATGTTGTTACCGATGGATGAATTCATTCCGTGTATGGAATTTATAGGCACGGATATAGTTTGACTGTGCGGAATACTGGAGAAAGTTTGCATAATAGGTCCTTTATTGTGCATATTTGATATAATGTTTTGCTGCGGACCAGATAATGTCAACAGTTGGTTGGGATGTCCCGAAAGAACAGCTTGAATGTTTCCATTGTTTGGTAAAATTTGAGTAAGTCCTGAATTGGATGGATGGATAGCCTGCAAGCCTGAATTTGGTTTCACACAAATGTTATAATTCCCTTGAGAATGGATAATGTTTCCTTTCATGTTACCCATGGATTGATTCTTTGATGGACTTATCGGCACATGAGAGACCATGATTTGGGGCTGGGGTAAAATTCCTTGTGGCATGGACACTTTTGGAGATCTAATATTCATCGGTCTCAGGACATCTTGCGAATGGATGTTGTAATCAGACATATTGTTCTTGTTGAGGGCCGGACTGGGCGGTCCGGGCGATTGTGTTTCTACAATAGTTCCATTGATGGTAATCTGTCTCGTATTCACTGAAGTTCTGCGATTGCTCACAGGCCCCGGGGCCGGGCAGCTGAATTGCTCAGAGTTTTCAAACATCACATTCTGTTGGTTGATGAAAGAGGGTTGAATAAAAGATCCATTGAAAGCATTTTGCAAAGTTGTCAATGTTCTAGATTCGGGGGACTTTGGTGTTTCTCCTTCACTTTCACTTGTGGACATCATATCACAGTTGGGCAAGTGACGGTTGAATGAGTCTTTATTTCTGTATGTGCAATGACACCTGTCGCACCTGACTGTTTGGTCGGCTTGGCCTATTCTGAGAACATTTTCATCTAAGGGAGACCTCATTATTAAATCATTGGTGTTGATTATGCTGTTGGAATTTGTGGCAGCGATAGTCATGGCAATCTGTGTCTCGTTGGGTCTAAAGAACACAGTGGTGTTTTGGTCTCTGGGAGGTGAACCCCCTTCACTGCTGCTGCTGGAAATATCATCCGCTCCGTCCAATTGCAAGATTGGAGAAAATTCAGTGTTCTCCACAGTTCTGGGACTCATCGGAGGAGAACTGCAGTCACTAAGATCTGAACCAAAGTCGTCTGCACCGTCTAATTGAGAAATTGGACTGCAGTGTATTTTCGTATAGAAGTCTATTACTTGTTCAGATTCACTGGACTTATCTAGTTCACCGTGTGCCAGCTCTGATTTTGAATCAATTTTTTCAATTGCAGTTTCAGAATTAGAGGTATTGTCTAGAGTGTCGGTAGGTAATTCTCTTCCTGGGATATTACTGACTGCCTCGTCAATCTGCATTTTACTCGCTTTGGACTGCCACGGTCTCGGCTCAGAAGATAATTCGTCAATCTTAACTTTGGGACTTAAGCTGACTACGAGGTCAGATGTTCCATCAACCACCATAACTACGTTCCCGTTAGATTCGGAGCGTGGCATTAAACCGGGTCTCGGAATTTTGCACCTTTTAAGAGTAGAAGTGAGGGTCCCGTCAAATTTGCAACTCCAAGTTAGGCTGCAAGATCGTTGATGACTCCGATTGCCTGTGAGACCTTTGAGATTTGTTCCCTGAATGAAGAGCTCAGATTTGCTCCTTTTCAGTTCCCTTCCTGTCTCACCTTGGCTGAGCAAGTCTTCCAGCAGATCTTGAGCAGCAGATTTTCCATCGAGCCAGTGTTCTGCGACATTACTGTTGGATACGTAGAAGCTTTTCTTTAATTTCAAATCCTGGGCAGGCATGTCATCAGACTGCTTGGAAGCATCATCTGTATTGCTCGAGGATTTGTTTTCCTTCACCATTTCAGTTCCAAAATTACCCTCATTTTTCAAATCTATTGCGATCAGATCTTCATAGGACATTAATTTGGGGAATATGTCTTGCATAGATATCCCGTCCAACAAGTCATGGTTTAGGTCTTCGAATATAGCATCCTTTAATTCAGGGGGCAAAAGATCCGCAGTATTCTGGGGCTCTTCTTCCGGAGTATCTTCTTGCGGATCTTGTCTACAGACTATGTCCAACATGTGCTCCATTACTTGCTTCACAGCGAAATCTTCCAAAGATACACTGGCTGTGCCAAATTTGATTGGTGATTTGACCTTCTTAGATACCATTATGGAATGTCTTTCTGTTTCAAGTGACTTGTGCCACGAGCCAATTTCAGCTAATATCCTATCTACAGTGTTTGGCTTCATGGAGTGATCCAGGGTGATGTTGACACCTAAGTCAAAGGCGGGAGAAGGTTCAGTGAGAAGCAGCTTGGTGCGGATGGTATACTTGACTATTTTCCACGGCTGCTTAGAAGACCAGTAGAGTCGAGTGCACAAGAAGTCGGCAGGAATTAAAACATCGTCAAAGTCTGACACGGACGGAATTATTCGACCGAGACACTTCACCACCAAGGATCCGAGCAGGAATTGAACTTTTTGCGCATCGCAGTATTTCTTTTTCTTTCTATCTATTTCTACGTACACCGGTCTGGACAGTTCAAAATCTTTGTCTTTTTGTAAAGCCTTATTTTTTATGTCTTCTAAGTGAAGCGGGCAAAACACTCTTTTATCGTCTAGGAATGCACAACCGATTAAACGAGCACAGGTGAAATGATATGTCTCACTGCAATTCTTGGCACAACATCCCACGCTGGCCCCCTTACAGCAGCACTTGGAGCACTTGATCATTCGTCCCCTCGATATGGCACTTTGAATGTTCTGCAAGGATCCATCAATCTCTTCAAACACTTCGGCAGACCATAGCGCACAGTTGGCGTGGATCCAGTCTCCTTGGCCGCAGTACAGCAGCCTGCCTTCCATGGACGGGTCTCCTTCACCCACACTTTTACACAGCACACATAACCTGGTCTCCTGTAAGCTGCTGTCCTCATACATGAAGTCGCAACTCGACCCGGTGTCACTCTCCAGAGAAGGAACTGTTTGGTCCTGGGAAGACTTTAAGAATTTCCCCTCATTTTTGGCTGAGAATGCGGAAATGTCTTCATCTTTTAAAGACTCCACATCGTCATTTTCATCTTCAATCTCCAGACTAGGATTCAAACAGTTCAATTCGCAGTCAAACCAGGGGAAAGATTCCGTAAATACATCTTTGTACACTTGCTTTATTTCCACCGACACCGTCTTGGTTATGGCTTCTAGCATATCTCTGTTGAAGTCTTTCACGGATGTATATTCGTTGGAATTAACTTTCCTTTTAATATTCAATAATGAAGGAGATATGTCATTAGAATCTGTACCTGAACAAACACATTTGGATTCATCATCACATTCCATATTGACCACTTTATCCTGACTGGCTTCAGAAGAACACTTCATGGTAATATCGGAGGTGGATCCTGTATGGCTGTAGGAATCACTATCGTCCTCCATTTCACTATCCCTCTCATCTTCGCTGGATTGCGATGAGTCTTTAACAGCATCATCGTAATCAATTTCCAAGTCAACATGTTTAGTCTCGTTGATAGCTCGTTTCTTTGTTTCGCATGACCCGATGGAAAGGCATATTTCATTATTTTGTAATAATGATTCTTGCAGTTTGTGGACTGTGCCTTTAGCTGTTTCTGGTCGGTCACCGGATGATGGGAGTATGCTGAAATTGCTGTTTGTTCCTTCAATCAAGCGGGCGTTATCCCTGGTAGTGATGGGGGTTTGTGGCTTCTTCTCTTCTATTGGTAATTGGGCAGGTTCTGGTTTGCCGTCAAACTGAAGTCGCCGGACAGCAACAGGTGACGAGCAGAAGCAAGGTTTCTTGGCAATAGGTGTGTTCTTGTGCGGGGTGAGCTTGAGCAGGGTGCAGGCATTCTTATTCTTGGCAAGGGTCTTGAGCAGGGTGGTGAGGCGCGTGCGCAGGTAGGAGCGCAGCGCCGCCCTCCAGGGGGCCGGCTCGGGCAGGCACTGACGGCAGATGTACTCCACGGATGGAGGCAGTGCGGATAGGAGCTGGTATCCCTCTCCACTCAGACCCTCGCAGCGTGCATGCACCCAGCGGGAGCAACAGCCACACTCCATCATCTAAAATCAAACAATTAGTTATTATTTATTTATTTATTATTTCTTTACAATTAAAATACATTTTTAGCATTTTATTAATCCCACTAGGGTTCACCTGTATCGGGGTTAGTAATTTTACAATTTAATAAAAGTAACACACATACAGCAATTTAAAAATAACAATGATATATGAAATTTGTAGAAAAAAGAATTAAGAACATAATCATCATAACATAATTAAGATCTTTGATCAAACAAAATGTTATTATTTTCTGTGGCATTAGTTAATACCATTTTTAACAATTATAGACATTGTTGAAAGATCAATTTTTTGCCTTTTTAGAAACAACTCATTTTACAAATTATGTCCAACACAAAATATAATACCATAATTGCAATTCACTTACTTTGCTATCGAAATCATTGTCCTGATAGCATCCCTGGCAGAGTGGGCAGTAGTTGCCCTTCTGGCGCAGACGGAAACACGGAGAGCAGAACGGCAAGCTGCCCAGGAACTTGGTCACCTTGAAGCTGTCGCAACTCTTGCACTTGAAGCATGAATTGCATATCTGGAAAAGTTAAAACATAGTCAGTATCGAAATCATTGTCCTGATAGCATCCCTGGCGAAGTGGGCAGATTGCACCATACAATTTATTTTTAAAGCATCACGAAATAATGAGTGCGATAAGATGCATTACCTGCGGCCAGTCGGGTCTGGTCGGGTGTCCCGCCGTGAGACAGGCGGCGTGAAACCGGCGGCGGCAGGAGCGGCAGCTGGAGGCTCCACCGCGGCCCCCGCAGCCGGCGCACCCCTCGCAGCGTCCGCACAGCCAGCCGCCTGCCTCGGGGGGCCCCGCGCCACCCTCCGCACAGAACCAGTGGTAAGGCTCGCAGCACGAAAGGCAGTGGATCACCTGCAACACATATTAACACAATCACAATACAGTCAAGGACAAGCAGAAGGTCACAGACAGGTCAAGGTTTTCCTTAAAAACAAAGAAGGTAGTTCCACCACACATGTTTTTGGTGGCATGACTAAACAGAACATTGAAAAGGCATGACACCAACGAAGAGTGATCTAATCTAACCTATTATTTCATTATGTTCTATTTAGTCCTATTACCTGTATTTTTTTTATACATAATTTTGATAAATCAATTTATATAGAAGCTGGAAAGGAAAAATGGCTAAAGCGCCATGCAGCTATGACATTACAGATGAACCTTTGTGCTTGTGTTCATCAAATCAAGTTTTCTAGAGTTTCAAAGAGCATATGGGACACAAACAGTATAGTATTGTGTAGGTTTATCTTTAATGTCACAGCTGTATGGCGCTTTAGACATTTTTCCTTTCCAGCGTCGATATAATGTACTTTCCCCATATTCCTTTGACAATAGTCTTCTTATCTATGGATGTTTACCAGGGTTCAGGTGTTTGTCTGCCAGTTCTGTTATCTAAGCCTTCTTAGCATCAAGGAGGAACATGGCACCATAGATGAATCAGTTTTTCTTCATTCTCTTTTCAATATCAGCATCTGCCTGTCTTGAGATGGTGGTGTCCTTAATCCTCTTCCATCTAGATTTATAACAAATTTCTGTGATTTTTACAAAAAAAATTCAAATGGAGAGTATTTCTCTTACCTTCTCATTCCCTCGACTCCCGCAGAGGAAGCACACGCTGCTGACGCTAAAGCTGGTGGAACTAATGAGGCCCCATCCGGTGCTGCAGACCTCATCAGGGTCATATGACTCCCAGAAGTCCAGGCTTATATTCTCCGCCTGCCGCTGTTGGTTGTATTTCTGCTGTAAGAGCTTGGATGAGATTCGTATCTATAAAATAAAGACACATTAGTTTTCATACCAAAACAGAAAACAAATTATTAAAATGCACTCCACAAAATAGATGAAAATACATACATTTGTAAGGTTTCCAAGGGCTTGTTTTGGTTTCCTTTGGATCACTTCCAGTGCTTGATCATCATTACTCTTCGAATCACCATCTTCCTTCGCGTTGAAACTAACCTTGCACACGGTAAGATCATTTTCTTTATTGGTATCTGTTGAAATCATAGAATCAAAGCTATCAGTAGATTCTTCATCTTTGATGACATCCTTGGAGTGAACCTCCTCGCAGACTTTGTGATCGATAGAATGATCCAATGTGATTTTAACAACGGGATCGCAGTCAGAACAAATGTCAGGGATTTTAGGTTGGATTTCTTTGGATTCCGCTTTCTCACTCTCGACGGCAGAGTTATCATCAGAGTGATCGGAGGTTTCCTTGTCTTCGTTGAGGGGAAATGTGGCGATTGGCTGTCCGAGGACAATAGAGGCACTGCGACAGACATGCTTGACTCTGGGTCCCTTCAGCTCCATCTTCTGTCTCTTGTCCGGCTGGTGGTCGGAGCCGACCTTATCTTTCTTTCTGACTTTGACCCGATTGTGTCGGCGTTTTCTACTGCCGCTCGCTGGGTCCTCTGTCTCCACTTCATCTTTGGTTTTCGTTTTTTCTGTTTTCGGAACTTGGTCCGTTTTAATTGCCTGGAAAAAATAAGCATAATTTCAGAAATGCAATCAATTGCTTAACTCAGTTGTTGTTTTCGAAGTAGGCTTATTATTAAAAAATTAGGCGTTTAAAATTATTTTGTTTTGAAGAGTTTTAATTTTCAATGGATATTATTTCTCATGATCTGATAAAATGCACTGTAAAATGTTAAATGGCATTACATTATCATTATGCAGCTGTGTATCTTATGCCAATTGCTTCCAAAAGTAATCTAGTAGAAAATATGAAACGGTTCCACCAAACGGGCAAAACTAACAGTAATTTTAAGCTTCGATTCAAAATGATATCTTGCACAACAATAAAAGTAATAAGTGAACTATAAATACCTTTTGTTCTTCTTCTTGTATCCTTTTCTGTGAGGTGGATTTTTTTACGGTAAGGGGTGGAGTGGTTTCTTGATCTTGATTTTCCGTGATGAGGGGGGGTTTGGGGAATATTGCCGCAGCGGGGGCCGCTACGACGGGTGGGGAGGTTCTTGTTGGGGTGATGGGGGGTGGCGGGGGCACCGAGGGGGGCCCAGGAGCTGCTCCCTTGGGAGAGGGAGGCTTCATGAAGGGGGGCAGCATGGCCTGCAGGGAGGCTTTGAGTGCAGTGGGCACCTGGAAAGCCTTGAGGCACATCTTGAGCCAGCAAGCGTGGCAGCGGGCCTTGTAAGCGCACCTTAGAAGCTTCCAATGTTGTGAACGCAGTATCGGCGGAACTCGACAACTCCCTAAAATTAGAAAAAAATACCAAACAATAAATAATGATTCTTTCCCAACACCAAATATAAAAAGAAACATAAAAATAAAATGTACTGCTGTAAAGTACTTTGGAGGAGAATGCATATTTGGGGCATAGTTCAGTGAAGCAATTGGTATTTGTACAAAGCTGGAGCAAAGCCAGAGAAAACAAAAATTTTACTGCTCCACTGCTCTAGATTTTTTATTATCGTACATTTAGAAAAAAATTATGTAATTTAAAAAAAATTTATCAGCAAAAATATTTTATTTGACACTTGACAACTGTGGCTTGCTTTCCTAAATGATATTCCATTATTCTGGTAACTTGTAGGAGCGGAATCATTTTTGGAGTTGTAAGACAGACCTAATGGTTTCAAAGTCTAGTCTTTCACGACCAAAAGCAATTAGATTCACAGTGAATATCGCAAAAAACCTTACCTTCTCCTTTGAGGCACACCAACTGGGGGAGCGGTGAATTCTGCGCCATGTTCTGCCGCTTGACCATCTTGGAGATGAACTTCCTGCATGATTCGCACGAGTATATCCCGAACTTGCGCGCCTGTCGGACAAAGCGGTAGAAGCGAACTGCACCACACACGCCGCAAGTCACCGTGCCGGGGGAATTAGCGTCTGAAAACATTATTACATCTTAACACCGATTGAATAAGAATACTTTTCATTATCACTAATTCTCTGAGCTAAAAACTGTACACATAACTGGTAAAGTAAAGCATAATAATTCGTCTGAAAGTTGTTGAATCAGTTCCAAATTATTAAATATAACATCAGGATCTAATGTTTGTATTGTCAGTTCAGATTTATCTCTACAAAATCCACATTATTAGGTCACTTTCTAGAGGACACAAGACAACGACAGTGATTTCAAGTATTTGTAGCACATTTATCAGATTTGCGGTACAACTAGGGATATGGCATTCTTACAAGAATATGAAAAATATATTTGTTCATATGAAGCAGATTTTTTGCAATGTGACATTATAATTTAAAATAAATAAATTACTTAGTAAACATCACCTCAATGCCGATCAGGTTTCGCTACAACCGTAGCTTCATCAGGGCATTATACAAAATACTCTACTAAAATCTACAAGTTTAGTAAAATGTTTTACAAGGGTAATTCTACGATAAGAGGTAACATGTGCGGCAATCAGTTTAAAATAGATTTTTTATTCTATATGTTGTTATTTTTTGCAATGAATCACATCATCTTAATGTACTTAAAATATATCACGATTAAACGTCCAATTAAAGCACATTTTTTCTGAATTTTGCCTTAAAAGTCTCTACCCTGGCCTGTCCCCATGTCGGTTTCAGTTTAACTTGCAGACAGTACCTACATACCTTTTTTGTATCAGTTGCTAAACTAAAGTATGTTTAGCACGAATTTAAATAATTATACTTAAATATTATTAAGGAAAAATACAACAATATTTGTTTCTTTTCAGTATTTTTTAACTTAACTTTTGTCCTGCTTTTTTAGTGTATCTATCTGCCCTAGCAAATTTCGTTCCGCTACTACAAACATAAATATAAGACGGCCATATTCCAAATAGCTCTCAAGTACATCTTAAGACGTGAAGTTAACAATACCAAACACACGGGCCGTTAGAGCGCCGCCATTTGTTAGTTATTGCGACGCGACAGTGCGGTGTAGTGGTTTTGCAAGGTTGTGTCTCTCCCCTGGTAAGTTATATTATTCATTTAATTTATTTTGTCTTTTCTGCCCTAATTTAATAATACTGTAATAGTTAAAAGTGTGATATATAATTAACCTAAAAATTTCTTATGTCAATTAAAACAATTGAATTTGTCATGAAAACGTCTCTCCCCTGCCTTATTTCCCCTGGCAAGATAACTGCCATATTGCTGATGTGTTTACCCTAAAAATAAAAATAAGGACTTCTAAAAAGGAACATAATATGTATAAAGTGACTTCCCTTACGTAAGAAGGTTCATAAACGGGACAAAAGTAGAAATATAAAAATTCCAACTTTTTTCCTTGGCCGTATCCTCTATCGACCTGAAACCTCTTATCGTAGAATTATCTATAAATAATATACATCTTAGTAATTTTAGTCTAAAAAAATCATAAGGCGAGTCATTTATAAAGCTTTTTTTATGTTTGCACGTAAAATGATTATATTTCAAATATTATATGTTTATTTTATTGTATTATTTTTTCATAAACATTTTCTGTTTGTTAGATTTTTTTATAATTATAATTAAGTTTTTTTAGTTAAGTATAAAAATACTGACATTGTTTTTTTATGTGTTTGCTTCTGTGTATATGCAAATATGATTACTTCAGACACATTAGTCTAGGGATATTTATATTTGTATTTAATTTTGTTTTATATTACCAACAAGAATGTTCTATAAATATCCTGTTTGTGTCTCAATTAAATATAAAAAAATTTGAATCATAAAATTTGAAAGCATATTTCATCACCTTTCTAAAACAGTCTTTAGATTTCGGATACATTGAGAAATATTCCATTTATTTGGATTTTATTGCAAAACGGCAATATTTCGAGCTCTGTAAAAATATGATGGCATGATGCGTCATGTTTTGTAGCCACGTTCACAGTGGTGTTTGTTGAAATCTGTGTTTAGGTACCGCGCTCCAATGTACAAACAAACGCAGGAGACGACAATTGGAAAAAACAAAAAATATTCTCGACATGTTGAAGGCGTTTTGTTTAAGCTGGAGTACGGACTTAAAGCGGCGTCTCCTCCGACGAAAATGTGTGCACACTTTGTGGATAGTTAGGTCGGGACCACAATGTTTTTGCTTTCCATGGCCGATGGAAAACAACAAACGTTGTGGCCCTGCCCCATGTTTGGTAATGTTTGAGGTATTGTTTGTGAAATTGGTCGCAAGAGACCAAAGTTAAGTTATCCAAACTGATATAAAACATCAAACATCTGCACCCTTATAATACAAATGAATTATTATTATTCAGAATCTCATATAACAAATATATCCTGGAGGTGATTTTTACAAGAATGATGCTAAATAAATCATTAATTTTGTTATTTACTCCAGCGATAGCTACCCAAATTTAGGTAGGTGATTTTTATAAATTAAAATGAATTAGGCATACATTTAATTTTGTTTTTAATAAAACCTGTGAAAACTAGGTGGATTTACTGGCTTTAAAATGCAAGTAAACAGTTATTAGCGTATTAATATTTGAAAGGATGACATTATTGTTAATTAAATTGAATCAAAAATCTAACACCTGGAAATGTCCATTGCTAGAGTGGTTATAAAGAAAATGAAGGTCATCTTACTGGCATTGGTGGGATTGCTTCCGAAGGTTGAGAAAGGTCCTTCAGATCCCAGGGAGTTGTTGGTGGGCGCCGTGGTACTGCTGAGCTGCAATCGCGCTTCTCTGAGGATCACCTTCCCACTGAGGAGCTGCGAGGAGGTCTGCCCTTTCTCCACCTTCTTCTCCTCCTCACTCAGTTCCTCGCTGTCGGAGCTGGCCAGGCTGCCCTCGGACTCGGAAGACTCGGAGCTGCTGCTGCTCTGATCAGACGTGCACGGGGTCTCGGATATGTTCCGAGACAGCTGCGCCAACCTCCGGGATACGCCATCTTTCGATAACTGTTCTTTAGATAACTTTGTCCCACTTTCCAACACCGCCTCAGTCACTTCACTGTCTTCATTCGCAACTGGCTTGTCACTGATTCCAATTGACTTTAATCCATTCACAAAAGTGTCTTGAAACGTGGACGCGATACTTTTGACAGACGCCGACCCGAATAACCCCAACGTTTTATCCAAGTATGAAGATTTGGACTGAGAGTCCAGATGTTTGGAATCCGAACTGTCATTGCTGTTAGCGGAACTGTCACAGGTTTCATAGGCTTCGTCGTAGCACGGGTTGCTAGTGTCATTGGACGTGTTCAATATCAGTTTAGGCTTTTTGAGAACTTTTCCAGATATTTGCGATATTGGGTTTACAGATATGGATCCATCTTCGTTGTCTATGAACCGCTTGTTAGGTTTGATAACCCGGGAAGAGTGTGCACTGTGGGAGGGGAGGATGAACTTGCGCGCACTACTGTCCTTGTCACCGACACTAGCGAGGCCGGGTACACCTGGCGGAGGAGAAACACTGCGGATCCCTCCCAACTGGGAGAACCGTAACGATGACTTCTTCACTGGTGGACTCTTATTATGCCGAGATCTCAGACCCACAAAGTCTATGCACGACTTAGAACCGAGATCTGTTAACTTAGCCGGTTTGACGATACTGTGAAACGTGTTATGTTCGGTGGACTTAAAAGCGGACTTCTTCTTGATGATGGACACTAAAGGTTGATGTGTTTTGAGCGGCACTTTCTTGACGGGGTTAGGGGAGTCGCTACAACTCTCCACGCTGCCGAAGGTGACCGTCTTCTTCGGAGCGGGGTTGATTTTCTCGGGTTCATTCTTGACAACCTGCATCTTCTGTTGAGATCTTGTTTTTACGGCACTAGAAGGTCCAGTATTAGGCGTGGCGGTGACTTTTGTCACTGACAAATCTTGTTGCTCAGTGCTGGCCGTCGCTTTTGGCGCCTCTGCCTGCACTTCATTCTGTCCCTCGACCTCTTCCTACAAATTGAGAAATAACGATAAATATGACACATTTAGCAAATTTTATCCGACAAAACACTAAAGAACGGTTAAAAAGGGTGCATCAATACGAAATATTGCGCTAAATGATAAGATTTGAGCAATTTGTCGAATCTGAGACGCTTTGTCCTTTGTTGACAAAAAGCGCAACAAACGTCAAACAGTCACTTTCAAGGATAAATGATCCAAGTATATTTTGATGGTTTACATCTAACATGTAAGTTGCTACCGTCAAAATAATCGATAATCTCAAATTTCATTACAGTTTACACAATAATGAAGGAAATAAACAAAGATGAATGTAAAAGGAAAACCGTTGCAAGTGAAGCCAGCAGCGAGACCACCAATTCGCCAACAAATGTTTCGCTAAAACATGTAACACTCACATTGCTGCCGCCGGTAACCGATGTAAACTCATTATCGTCAACAACTGTGTCCAATAAAACACTAATTCGTTTCCTATTGTGGAACTTGTGAGGTTTACCAGGGAATCTTGACCTTCCCATCTTATTTTGTGATGATCGGCCCGCGACTCTGTCGTGTTTCCATTGAGAGTAGTGAAACTCGCACGCATGCTCCCAGGAGCACAGAGACAGAACACAGAACGCTGCAGAACACAGAGCACAGAGCGGAGAGCGCACAGCGCAGTACGTACGGAGTATAGACGGTAGGCGACCACTACACTTATACCAGACGCGATTCTTTACGCAATGTGTACTAATTATTATTACTGCGACGTAATTCCATCGCCTCCTTCCGAATCATTTATTATCTTATTATTCACTAGAACCAATTTTCAATAATAAACAAGCCCGCACAAATGTACCATTGGCTCCATTACTTTTATACTCGTTAAATAAGTACCTATTAAAAATAATTATTATTATGATGACATTCACTCATTATTAACAACTATTTTATCCTTTTTAATAATGAGTCAAAAGATCAAATTCATATTAACTTCTTTACGGACGTTAATTCTTAAAACACACAAGGCCACGGTGTGAACGACACCTGGCCGGTAGCGGAGACAATTAGGTACCCACCAATCAAAATAAACTATAAACATGAACAACCAATAATAATTGTGCGGCAAAACAATATAGTGATCACTTGTTTATGAAAATTTAATTTCACGTAACTTAAATTTGCGCGGTTTATTCAAATGGTGGTCTTAATTCACTCAATCCATTTCCTCTGTTTTAACTTCAATTAAATCATGAACCACCATTAAAATATTGTATTTTCTTTGTTATCCGTATTGTTGATTTTATTTCACGTTTGTTGTTGGTTAATTAATAATAATCAACATTATTCACAGGAGATTAGAACAACAGTTACGGTGTCATAACATAAAAGAGAACAGTTTTTGGACGCTATATCTATACGCCTAATATTTTGAACGTGATTGTATTCATGTAAAATTCTGACTAAACATTGTATACAAATGTAATATACCTGGGATGTGTAGCAACTATTAACCCCAAAATTACGCTCCCTCGATCATGCGTAAAGCCAAGGGAGGGGATGCGAATGGGGGAGCGTGGCGGTAGATACACGACCCTTAAGCACGACAATGTTTAGTAACCATGAATCCCATGAAAAGGAATCCGTAATTTACTCAAAACTATGACTAATATAAGCGAAAAAAACTACCCACAAACTTTAACAATATATATTTATATCTTTCATTTAGATTGTTGAAACTTACACTCACCTTATAACGGATATTTTAAATGGAAACTGTATACACTACTTCTTTCCATCATTTTTGCACAAACTTGTTAGTATTGACTAAAAATAATAATAAATCTCAATTATTACACACTATACACACAAATATGTATTATTAGAAGTCAACAAAACGTTTCATGGATCAGAGGAATACGCACAAAGTGAAATAAAGTAGAAGCGCATAGGCCGATGTAAATATAACACTGCAACACATCGCGTGTATTCTAACACTGATCTGTCTATTTTTTGTAGTATTAGCTTCCTGCCGGTAAAGCTCTGGTATTTTTTTCTATCTCATAGTTGGGCAGAACTAATGAACGAACTTTCACGTAAAAGTTACAAAGGTTTGTATTCAACTTTGACAAGTTTTTTTTAGAATTACGGAGACTGTTCACTTTAGTTGTTTCGCGCGCCACGGAAGCTTGTTTATACGTCGGTATATTATTGATCGACGCTTATCTTTCAAGATGAAGGCGCATAGAACAACCCTTCATTTGCATCCCCTATATTGAACTCAGGCACGGATAGCTAAACCAGACATAATCCGGTACAAAGTTTATTGTGACAGACATGGATGCACGTAATTCCCTTTGTAAAATATAAACATTGAATAGATTGTGTGTTGTATCAATTGTATCATTCGCCTTCCTGAAAAAATCAATCATGGCTGTTGGCGCCACTCGATACCCGACAGGGGCGAATTTCAAAAGGGATGAGTAATTATTATTTTTTGTTGTAAGTATAGTAGTTGTAGACGAGTGCGTCATTCGCGCAAATATGCACAGTTTATTAAGTATAGTAGTTAATAATTTAATAACTCCAATTGCTATACCAGGAATAATATTTTTTACGTAGTTAACGCGTAGCCCATTAAAGCAACTACCTAGCTTCTGTAAACATTTATTATTAAAAAAATTTAAGATGTACGAAATAAATTAAACGTACTCCAAAAAATGCTGTTTATTACATACTTCACGGACTTTTCATATTACTTTCTCGCGATGCAAAATTGTGTAAGTACCTACAACCTAATATGGGAAAAAACAAAATTCAAAGTAGTTAACTTCGCGCGCTTGCGTATTTTGAGGGGGACTTTTTATAATTCGTTAAAAATAGAATTATTAGTTAGGCACCTACGTACCTATTTACGTGTTAAAACAACAAAAGTGAAAGGTTAACATTGTTGATTTTACTAAACTAGAGCGATTTTTATTCACGTATTCAAATAATTAGTAAATTTCAATTTGATGTTGTTTCTAATCACGCCCAAGTAAATAAAATAATGCTTATCATAAGATTGGATGTAGATTAATTTTTCAGATCAAAACTGAATATTGTGCAATAAAAATAAATATTTTCATCCGATGGCCAATTTTTCTAGGTAGTAAATTACCATACGTAATTTCTGGATGTCTGTGGTACCTACTTAATTAGAAATAGACATTTGTCACATGAGAATGGGTGGTTTCTAGTTTCTACGGCTTGTTCCGAGTTCAACTGTTCGAATATGAAAAGATTTGCCGGTCTCTTTGTTTCTTCCTTCCTTTTTTACTATAGCTCCACACAGGAGGCCCTGAAGAAAATAATTCCCCTCAGTGTCTAAGACATCTTTGGGGATGCTGTGTGGCGGGTGCCACACAGCATCCCCACACAGCATCCGGTGGTTTTAGAAAAGGAAGGAGAGGGTGTTCTGGAAAGGAAAAATGTTTGAGGGGTTGGTAGGAATCAGGGGGTGAGTGTGTCCAGGAGTGACGGACAAATGATACCCTCCCTACCACTACGGCGCAAGGCGATGTTCCGAGAGAGCCCTGCTGGAGAAGACAAAAGGCCTCCCTCAACCAGTCTCTCCCGATCCAACCTGCCACGCAATTGGTAGGCAGACGCATCCGCCGCCAAGACCCGAACAAGCCTTACCTCATGAGCCCGGGCACCCCTGGTAAGTCACCAAACATAGCGAACCACTTGGGGTGATCTATGGCAGAGGTGTTGATTATCCAAACAATGGTTCCCGATGTGGTGGTACCCATACCCGCCTACCTCCTACAACATTGGTGTCTTCAAGAGCCATGTTCACTCCTTCCTTTCCACAAAAAGATCCTCCACCCCATCCCCAAAGATGACTTAGGCCCCGAGGGAAGTTATTTTCCTGAGGGCTTCCTGTGTGGAGTATAAAAAATAAAATAAAAATAATAAAAAATGTGCAATTATTCACAAACTGCCCGTTCGTAAATAACTCAAAAGGCGTAGGTGGAAAAAAAACTTTTTGTATATTATACTCCATGTTTGTTTGCACCTGTACATACAATAAATGAAATTTAATAAATAATTTCATATTTATAAAAAGTCAATTCCCTTGAAAGGTTATACGCCAAGATTAGATTGAATCACTAATACATTAATACTGTACAAGGCACACAAGTATATTAGCATAGGTACTTGTATGCCTTCATTGAAAGAATTGAGTTTTCACAGTTGAGGCACAACTTGCAAAAAGTGTGTTTTTTTATTAAATAATAAAATTAAACAATTTATGAATAGTTTTAGTACATTGCATTGCCAAGGATCTCGTTTCTTTAGCATTCAGTTTATTTTCACCCTTCCTCTGCCAGTCCTAACTGCTCCCCTCTGGAGCCAGTGACACTATGGCATCCCCAATTGGGGTATGTTGTGAGGCTGAAGGTGGTAGGAAGGGGTGGAGATAGGGAAGAGGAAGGTGGGGAAGTACCTGGATATTCAGATCTGGTCACCAAACACGGCTATAGCCATTTCAAGCAACGTTTCAATTCTGAATGGTGGTCTTACACCGGGGCGATACTGAGAGTATCCTCCACTCTGGAATGTGCCGCAAACATATTATTTTTAATTAATTAATTGTGAAATCACACGAATTAATCAAATAAAATTAATTTGCAAACGCCGGGATCGAACCCGCGATTTTCGGATTGGAAGTCGAGAATCTTACCCCTCGACTACACCGGCCGTCACATGGTTACTAACTAACGAATTTTGTATCAACGCATGGGCAGGCAGAGATGATAGACTGCTACACGACTGGGCACACACTCCTTCCTTAATTATTCATATTCATAATTTTAAATTTATTTAAAATTATTATTGTTCTCTCAAAGTACTTTTTTAGTACTTTTCAAAATATCTTGCATATTTAAATATTTATTCTTCTTAATTTATTTTTTTATTGGATTCAAAATTTTTACATTTTATGTTACAATCCAATCATGTTGGCGTCACTAGGTGGTTTACCCGAGCTGAGGCCTCCATTTTACATACAAAAAAATTACATAATACATTTACAATATATGTATAAACAGGGTGTTAAGGTACGTACTTGACTTACTTTAACCAGTGATTCCTGACATTATTTGGAGTAAAAAATGTAAATGTAATTTTGGTCTCCGATGCCTTTTTTGATGACAATATTTTTTTCAAAATTTTGTTTCTTTAAAATCAAACAAAAAGAAATTCTTTCAAATGACGTCACTGGTCACTAAGCCGAGTTACCGTTCCACCACTGACCCCGCCCCCAACTGTCCAACACCTACTATTTTTTATGTTATTGTTAAAAAAAACATCAAAAATGTAACAGGAGAAAGAAATTTTATTTCCATTTTTTACTCCAAATAATGTCAGGAAGCACTGGTTAAAGTAAGTCAAGTACGTACCTTAACACCCTGTATATAATGTTGGTGAAGAAAAAGAAAGAAAAAAAAACATAAGAAAAAATAGAGATTTAAAATTAAAAAAATAAATAGCATTATATAAAGTTAAAATCGGTATATTTATATTATTGTGTTGTGTGTTTGTTTTATACGGGGTGTCCGGGCATGAAGTGCATTAATTTCAGGAGGTGATTCCATATGATAGTAGGAGTAAAAAAGATTAACAACTTTTTCCGAAATTCCAACTTTTTTTTCTAATACAAAAAGACGAACCTATTCAAAATTCTTAGTGTAAGGTACAAACTTACCGATAAATTTGCTGTGCGTCCGCCTGCGACGTTGGATTGTTGTGAGTCACCCGTATCATAACAGCGTAAAATAGTACCTAGTGATGGCCGCATACAACGGACTGATTTTATCGTTTTACCTAAAAAGTACCCCTAAAAGTTGGAATTTCGAAAAAAGTCATTTTTCTTTTTTTACTTCATGTAGAATCACCTCCCGAAGTTAATGCACTTTACCCCCGGACACCCTGTGTAATCTCGCGCCACGATGTTCGTCCAGGATAAACTCCGAAACTACTTAACCGATTTTGATGAAATTTGGCTCACTGCATGTAATTTGGTCCAACTTAAAAGATAGGATAGTTTTTATGTCGATTATTGACTTACATATTTATTATTGCGAATGAAATGTTTATTACGGGACAATGATTTGAAATTATTTGTAAGTTCCATAAGTTTCTGACAGATGGCGGTGTGAGTTAATTTATTGACATAACAATTGGTTATCTAGGTTAGGTAACTATCCAGCAGATCGCGTTGTGTTTCGTTAGCCACAGCAACGCGTAAGCGGGTCAGCTAGTATGTAAATGTAATTTCTTTTTTTCTTCATACTTGTGTTTATATAATAGCTTACTCTTATGTTGTTTCTACAATTCTTACTTTTTACATACGAACTTTTCATCTAATTCTCATGCAATTTTCAACTTGTATTTTTCTCATTTTTATTTCTATATTTTTCTTGTTTATGTATATTCTGTATCCATATTTGAAATTATTGTAATTCCTATGTAAAAGCTATTAATCGGCATTAATTAATAATAAATAAATAATCTGAATAGGTATTTTATATAATCATCTCGTACATACTCTTCTGCTTTTCTGATTATTGACATGGCCCTTGCAGTGTATTTTTCGGATGTAACCGAACTTTTCTATCTTTAATTTTTTTTAAACCACACTTACACCTCAGAAATCTTATTACTACAGCATTCAGCCTCCAAAATATTATTATTTAGTCTTACTTTTACGTTTGGTTAATAAACACAGCAAAAGCTATTTTATGCTATAATCAGCTAACAGTATTATTTAGGGTGGATTATTTCACAGAATTTGAACAATTCATAAAATTTCATGGACTGATTTTTGTTTTGGGAAAAGTTTTGGGAAAGATGTATTCAATATCCAAATAATGTGAAATAAACTTTTAATGAAAATATATTAACAGAACTTGAATCTTAAATTTGATGAATTTTTATAATTCTGTAAAAACACGTCAAAAGTTTTACATGAATGAGATAGATTTTTTGCCTGCCACTGGGATCGAACCCATAACATTCTGGCCAAAACTTTTACAGCTCGTATGGAATCGATCAAATAAGAATATTTTCGGAATCTGCTTAGCCCAGAAATGGAAAAAAACTACAACTCAAACGCAAAAATAACAGCATTTTCCCATGTTCATCCATGCCTTTAATTTTAAAATAAGATTATAACTCTCCTCTATTCAAAATTACACTTTTAACATAAATATCAACACAGTACTTACCTCCAACCAACCTCATTTTATATAACCGCCACTTTTCAATTCACACAGGAGGCCCTGAAGAAAATAATTTCCCTCAGGGCCCGTCATCTTTGGGGAGGATTTTTGAAGTAAATACTTCTTTACGCACGCTTGACTTGAGGGGTAAACTGGCGAATGCGTTACAGAAATTACAGCGTTACGAAAAGGCGTTATATCGGGCGACTGTAGGAGCAAGAGAGAGCAGTGCCCGCGCACATTATCTTTCTCTCTTCCTCTCATAGCCAGAGCATGAAATATCTCAGTATCCGGATGCTAAAGAAGTATTTACTTCAGCTGTGTGGTCTAAAGCACTCTCGTATTTTTTTGTAGAAAGGAAGGAGTAAACTTGAAGAGTGAGTTGTCTTAAAGAGACCCATGTTGTAGGAGGGAGGAATCACAGAGTCCATTGTGTCGAAATACTGTTTTGCTTTTTATCCTGATTTTTATGGGGATTTAAGACGTGTTGGCTTCCTCCCCCTTTAGCCAAAGTTTCAGACTGCCTTACAGTGGGGACATCGGGGCAGATGTAATGCTACGTCCAGACTGCGGCCAACTTCCAACTTCAAACGTTTAGACGATTGTGTGGAGGGGTAGTTCGTGCGTTGGAAAGTTGTTGGCCCGGGATCACCTCCGAGGCGATCACGACGGCCAACTCACACTAACCAGCCTGCCGCAGCCGTCCACACATCAGTCTGCGAACGGCCGGCGATCAAGACACGTGTGCCGCGTATCATTAATATGAAAATATTATTACGGGAGAGTGGTATAACAATTGTTTGAAAACATGTCGTGTAAATACTTATACGTAATAATTGTAGAGCAACTGATAAGATTAGCGCCGAATCAGCTGTTCGACATCCGCCATGTTGAAATTCGGAGTGTCGAGTTGGAAGTTTGGTCGCGTTAGTCACCACACGATCGGCCAACCTTCCAACTCCGAACTATGTTCGGAGTTGGAAGGTTGGCTGCGGTGTGGAAGTACCGTAACTCTGCCCTTTGTTCAGTTCAATAATTCATAAAATTTTATGATTTTTCACACACTTGGTTCTGTAAACTCACCCTACAATCTCTTCCTTTTTTTCATTAATTGAAATGATATTTTCTCAAATATGTTAACAACCTCCAAGCTTTTTTAGTGGTGTTAATCCAGTTTTAAATCAGAAACAGGTGAAACTTTTGTATCGGTTCCTCTCTGCTGCAACCATAACCTAGTACAGTAATCGGCAAACTTATTAAGGCTGGAATCAGACGGTTCACTAATCGTTCATTTCTGTATTTCATTCCACCCATTTCACTCAGAATGACACGTCTGAACAAGAAATGAAACAAAAGGGAAACGAAGATGGGTTAGAATTAGAAGATACTTGTACATTACTACGATTAAAAAAAATAGAGAGCCAAATCTCTTTATTGATTTTAACATTTATTATTATTTAAAACTCAGGTGCGGGGCATACGTCATTCCTATGTCTACCTACGTTAAATTGTCGTGAAAACAAGCTTATGTGCCCAAGCGGTTAACACTTTATTAAACCACGGGTACGCTGAATAAAACTAGATTTCAAACGTAATAAACATTTTATTCATTGATAAAAAATAATATGTAACTGAGGAATCCATAAATATAAATCATGACAATGACTGACAAATACTTGCCAACAATATCCTTGCATCTCCTTGGAAAGTTTGAGTAAGTCATGCTACGTCCAGACTGCGGCCAACTTCCAACTCAAACGTTTGGACGATTGTGTGGAGGGGTAGTTCGTGCGTTGGAAGATCGAGTTGGAAGATTGGAGTTCGAGTTGGCCTGGGATCGCCTCCGAAGCGATCGCGACGACCAACTATACGAACCAGCCTGCCGCAGCCGTCCACACATCAGTCTGCGAACGGCCGACGATCAAGACACGCAAAGACACGTGTGCCGCGTACCATTAAAATGAAAATATTATTACGGGAGAGTGGTATAACGTATAACAATTGTTTGAAAACATGTCGTATATATTCTTCTACATAATAATTGTAGGCAGCTAATAAGATAAGCGCTGAATCAGCTGTTCGACATCCGCCATGTTGAAATTCGGAGTTTGGAGTTGGAAGGTTGGCCGCAGCCACCACATGATCGGCGTGGTCTTATCATCATGTTTGTAGTTGTTATTCTTAATTTTAGGTACGATTCCAGGTTGTTATCAATAAGACGACTTCTAAGTTTACTCTTGATAAAGTACATCCTTCAAAAAGATTGTTCACATGAATATGTAGAACCGAAAAGGGAAAGAACAGTACCTAAACGCGAGTTTTTTCAGCTAGTCATAAGAGTTAGGAATACAATTCTATATACTCTTGTATATCTTTCAAAATGTATTTATAAATATTCTTTAACTGACTATATCAAGTGTGCCTAGTCTGTTTTAAAATATATGCACTTTTCATTGAACTCCCCTTTAAATTCGTGTTCTTGTGTAAAAATTGTTCTCTTTTGATTATATAATGCTGTTCTTCCCGAAATGAGTTTTATTAAACTCACAGGGAATAATGTATTATAAATATTATGTCATAATCTTGTAATATGTTATCACAAACAAATAAAAATAAATAAATATTCCAGGCGTTGAATATGATCATATTTTCTTTCTCTAGGTCTTTCACTTGTGATGTTAACTAAGCTCACATTTGTTCTTCTCCAATATTTCCAAATCAACACATAGACATTTAAATTTAGAGCTCCATAGTTCCTTGTTTTTGAAGTCCAGAAAATGTGAATGTAGTAAAGTTACCTATGTCCGTGAACATTTGTGCCAGAGCCGCACTTGAGAGGCCAAAGAGTCGCATGCGGCTCCGGAGCCGCACTTTACCGACCACTGACCTAGTACATTGGAAAAATCTCCAGAAAGTACCTACTTTAACTTTGTCGCAGTATGGTAACACAGAATATTATCTCACCTTTTCAAAATGACAGAAAAATGCAAACTTTCTGGAAAAGGTTTTATCTGCTTAATCTATGATCCTTCAGCGGCTATCTCCGTATGCCAGTGGCGTGCACAGTTTATAATCTACACTTATAAAAAAAACAGGCAGTAGGAAAAACAGCAAATTGATATTAAAAAAAAAAAAAACTTACAACAGACTTGGCAAGTTTTTGCTAAAAATGGCTGAGCTGCTGGCTCTAAGCCCATGTTATTTGGAATACCTGCCACATTAAATATCTAAATAACTGCTTCATTTATGTGTTTTACTGGACACATAAAAAATCATATTTTATTGAAAGAAAGCCAACATTGCCACTGCAGTGATTTAGGTCCAAATTTTATTTTTGTTTAAAACTTTTATTTTTTTGCCATTGATATCGGTCCAAAATTGGATCACATTTTCTTACAATAAGTAAAACATTTTCATGGCCAGCAATTTATTCTATCAAATAGTTGATAAAATAGGCTTTGCGCCTCCGCCCACTCAGGCAACTGAAAACTCTCAACTGCCAAATGTCTTTGTATGACAATGTGATGGCCCGCACACTTCACAATCACACAAAACGCCGTTGTCAATGGTAACGCAAGCGGTGACTTGCGACGTGCTTTGCTGGTTGCCCTGGCCGGCCATTAATAGTTGCCAGCTGTCAGCTGATTGTTCTTCATCTATGGTTAACCAAGCTTTTTGACCAATCAAGACAGAGAAAACAGCCGGTTTTAGTTGGTTTTCAGTTGCCTCAGTGGGCGGAGCGCCTTAATGTCCATGACCTTATCGATTGTCTTTGAATTCTTCTAGAATGAATTTTGTTGGAAAGCTTCAGTTCTACAAACGAACTTCAAAATAATTTTCAAACCAAGCTTTTGATTTGATGAACACAATCTAACACACATATTTAAAAAAATTGGTTTTCTAGTAATTGCATCTGTGATTTTCAAACAGGCCATAGAGAATATAAAAACGTAGAACGGTATTCAATATAGATATTATTAAAAATATCCACTGGCGGCAATTTCAAATCTCCAATGCACAAATTTCACGCATTTATAAAGTTAAAGATTTTAAAATAATTTTTCTATCAATTTTAAAAATGTAGGTGAATTCGAAACACAAATATTATAATTACGTGCCTTTTAAAACTACAAAGTAGTTCTGTTAACAGTAGATCGCGCATCCAAAAAAGGGCTGTTTCTAAATTACTTTTAAATGAAAACCAAAATTTCCACAAATCTTATGAAATCATAAGATGTTTGTGTTTCTAATCAGCAAAATTATTTAAGACATTATTTTATTATTTATTGTATGAGATGAGATATCCTGAACACCATAAGGGCACTTATTTAAAGGGGTCCCACAAGGTGAATTTTTCAAATTTTTAGATGAAATTTAAAAATGATTTATTTCGGTACAATAATTTAGAATTTACCCAAATTTAATTTTCAAAAGTGGCGAGCACTCGAGGCGATTTATTATAATTCTCTGTGTCGCTCCAGTGGATCATGATTTTTATTGTGTTGTAGAAATTAGAAGTTGAGTACGTTGTTAACAATAAAAATTGAGTTATCATAAATGACGTGATTTATAAGTTTTATATATATGTACTCGTATGTATATTGGGGATATACTTCTACTGCTGGCCCTGTACAAATCACAAGTGCACCCCACCGTTGAATTTGACAGCCACCTCTGGTCGAAAATGTTAAAATACTTTTAAAATCCTCGACTCTTGAGCAGAAACGGGCGATAGCTTCCCAACTGGATTGCAATCTTTAGAGCACAGGTGTTAGGTGGGAATGCTGTTCATGTTATATCGGTATTTTAATGGAAGATGCTCCAAGGAACTAGTGTATGTCCCTTCGGCACCGTAGCATAATTGGAAAACACGCTAAATGAGCGCCCATCATTTGTGGACGGTTGACATTAGTGTTACATGAGAATGGGTCCTTTCTACGGCTCATTCTTGAGTTCAACAGCTCGGTTGTGGAACGATTTGCCGGCTTCTGTGTTTCCTCTCTTCTACAACATGAATCGCTTCGAGACCCATATGCAATCCTTCTACTACTCACACAGCGAGTATCACACATCCCCAGAGATGACATAGGCTCTGAGGGAAAATTATTTTCCTCAGGACATTCTGTGTGAATTGATTGTAAAAAAAAAATTTAAAAACATTTTTTAAATGTGAATACCGCAAAACAGTCCCAATTGCTCCCGACCGTCTTGAGCCAGTGAGGCTACATGGGATATGTTGTGAGGCTGAAGGTAGTGAGGAGGGAAAGGAGATGGGAAAGAGGAAGGTGGGGAATTACCTGACTATTCAGATCTGGTCACCAAACTCGACTAAAGTAATTTCAAGCAACGTTTTAATTCTGAATGGTGGTCTTACACCGGGGTGATATTGAGAGTGTCTTCCACTGATATTGAGAATGTCTTCCACTCCAGAATGTGCCACAAATACAAGTATGCTATATATTATTTTTAATTAATTTAAAATTTACACCAAATATGCGCCCAATATTTGGACACAATTGACATTTTTGTCACATTAAAATGGGTCATTCTTACGATTTGTTTCGTGAATGATGTCCGTGTTCTACCAGTATTTCAATGGAAGATGCTCCGAGTATCTAGCATCTGTGATCCCTACGGTATCGTTGTATAATTGGGAAGTATGCCAAACGCACGCCTAAAATTTGTACACGGTTGACATTTGTGTCGCTTGGGAACGGATCGTTTCTACGGCTCTTTCTTAAGTTCAACAGCTCGGCTGTGGAACGATTTGCCGGCTTGTGTTTCCTACCTTCTACAACAACTCTCAAGACCTGTGTTCCTTCCTCTTCTTGAAAAACCCTTCACACAGCATCCCCATAAATGACATAGGGTCTATGCCAATGTAAATGATTTTTTTAAATGTATCCTTAAGGATATGCTGGCGTTGACGTTAAACCAGTGGCAATTGATTCGTTATAGAGCCAAGGAACGGCCCAACAAAAAACAATACAGAAAAAAAATCTTATGAAACGGCGTAAAAAACATAATAAAAGGTAATAGCGGTTACAGCAGAACAGCTTTTAAAGGAAACTAAAACTGTTTTACTTGAATGCTAATTTTTATTCACCAGCCTTACTGTTCATTTTGAAAGCATCTCAGTCTTGGGAATATGTTCCTATATTTCTCTGCAGTCTTTCCGTCTTGAAGAATTGCCTGCCTAGTATACCAAAAACTTGAAATCTACCAAGGAAAAGTGTTAAAGAAATAAAAGCATCCATTGTTTAGCATACCATTTAATAATATATATTGGGATAAATTACTTCAATTGTAGATTTTCATCTATATCACTTGCAGACTTATTTCTTAGTGAGAGACATAACCAAGTACACAATGTGCCAACAGCTATAGTATAGCAGTCGGCACCCTATATCAGAAGATCACACCGAACATGGAGATATAGTACGTGCACCCACCGCCCGCTTTACAGACTTTAAATAAAAACTACATTAACTATAAAAATATATGCATGTTTAGCAATGCAAACAGTACAGGAGCCCAAGTACGCAACAAATGAAAGCCTTACGTATTAACCATTCATCTTTGTTATAAACTAGCTTGCTATCCAAATTTAAGATAAATCGCTAAAAAAGATTTTTATATGGTACCATATAATCATTATGCTCGATATTTATTGCATGTGTTCGAATGCGTACGAAATGTTCATCGTTTTCACACTTTTAGCTTAAATTATTGAGCCACTCGTGCAACCTGCCGTGCCAGTGGAAGGTGTCACTTTCACATATCGTGAGTTTTAGTAGGAAACTCCATCAAATCAATCTATTTTGATAGATTTTCCATCCCGACGCTAATTTCTACATGCGTCAGAAGCCACAGAGCATTGTATGACAAAAATTTGTACAAATTGATTACAGTGGATACAGAATGGAAGATCCTAGGGTAATAATATTATACGATATTAATTAAATGTGTTTTTTAAAACCAGTAATTTCGACTTCAGCATGTTGCAAAACAAATTATTTATAATAATTGTGTGTACCTAAGCCTAGCTATCTAAACACATGAAAGAAAAATCTCCTCAGTAATAAACATTATGAATTATTTTTTGGTTCCGATTGAATGAACATTTTCAATGCTTCAAAATGAAGTAAGAAAACTTTTACAAAATTGGCACAGTTCTTTGAAATCCATCAAATGTAAATTTTGGAAAAAAAGACAGGATACAAAATCTAAAAATTGCAGGAACAAAATATAATACAGATAAAATACATACTAAAAGAAACTGGGAAGTGTTGCTTAAACAATATGATTCCGGATTAAAACACAACTTTATAATTACGGATAAACATTATTGCTTTTAAGAATGATTACATGACCCAGTAAACCTGCCAACGGTCCTTGGTTCCGTCACTAGAAGCTAGCGGTGCCGTTGGTGTAGTAGAAAGAGATAAAACCGTTCACACCTCCTGTTTCACATGTAAAAATATATTCTTTGTAAAATTAAGACAACTTTCAGACTTGCACATCTGCATCGAGGAATCTGCGTAGGTACCTGTTAATGTGTATTACAATAATTCAAATATCATATAAAGTGTGGTTACAATTGCCAGAGATCTCTTTAATTTTCTCTCAATATTTACAACAGAATACAAATAATCATAAGTTCAACTCAAATCTCTAACTCTCACAGTAGTAAATTGTCATAAAAAACCAGTTTACTCGTTATCGAAAATAAAACACAAATACATAAATAAAGTAACAAATCGACCAAGTGGTACACCGAATCTAAAGAAAGACATACAATACAGTTGGATTATATTAGATATTCAATCTCTTCGCACAAAATACCACCAAGATTCTTGATTGCGTGTGAAACTATGTACTGTACGCGTATGCATGGCGAGAGTGATACAACACACAAATAATTGAATATTTTATAATCAAGCTACAATTTTGCTTTGAAGTGCACATTGAGAAATCAACGAGATTAAGGCATATGGCGATATCGTCTGTGTCTGATGAAGGGTGGTGTTTAATGAGACGAGATGCATTATTATTATTATCATATAGAACTTTAGTGATTCTCAACATCGTGATGAGACACAGCATTATCTTCTAGAACATTTGTGAATTCAAACATCAGTTACTGATGAAAAATTATGTTTTACGCACGAGATCCAACATCTTGTAAAATGTGAGTACACATTAATTTGTCAACATCATCAATTCTTGCCGATGAAAAATAACCGATATTTTAGAAGCAAGACTTGTAGAATAATGATTTTCAACATCATCATAGATTGATGAAAATCAGTATTTTATGAGCGGGATGAGATCCAACATTGTAGAACATTAATGATTCTTTGTTCATCAGTGACTGATGAAAATTGATGTATGATGAGATGTAACACGACATTATCTTGTAGATTAATGATTTTCAACATCATCATCATCATCGATCGATGAAAGTCAGTATTTTGTGAGCAGGACGAGATCCAACATTATAGAACATTAATGATTCTTTGTTCATCAGTGACTGATGAAAATTGATGTATGACAAGATTTAAGGCGACATTATCTTGTAGAATAAAAATTTTCAACATCGTTATTGATTGATGAATATAAGTGTTTTGGGAGCGGGACGAGATCCAACATTAATGATTCTTTGTTCATCAGTGACTGATGAAAATTGGATGTATGACGAGATGTAACGCGACATTATCTTGTAGAATGTTAGTGACTGTTGATATCATGAGTGATGTTGGGCGGGGGCAGGCAGTGGGGCGCCGGGGGGCAGCGGGGCTCCCGGGGGGCGCTAGTCGATGAAGGACTGCTCCACGCACGCCTTCACTCGCTTCTCGTACTCGCGCCTGTTCTCTTTGTACAGCTGTGCTGCCATAGAGTTGGCGGGAGAGTTGGGATTTGGGTCACTCAGTAAGGACTGGAACATAAAACAAAATAAATATTATTATTTTAAAGAATTAACTTAAAACAACACATTCTTCATTTTTATTATTATTACTCATTCATTAAGTTTTCAGACCCTTTCACATCTCAGGCGAAACTACCTAATGACATTCTACATGATAGTTACTATAACCATGCAATAATTTTATTTAACATACCTTAAAACTTGTATTATAATGTACTGAATATGTCTAAACAAATAAATAAAATGCCATTGATAAATATTTAAAAAAAGTTAAATTTTAAATAATGAAAATAATTGAATAATACATAAGTATATCGCATAAGTTGACAGACACACACAAGTCCTTGAATAATACAAAGGTGATTTGGAAGGCCACTAATTAAATGGATTAACAGTGTTCAATTTAGTGCTGAATTTAGGTGGATGGCTATGTCCCAGATTTTCAGTGTAATCCAGGAATCACTTTACAAAAATCAAAAATTGCATTAAAACATTCCATCTTTAAAATGAATCACTTTTCAAGAATCAAAGATTTTCGAAAAAACCATTCCATTTTCTAAATGAATAATCACTTTTCAAGAAACAAAAGTTCTCATAAAAACATTCCACTTTCGAAATGAATCACATTTCAAGAATCAAAGATATGGAAAAAGCATCCGATTTTCTAAATGAATCACTTTTCAAGAAACAATTCCTTTTTCAAATTTAATCACTTTCAACAAGTCTCGGGAAAATTAGGGAAAAAAAGAGATCATAAGGGATGGATCCGAGTGCTTAAGGGAACGGTTTTACCAAAATTAAAAATACCTATATTGACATTCACGACAATTAACTCTACTTGAGGTTTTCCATTGGTAATTGCCACCTAATGTGTGGTGTAAAAACTGAAGTTTTAATTCTTTGGCGAGATAATTATGCAGAGGAAAATATTATTCTCAATGGAATCAATCTCAATAAAATATTCATAAAATAATGTTACGAATTACACATTATTATTTAGAGCATCGGATATAAAAAATTGGATATAAAGACAAAATAATTCCAGAAAACTTTACATAACCATATATTTAAACATTTAAGTTAAGGTGTATGTATTTAAATTTATAATCTATTAGATTTAATCAATATGGGGAGTGAACTCCCATATTTGCAAAAAAAAAAAGATAAACATGATTTATAATAATCTACAATTTGAACAGTGCGCCCTAAAACACCTTACTAAAAAAATCCACCCATTTATTATCTGTCAATAGGAGCGGAATCCAGAATGCGCCTGGGGACAGATAATTCCTGTGAAATATTTCATACAAACAATATTACGTCTCGTAGAGTGAAAGGTACGCACCTCACTATCTCTAGAGCCGAAATATTTGTGTTTTAGCTCGGCACATCGAGCTTTTATAAAATATGCCTGACTTCACTTTTCGATAACGTAATATATTTTTGTGGGCCTTGAATGAAAACAAAACACATAAGATGTTCTGTAAAAATATATTCTGGGGATATTTTTTTAGCCCTTCTACATATTATAATTGATGTTAGAATTAGGAGATCTAATAAAATAAAAATCTACAGATTTAGATAAGTGAACGGATACAAAAATGTGTTTTTCTCCAAACTCTAAGCCCCCGTGATAATGACCACTGAAAATCAATGTAACAAATCATCGGAAAAATGATTGTCTGTGTTTAATAATGTTTTCATAATAAGAGGTAGGTACTGTGCTCTAAAACTTTAATCACAAATATATCCAGTTTACAATAAAAAAACAATTTCTCTTTAATTGCTCTTAATATGTTTTACTTTGTTTAAAGTCTAAAGTCATGGTGTTTGGAGGAGAGAGTAAGAAAACGGTGTGAAATATAGTTGTGAATGATGAATACTAGGAGCAGATGGATGAATTTGTGTGTTTGGGAAGATGTTCACGAGAGATGGGAAGGCTGATAAAGATATTGAAAGAAGGGTAAATGCAGGTAACTCCATTAATGGAGGACTGAACGCCGTTGGCGCCGACAAAAAGCTGTCCAAAGACGCGAAGTTGGCAGTCCACAAAGGAGTGCTAGTACCTACCCTGATGTATGGTAGTGAAGCATGGAACTGGCAGAGAAAAAATGATAGTAGACCGAATGCTGTGGAAATGAGATCCCTGAGGTGTATGTCTGGTAAAACCATGTATGATCGTGTGACGAATGTGAGCGTAATAAGTAAGATTAAGAAAAGGACGCTTAGTTGGTTTGGGCATGTTGAGCGAATGAATGAAGAAAGGAGTGTAAAGAGAATTTATGACGCGAATGTGAAAGGTAGAAGAAGTCGAGGGCGTCCAAGGAAGACGTGGAACGATCAAGTTAACCAAGTTGAGTCGGGCCAGAGTATGTATGAGACGATGTATGAATGTGAATGAGGCAAGGAGTGTGTGCCAGGACCGAGTTGTTTGTTTTATCTGCCACCCCTGCGGCGAAACGGGGTGATGGTTAGTTAGTTTGTTTATTTAATGTATTGAAACTATTGTGCTTATTGAGTTTAAACTCATAGGCAAATCAAATTGTAGTTATAATATTGTGATTCCAACAATATAATTCAAATTTCCACCGCTTTAGACGAGTTGTTCAACAATTTTGTGTATTATTATCGATTGTTTAGAGTTTACGCGGTTCCCAAGTGCACAAAGTCAGTGGAACTACGACATCCTCAATTGGGCTATGTTGCGAGACTGAAGGTAGTGGGAGGGGAAATGAGATGGGGAAGAAGAAACGAGTTAGCCATTCGGAAGGGTGATTCTGTTTCTTTTGTGTTTTCTTTTCCGATAATACAGCATTTTAAGACAATTAACCTGTTGAAAGCCAGCATAGAATTTTTTTTTTTCAATACGACGTAAAATATTTGACAGTTTTCACCTTTCTTACGAATTCAATTTTTATAACATTTATTTTGTGATATATTACAAAAATTACATTAAAATAATGTAGATAAAACGAACTTCCTAATAATCACTCAAATCTATGCTTTCCACAATGGATTTATATAAAAAACAATTAAAAAAATATAGACTTCGAATATGACTCCGTTCATATTATCAAGCGGCATTTTGATTCTGATTGGTGGTCTTTTACCAGGGCCGCACTTAGCAGAGAATCTAGCTTAATATGGAATAATTACCAAATGGATGCCGCAGTGGAAGCGACTCAGAGGCATGTCAAGGAAAAGGTGGATACACAGGACGGGAAGAACTAAGGACCGAATGCAAGTGAAGAGGGACCGCAGTCAGTGGAAACTTTTTGAGGAGGATTTCAAATCTTACGCTGGGATGTACAGTGACGAATAATTTAATTTTAATTAAAATAAAAGAAAGACAAACACTGTCTGGTTACAAATAAGCTGAATAGATTATGATGCAGAAATACTTGTAGTCAATTAACCTCTCGTAGGCCGCAGTCCCCCCGGCGGGTCCGGATGTTTGAAGCGATTTTGCCCCTTATGTATAAAGAAATTGTATGAAGAACAAGGTCAGAATCGCTTGGGCCATTCTCGTTCTTGACATTACGAACTACTGGATAGCATTTAGCCACTCCGAAGAATTCATATTAATTGCTAAAGACCCGCCGGGCACCAAAGATGACGGAAAAAATGGCTGCCGCTTGATAATACGCTGTCACATTTGAAGTCTATATTTATTCATTGTTTTTGATATAAATCCATTGTGGAAAGCATAAATTTGAGTGATTATTAGGAAGTTCGTTTTATCTACATTATTGTGATGTAATTTTTGTAATATATCACAAAAGAAATGTTATAAAAATTGAATTCGTAAGAAAGGTGAGAACTGTCAAATATTTTACGTCGTACTGAAAAACAAAAATTTTTTGTATGCTGGCCTTCACCAAGTTAATATGTAAAATACAGACGCTTGTAAATAATGTATGATTTATGGTGGTATTTGGAAATGAATCAAAATACTTATCTCTATGTAGGTATAACATATTATAACAAACTACCATTATATCTGAAAGTTATCGAAAATATTCAGGAATTTCAGCAAAAATTAAAAAAATACCTAAAACAACTATAAGAGTCTATATCTCACTATTATTATTATTTCTTTCATATCCTTTATTGATAAATCTTGCAATTTCTTAATTATGCCTTGTTTTTTGCCATATTGTATAATGTATTTACTTTCACACATGATATTGTATAATTGAAATATATTTGAACTAAAATTCCCTCACCAAACACAAGAGCCTTGTCTCTTTATGGCGAGGAAAAGCTATTCTTTTCGACTATTTTACCACTGTATAAAATGTAAAAATTGTGTATTTTATTGTAATAAAAACCTTTAAATATTAAATAAATTAAAAAAAAAAAAAAAATATCAAACACATGCAATATATACTCACCTTTGAGGACAAGAGACCATTTTACTAATGCAATGTGTGACTAATCTAGTTTACAATCGATATGTCAATGATGCAATAATTACCTGTATAGATGTAAGAATAGCGGACACATCATAGGTTGGACTCCATCTGTTCTGCAGGATGTCGAGGCAGATGCCCCCGTCAGCGTACACATTGGGATGGAACATTTTGGAGACAAACCGGACCGTGGGAGGTTTGTTGGGGTATTCTTCCGTGAATTCTATTGTGAGCTTGAAGGTGCCGTCCTCAAAGGGCGTGTCGTGCGGACCAAAGATGACGGCGTTCCAGATCATTATGTTGTTGTCTGTGGGAGCCCCCGACACCCCGGTGGGGGGGTCTTCTTGCAATCTGGAAATAACAACACAAACGCCATCTATACTTTTAAAAGCCATCATATACTTTTAAATCTTAGATAATACATACTTATTTATAACAAAAGATATGTAATATTAGGCAAAAACGTGGGAAGAAGATGTGACAGAGGAAGGTTAGGAAGTACCCAGTTTGGGGTATCAATTTGGGAGGTAAATATGGGTACCGCCGCCCTCGGAACCATTCACTGGTTAACCAACACCCCTGCCATATCGTCGCTCTAGTTCGTTTTTGTCTAACAGACCATTTTTCGTGAACTTGAGTTAAGTATGCAGTTGTTCTCAAAAAGTCTTTATTTATAGGATAATCGTAAAAAAAAAAGATTATTTAAGGGGTTTTTAAAACGCACTTTGTCTTACGTCCTCCAAAATTTATGTGCTTTTATCGTAAAAAAAACATTAAAGCGACGATATGTCACCTCAAGTGGTTCACTACATTTGGTGACTTAGCAGGGGTCATGGTTCTTAGGTCTTGACTGCAGATGCCTCCCGGTGGCCCGGATTGAGAGACTGGTTGATTGAGACCTTTTGACCTCTTCAGCCAGACTCTCTCGACCCATCGCCTAGCATCACAGTGGGAGGGATGGATTCAGTTCATCATTCCTACAAAAGTAGACCCCTAGTTTCCTACTCACCACTCATTTTTCTCCCCAGAACTTCCTCTCATTTTTTTTTTACCTAAAAAGACCCCCCACACAGCATCCCCAAAGATGACATAGGCCCTGATAAACTTTTTATCATCAGGGCGTCCTGTGTGGAGAATTGAAATAGATTTTTATTAAGCAATCCTCATCTCTAAAAGAAAATTAACACTGTTAACGAAAAATAATTTTGCCTAGAATGTATTTTTTTACAAGTGCATTTTTTGTTGACATGCCACATTGAAAAATCAATAGGTTGTAATAATGCATTTTTTATGTTTTCTAGGGTAGAAATCATGATGAATTATTTACATAAATGGTTCAAAGGAATAACGTATGACTCTTGCGTCAATGCATGACTAATCTGTTCGCTTGGAAAAACGTCTAAAAAAACATTTAGTCGAGTGCTTTCTTATTACACTATTTAGTGCCTTTCAATGCACCTCTGTTACACTAAATAGTGCCTTGCAATGCACCCGTTACCAACGAGGTCACCTTAACCCCCTCGATTTCTCCAGCCCCACCCCACCCAGGTGGATTATATCACCCACTTTGAGAATCACCGTATCAGGCAAATTTCCATATTCCTTAAATTAACTAAAAAAAATAGATTTTTATGGGGTGGTGAATGTTTACATTATTTTGGTTACATGGTAGAATATTATTATGAATTATTTTGATTAAATGGTAGAGCCTTATTATTCATTATTTTGGTTACACGGTAGAGTTTTATTATTATTTTGGTTACATGGTAGAACATTATTATTCATTATTTTGGTTACATGGTAGTCTTATTATTAATTTGGTTACATGGTAGAACATTATTATGAATTATTTTGGTTACATTGTAGAGCCTTATTATTATTTTGGTTACATAATATTATTATTCATTATTTTGGTTACATGGTAGAGTCGTATTATTATTTTGGTCACATGGTAAAACGTTGTAGTGTCCTTCAATGACACGCAGTTTCAATTGTTTTTGATAGATGTCGGTAGGCTTAGAGCTTATGTCAAGTTCCGACAGATGTCGGGCAGTTAGAGTAGATTCACCCGGCAAATACTCCCGGGCAACGAGAGCTCTTGCTCTCAGATTCAACTCCTAGACAGTTATAGTCAGTCGTAAGGCCCAGAAGTAAATATATTGTAAACACGTAAATATCAATGATAAACAAGTTGTAACAAGAACCCAACACAATTACTAATGTCTGCCTGTGGATAAGACAAACACTACAAACATTATTATTAATTATTTTGGTTAAATGGGAGAACGTTATGAACTAGTGGAAACCATTTTCTTGAGTAGTGATTTAAAAATATATACATATTTAGAGCAATTACATACGTAAAAATAATAATTAAAAGAGATTTACTTTGGGGTATTATGCTGTTTTGCACTACCTCATTCTTTATCCAACTTAGTTAAATAACCTTTACAGTGTCCATCATCAGGCAGATGTGTAATCGATAGTGGTAACGTGTGTGCTTATGTATGTAGACGCGATACCATGTTGCCAACTCCAATCTTTTACGAGCTGGTATTAAGGTATAAATTAAAAAGATTTTCTGCATTTAGTTTTGGTATGGCCGTTAATCACCGGATACTAAGAACTATTGAGCTTAGCACCGTCCTGTGAATTAATATTAATGGGATTTTTGTGAGATTCATTTGCTTCTGTAATTAGTCGTGCTCTGTGTTTGACTCTTCCACAGACTTCAGGAACAAATCCAAAGTAATGGCTGGATTCAATTAAACGCTCGGCAATGGTCGATTTGTCAGGGTGGCCGAGTTGCGATATCCTTTTGGAGATCGTCCGTCATGTCTGGCCACATAAACCTTGTCACAACCGGAACAGCGGAGTTTAAAACTCCATCTGTTTTAAGGGGAAACTAAGTCTTTGCAGGACTCTTACGCCGTTCTTCCACGTAGCTATTCACAAGCGACGCTACCGCTACCTGTCAAACAAATTTGCTATGTAGCACCTAGCGGCGTTTTCAAACACTAATAATAGTATGGAAAACACAGACGAGCGGCGATCGCGTCGCTTGAAGGTAGCTCCATGGAAGAACGGCGTTAGTGTTTCAAAGACAGTCTTGGTGCTTTCTTTTCCCTATTTATTAGCTATTTTTTATCATAACTTTTCAATGGAACTGATAAATCACATTTTTTATATGGGTGATATTTATATTGTAATTATTTTCTACTGTTTCCACATTCTCCTCACCAGTTTCATTAACCGCGTGGGCAAAAGGTGAATATATAATACTATATGTAGAAACGCTGAAAATAGTATTCAGGAAGCTATATTCTGTCATAAAGTAAAGGTTATCTTTTGTAAGTGGGTTGATTCTCATTATCACCAAGCTACTTAATCTTAGCAATGGACTGGTTAGGAATAAATCTGAATCTACTACTAAAATAAATGAAGTAAAACATTGTAACTCTTTTCTGCTGAGTATTATGCAGTGCACTTCCATATTACCTGCGCGGAGTTTATTAAAGAAATAACATATATACGAGGTGTGGGTATTAGATAAAGAGACTAATTGCTGCAGAAGAAGCATGCGTGTGCCAAATGCAAGTGACCGACAGATGTTTAGCGTGAAGCCTTCTTTTTCCAATGCAATACCTTTCGCTTCTGTAAACAAATCCATACAGCCGTAGCCTTTGTTCGCATTAGAATTGTTTTTTGTTTCACGGGAAAAATGTTAAGTGTAACAGAGCAACGAATTGTTGTGAAATTTCACATGAAACTTGGAAAAACCGCTACTGAAACTTATAATTTATTTAAAGAAGTTTATGGCAATGAAAGTTCATCGTGTGCACATGTTTTGAGCGGTTTAAGCGTTTTCAAGATGGCCGAGGGGACTAAAGATGATTCACACCCGGGTTGCCCTTCCGCGTCAAAAACGGATGACGATATTGAAAAAATTGGTAATCTGGTTCGATCTGACTATCGGTTAAGTATTTGTGCGATTGCTGAAACTGCATGAATTGACAAAGAATGCGCAGGGCAAATTTTATCATGCAAAAAGTGTGTGCCAAAATAGTGCCTAAAATTCTCACATTTTAACAAGAGCTTGCAAAAATGTTTGTACTGACACTTTATACTGCCTTATTCGCGTGATCTTGCGCCGTGCGACTTCTATCTATTCCCTAAGGTGAAATCTGCATTAAAAGGAACAAGATTTGAGTCCGTTGAAGCTGTGAAAGGCAAAGCAGCACGTGTCCTTAAGAAGCTGAGAGAAAAATATTTCTAGTACTATTTCGAACAATGGAAGATTCGCATGGAGCGTTGTATGGATAAATGATAGAGGAGGGGTGTAAATTGAAGATGATATATAAGTAAATATGCATGAAATCAAAATAAAAATTTTTACAGCGTCTGTCTCGTAATGAGTTGGTTATCTAATAAATGATTTCCGGGGCGGCGGTAACCATACCCGCCTCTCAAATTACTCAAATTGAATTACTATAATAAATATGAATTGATTACTACGGTCCATTTTAAAGACAATTAACCCACCTGGATTTCACCATTAATTCCATATTTCTATGTTTTATAAAAATATTTAAAATATAGCCCATTTTAATTAACAAAAACAGCCTACTTAAATTTGGGTAGCCACTGCTTGAATGGTGGATGAAAATTGTATAATTTATATCAGAATAAGATGATTGTTTATTGTACTTGAGACAATGGCACACTTGAGGAAGTGAAATACAATACAGAGAAGTTTCATAACACCAACAAAATTCTACTTGAAATTAAAAACAGGTTTGGGAAGAGAGACTATGTTTAATTTTTCATGTATTCCAATAATAGTATATGGGAATATAGCATTTTCAGTACACCTAAGAGTAAACAGGGGTTATTCGACTAGACCAATTTCAATCATGCTACAATCTGAATATGTGCCAAGAATTTATTGGACATCGACTCAATAATAATTCATTCAATAGTATTATTTGGAAACTACTTTTACAATAAAATTTTTGCTGGCTTGATAATATAATGTAATTAGAATATTTGTTAAAATTATGATCATAACTCATAGATGTTACTGTTTTTTCGGGATCTAAATAATTTTAACATTAGATTACAAATTTTTTCACGGTACCTACCAATATTAATGAGTGATTTGTTATTTGGCAAAGCTACTATTATGTTAAGTGACATAAGTATTAAATTAAATAATATAAATACTATATTAATTTGGTTCTGGCTTGACCTATGGAGACATTGCAAAGTTAAAGTTTATACACAAGTCGTGTTTTGAAGAAAAAAGTATTTGAGATATATAAAGTTCTTGCAAAATATTCTGAAAGTATTACTGTTTGGCTTTTTTTTCCACCAAGCAATCATTATGTGACAGTTGCGTAAAATTGTAGGAGTCAGAGTACAACATAAAGGATTAAACAAGAATAAATGCTAAAATAATAAAACAGCAGATTTAATTGTGAAACAAAAACCGTAACGGGATATTTGTAAAGCAAATAGGGTCAATTCATTAAACTGTTACAAAAAATAAAGGATGACATTGAAGGTGTATTAGACAGTTTCGAAGGCTAGATTCGACGTGCTTTTATATCAATAGCGTATTTATTGACATCCTTCTAACAAAGGCTTGCAATTAATGATATAATTTCATGAATCATGTTGCAAAAATAAAATATTTCGATGAACTATCAATACCTAACCTGGGATTACATGGAAAGTTTAGTACGAATCACACAAAAAATAAATTTACTAATAATGTGAACTCACAACCTACGGACAAAAGAATACAACGAGACAGTAAACAAGGTTAAATAACAGTTCAATTGACAAGATCATACCTTTTGAAATCTCTCATTAAGCGTCTTCTAGCAGGAGTTGACATTTTCTAAAAACTTTGCCTATTAACACTCAAAAAGAGCGTTCGACGTCTACAATCGAGTAGATGAGCTAATAAATTTACAAAAATACTTCACTATAGTCTTAGTCGCGATAAATTATGTTGAGCTAAATGATAAATATACACAATAGAACCCCACGGTCGATTATTCACTTTTTCCTCGAATCATGGCCAACAAGACCACAGAAATAAGGACGAAGACAGACCAAAACCAAAACCAACTAGTGTTCGAACCATAGACAACTCACTAAAAATGTTCGGCATGAACTAGAGACAATGAAACTTGTATTACTCATTTCCGATTTTTGTTTTGTTATGTTGGTCCCTGTAAAGTGAAGTCAAATACAAAATACGTATTTTGACGTTTGCGACTGACAGCACCTGTCAGTGTGTTTTCTGTCATTGGCGTGAACATTTGAAAATGGGGGGACTTGCAAAACGGTTTTAATTTTGTACGGTTTCAAAAATGAATCAATCGAAGAAGATTGAAGTCAGCAAATCAACTGTATGTCCAAATATTTTTAAAAGTTTTTATTTAACATAATTTAATAAGTATAAGTTATAAAAATAATTTATTTTGTTTTAGTTTATAAGTTTGAAAGCCGAACTTCTTCGCAAGCAAGATGAAGTAAACAAAGCCAAGCAAGCCTCTAAGAATCAGATAGAGAATTTCGTACCATCTTCTAAATTCGGTAAAGATAAAGATGAGACCAAGCCTTCTACAACTCAGAGCAAACCAACTCCACCAGATGCAGAAGAATCTGAAGCTCTACGAAAATCCAAGTATGTATTAATTTATTCATTAAATGTAAAATAATGTGATTAATTTGTATTTTTTCGACTCTAAATATTCGAAATTTTTATAACTATTTATTCAATCGTACGCCTAGAATAATAATAATAATAATAATTGGATAATTTTTAAAGCGCCGTTTTTGTGAGAAATCACCTCAAAGGCGCTGAACAAAAGGGCACAAGAATGTTATATTAAATTGCACAACTCTTAAAAGAAATACTAGAATATCATATTGGACCTTAATATTTTTTGAATAAATACCAACCAGTAAACCATAATTTAAAAGAAAAATGATTTTACACCACAAACTTTTCAATATAAATTTTAATTGTGTATAAAAAATATATTCACCGACGGAATATGTATTTAGTTGTAATGAAATGTTTAAAAAAAGCTTTTATTTGACTTCTCCTCTTCACTTAAATTGAAATTGTTATATTTTAAAATTACTAATTACTTTCGTTAATTACTAGTTGTGAAACTGTTAAGCCCTTAGTTCTAGTAGCTTAGTTCACATACAAGCGACTAAATTGCCGCTACCCGCTACCTGTCGTACTATTTTGCTAGTGCAGCGCCTAACAGCGTTTTCAAACACTAATAATAGTATGAAAGGTACAGACGAGTGGCGATCGCATCGCTTGAAAGTAGCTCCATGGAAGAACGGCGATAACCATTGGATCAATGGTAAAATGAATAGCTTTTTATAAATTGTGTAGAAACTGTCATTAGGTACACATAGCTACAACTGATCTGCTCACAAACCGTCTCAAAAGAATATAGATTTAATCTCCTAAATATATTTTGGTAAATATCCCGATAGGTACGCTCTTCATTCTTAACATGCAGCAAATTATTTGAAAACTGTTTAATTTCAAAGAGAAACAATTATTTTAGTTACCGGAGAAGCAAAATAATCAATTTTAATGAATAATTAATTATTATTAAAAATTGCCAAATTCGTTGTGTTCACTTTGCGGCCAAGATTTGGTGTATTGGTTCTTAGGTTGGGTTTAAAAACAAAAACATCCACCCTAAAACCTACTTTTATAAGTCACAAATATGGCGTGAACAAAAGACTTTAAATTATCTATACATACATATTAATTTGAATGAATAGCTGTTAAACCTCTTATTCGCCAGCATACCCTTCAGGATACTATTAAAAAATCATTTCTCTGAATACAACTAGCTGTTCTGACGAATTTATTATGGTAGATTACAAACTATTTTTTTTAAACATCTTAGTAAATAAAACAAAGTCGGGTTAGTTACACCATTTATAACTCAAGAACGACTGAACCGATTTTTATGATCTTTAATTTGTTGGATTTGTCTTTGTCCCGATTAACAGAATAACTATTAAAACATCGGAAAAAATTACGGGAAAAATTATTATGAAGAAAATTAATTTTTTCATACATTTTGTATGGAACGGCTTTTCAAATAATGTGCTTTGGTCGACATAATTTGAATCAATTCGAACTGTCAATGGTGTAATGTGCATTTCGTGCTTAGTCAACAGCTCAATTTTTATTTTTTGAACTTAGAGTAGGTAGCTATTTATTTTAACTTAATAAAAACTTAATTTATTTCAGCTAATAAATTAAACACAATATTTATTGATTCTGAGGCGGTACGAAGTTTGCCGGGTCAGCTAGTTTTATATATTTAACACATTATCTGGTAAGATGGTACAATTTACAAAAACATAGTTTTGCAAAAAACAAGTAAGTTATGATGAAAATAGGATAGGCTAGCACGGGTCCATGACAACTCAACAAAGTTTCATTTCAACACCCCTTTGAAAAGTCATTAAAAGTGATGAAAAACTAAATAAAAAAATATCCCATAACCTAACCTTACGTAACCTATTTAAACAGGTTTTTTTTATTTTTTATTTTCATCACTTTTAATAACTTAGGTATGGGGCATACGTCATTCCTATGTCTACTTAAGTTAAATTGTCGTGAAAACAAGCTTATGTGCCCAAGCGGTTAATGACTTTTCAAAGGAGTGATGAAGTTGTACGTTATTGACTTGTCCGGTCACCGGCTGGCGCACTGCGAAAATTTTGCATCAGCGATCCTAAAGTTAAATGCATTATTTTGCCTTTCCCGTGATTGAAATAGTTGGTCTTCATTGTAATTAAACTCATTAGAAGTATCTAAAAAAAAAATGTCCATATTCAGGATGAGCAGCGTTTCTAGACATTTACTTTTATTTGGTTTGCTATTCAATTGTCTGATAACTGAATTGGTGATTTTCAGGGAGAAATTGGAAAAGAAAGCACTTCTATACGATCATCTGTCGCAGGCTCCATCTTCTTCGAAAGACCAAAGCGATGAATACCTCGTCAACTTTGATAAGAAGAGTAAAGAGGATAGTACCGGAAATGTTCCAGTCTCATCTGCATCGACTCCGGCAGATGATACCCAGTACGATGACGACTCTGATGATGAATGGTAAGCAATCTATACTTACATCATTTAAAAAAATATATTATTATGAAAATGTTGTTTTACTTTTGGGTAAATACCTATAACTTTTCATGTTCGTAATAAGCATTAACTTTGTGGCTCGCCATAATTTACAATAAAATATATAAATTTGTTTTAGACCACTTTAAATGGTCTAAAACAAATTTAAAGTGGTCTAAAACAAATTTGTATATTTCATTGCTATAACTTTTCATTTATCATTATCATTCTAAAACAATGATTTGCCATTCTCTTGTGTCCAACCTAGTCGTCTCTTCTATCATGTAGGCATTGATTTTGGTGGACCTTTTATACTAAAGGATCATAAACATTGTGGAGCAAAAACCACCAAGGCTTATCAATACCTCTTTATCAGCATGGGTAATAAGGTTTTGCACCTTGAGGTTGTGTCAGATCTCTCCACTGATGCTTTTATGGCATCCTTAACCCGACCCAAAAATCAACGGGGTTTTGTGTTCCGAAGTCTTCATGGAACTAATTTTGTAGCAGCAAAGAGATACCTAACTGGGATAATCAAATATTTCTATTCTTCACCTCAAATGATGGCAAATCATCATTATTTATCACATTTCATATACATCATTTTTGTTTTTATATTATTATGAAAATGTTGTTATACTTTTGGTGTATTTCGTCGTGATGTACTTCCTTCTCCTTCTACACAAACTTACATTTTCTCTCTAAACATCTACCCTGATAATGGACACTGCCGCTGTCAGAAACATTCACTTATGAAGGAGAGGTTAATTTAATACCCCAAACTCAAATAACATAATACTATTTACTAAGTTATCTTTATTCTCTCAAAGAATCTCATTTAGGTTATTTGTGAATTCAGGTACACCATAGTTATTGGTATAATATATTTTTACTCAATATTTAAAGATTTTATGTAATATGTCTTAACTTCTTGATGGCCGACACAAAATTTTTACCGTGCGCCATTAATTTATTATTGTAAAAACTTCCTTGTTTTTTGACAAGTGAAGTTTTTGTAAATTGTACAGTCTTACATGTTTATATTTTATTTATTTATTTATTCATTTCTATGCTCTTACATACAGTTCATAAATATAATAGGTGCAAGTAAAACAAAAAATATTCTTAAGGGAATACCCGGCGGTGATTTTTCCACACACACGTATTCCCTATTTATCTCTCTGGATTTTAACCCTAGAGAAAATGTTGTTTTTACATAAAATAGATATCAACTACTAGCGTTTTTTTTTTTTGATAAGTTACTTTTTATAGAAGTTACGACCTTCCAAAAATTAATAAAATTGAAAAAATTAATGAAGTTTATTTCTGTATTATTTCAGGGTTGACTATGTAGACTGCCTTGGGAGAACTCGCAGATGCCATAAAACTGATTTAGAACACACACAGAAACAAGATGAATCATTGAAAATCAAACTTAGTGGACCTCCTCCCCCAATACAAGAAAATGCTGCAGAAAAATCATTTGTCAAAGAAGGAGAGGTAAGTTTTTTAAACCATATAGCTATTTATTCAATTAATTAATTAACGCCAACCAAAACATTTGTAGACATTTTACTGATTTTTATTCTCATAATATAAAATTTTAAAATGTACCAATCATCATCAAAATCCTTAAATTTTTTTTTTGCACATCGTTTTACTATGTAATGTGAATATCTATCCGATAATATATTAACTTTTGGGACGCAGATGCAAAATTTTCACCATGCGCCAGCTGATTCTAATTTTATAATAACTTACCTGTTTTTTGCAAAATGTTGGTTCTGTAAATTATGCCTCGGTATTATAACTCGGTCTTGGCACACACTCCTTGCTTGGCACACACATAGCTAGTTATATTTGGAGAAATGATTTTTGAATGTATCGTTAAGGATACGCTGGCGTTCAAGAGGTTAATCTTCATCTGCATCCAGCATCTTATTTATAAAAATGAGAGTTTAAGTGCAAAGCTGCAAAAACTCTTGAATGGTGAGCTCTGTCATCTATCATTAGCTATGGAGCTTCAAAATATCAATTAAACTGAAAAAAAAAATTAGACGTTAATAATCTTATTATGTTTTTCAAATAAAGACAGTAATCTTATTATGTTTATTCAAATAAAGACAATCATCATTATGGTTATTCAAATAAAGACTATAAACTTATGATGTGTATTAAATTAAGGACAATAATCTTATTATGTTTATTCAAATACGAATAATCATTTTATTATGTTTAATCAAATTTGCAGGAATTTTTTTTAGTAAAACTATTTCTGCCATAAACAAGTTGAGAGTTGTGTTGTGTAATTTAAAAAAACGTTATTGCAGGTACCTGAAAAGGAGTTACAGCACCCTGATGCCTACAAGGAGCAATTGAGGAAACAGTGGGAACAGAAAGAGGAAGAGATCATGATGAAAGACAAGGTTCACTACGAGGATGTCCTGTTTAATGGTATGTTTTTTTTATACTTCACTTGCCTATTCTGATTTATGAATTGTTTTTCAGACTTTTACACATTGAAATATAGGTACTTACAAACAAAACAATGTTTTAATCAGTCAACAATGTAGTGGTGTAAATTATACAATCTTCCTTCACAGTGGACCTACATTAAATTTGCATGTAAAAGTTTTGTATTTTTGGTTGATAGTTGATTGGCTAATCATGATGTCATACGCACATGGTTAGTTGTGATCAATGATATAATATAAGAATGTAGGAGAAGTGGAAAGGCGTGTGCGAGCAAAATGCTCAATTACAGAAGTGTAATTTATTACCTAATTGTGCAAAATATTGACAAAACTAATTGATATGTATAAAAGAACATCTATTTAGTATGAAAAAAGATGTGCGATCTTGACGAATGTGTCTCTCATAACACATATGATACACGAACTTCCCACGCTCAAAAAGATCTCAATTAGTAATTGATAAGGCATAAGGAACACTAGTAAGTTTTATAGGTGCGTGTATATATATTTTTGATAGTCGCACTATGCCGCGTGATGGTACATGGCCTTCACAAGCACTACACCACGGGGTCGCGATGGCACTAAGCGGGTTAAGAGTTGCACAAGAGGAGAGAAGAGGAGAGGGGTGAATAGTTAGGAAGATACCTATTCGAGGCGCTATGGTATTGCTAACTTTGAAAAATATCGCAATAATTTATTACGTGAGAAAAATGCTCAGACTTCTCACGAGTTATTGATTGTATAACGATTTATTCACCAATCATTATTTAATCTAAAATTGAAAAAGGCCACATTTTATGGCCGGTTAGTAGGCGAGAAGTCAAAAGTATTGAGTACCCAGGAATCAAGGGTTTAAACCTCTGCTGGTTAATAACTCAGGTGCGGGGCAAACGTCATTCCTATGTCTACCTACCTTAAATTATCGTGAAAACAAGCTTATGTGCCCAAGCGGTTAAGTCCTCCATCCTTGAACCAACAATAATAGAAGTAGGAGGTGTTAATTTATTGTAAAGTTATTTATAAACCATGATGTTTGTCTCTCTTTTTTGAAAGCTAGTTCTTGCGAGAGACAATTTTGAAATTGAATGAATTTTTTCTTCATTATTTGTTGAGTTGAATCATTTTATTTAGGGGCTAACAAGAAACTGCAAGAAATTAAAAGACATTTTTGTTAAGCTAACATGTAGAAAATACCATACTTGATGAAATGACATTTTTATTTTTGTCTTTTCAAAATTAATTTATAAAGTCGACGCTACAATTGCAGTGCTTCATACCTTGCATGAGTATGATTCTTCAATACTGCAAATGCAGTGTTCCGGCTACTAGGGGTTAAAGAGATTATTGCTTGTGTAGTGGTGTACTGTATCATAGGACTACTGCGGGGTAAGAGGGGATGGCGGGCAGGTGTTCCAAGCTATTTGGAACCATTTGGAACCACTGTCAGTGTGCAACCACTGTCAAACAAGCGCTCTTTAAAATGATGTTCCTGTACTTACCTTTCAATAATAATTATAAAAACATCACCTTTGTAAAATTGTAACTACTACCTCCTACCAATAATTTGTAAGTTCCTCCTGTCCTAAAATGAGTTTTGTAACTCATCGGGATTGCTCTAGCAAGAAAACAAAACAATAAAAAAAAAAAAATTTATGACAAAGTGGAATGATGATATTTTTTGTCATTGGTGAGAAAAATGATGGTCCATGAGTGTAGTGTATTTAATTTTCTTTATTTATGCATAAGAATTATTTACATTTTACGGTAATTTTATTGGAATTAAAACTACAGATTGAACCAAACTATGAAAAAATTAACATGGAATGCTTTTTATACAGCGATGTTGTAAATCATTTTATTTGAAAACAATTCTTCTCATTATTATTGTATAATATTTCTGTGTACTACACAAAGATTATAATATTTACACAAATGCTTAGTCTAGATATTAAAATTCTTATAGAAGCAACTACCTGAAGTATTGTGTTTTACATAATTTTGTGGTTAAGGCAGTAGGGGTATTTCAGAATACTTTATTATACATACTTTATAACTAGGTAATTGTTAAATTATCAATATGAAATCTCCATTAATTAAAGTTCAGCCATGTATGCCACATTCCTGTCATTTAGGTTTGGATAATTCATGATGTGAAATTTTATTATTCTAAAAACTGAATAAAAACAAAAATTATTATAACACTTCAATTCAGCAATCTGTCGGAATTTTTTTTTTTTTTTAAAGTCAACTCTACACAGGAAGCCCTGAAGAAAAAATTTACCCCGGGGCCTGTGTCAGCTTTAAGGATACTGTGTGGAGTGTCTTTTTAGGAAAGGAATCTGGGGGTCAATGTGTCCAAGAGTGACAGATGTATGAATCCACCCACTGCGGTGCAAGGCGATGGGTCAAGAGAGTCCGGCTGGAGAGGTCTAGGTTAGGTGTCCCTCAACTAGTCTCTCCCGATCCGGCCCGCCAAGCAGAAGGCGGGCAAACGCATTCGCCGCCAAGATTCAGATAAACCTCACCCCATGAACCCGGGCATCCCAGCTAAGTCACCAAATGTAGCGAACCACTTGGAATGACCTACGGAAGGGGTGTTGAAAATTTTTCTTGCTCTTGCTGGGATTTGAACATGCAACTACCAGATTCATCGCCAAGAGTCTTACCCCTCGAAATTCTGATTATTAGCAGGGTCTATTTTTGATATTAATTTTTTTTTTAAAAGCTGAGATGGAAGATAGAACATAAGGTGGCAAGTTTATTTGTTCAAATTTGAAGTTTTCTTTTTGTGATAGGTAAAGTATTGTTAAAATTGTTAAAGAATTGTTAATTTTTTTTTTTTAAATATCTCTATACTTAATGTGAATGTCTAAGATTTGTATAAGTTTAATATTATGTTCACCAATTAAATATCACAAATAAAATAGGTATATCTACTATCCTATTTCCAATTTTTTTTGTTTGCACATTTCATAATATCCGTACTCTATAACAAAAATTTGAATAGAATTTTCTAAAGAATAATATTTTATTTATTTATCTAGTTGCATATCAGATAAAAAATAAATTGATGAGGGTTAGTATTTTCATAAAAAAATGTGCAATATTTCTACTTAAGAAGTGTTTTTTTTATTTTGATGTTTGAAAAAGAGAAAATTTTATTAAATATAATTTTTGTTTTTCTTGTTACAAGATAAAAAATTCATTGCTCATAATTTATGTGTATTTCGAAAAAAATAAATAACATATAAACGGAAAAAAAACTTTAAAATAAATTATATATGGGTATTATATTTGGTTTTCCACTTTTTCACAAGTACTTATGAGTTTAAGGCCCAATTGTTTCGCAGAAATTTACTTGTATCAAAGTTATCAAATGGCCATTCATCGCCATTTTGTTTAGTTGACAGTTAAAAGGATCCGTTAACGGCCGATTCTAACATTGATTTGAAAAAAAAATTATCAGCAGAGGTGGTCAACTATCAGGATGTTAACACACTTTTAGTGTGAAGTATAGTTCTCCCTTTTATGCCGGTCTTACTTGGAAAGGAATTGCTGACAAATATTTTTATATGAATATTGTACACCAATCTGTTTGTAAGGTTCCCAACTATATGTATAAAACATATACATATATTTGTATATGTGATACAAGATGGGGAAATCTTCTTATCTGCTTGTCTTTTGTGTGGAAGAATATTTAATCAATAGGAAACATACACTTTGGCATTAGAGATGGGCTAATTATTCTTTTTTTTTGTTAATTTGAACCAAAGGGAAAATCAATTTTTTTGTAATGTAATAAAATACATATTTTTTTTTACATATAAAACGTCACTAAACGGCTCAATACTGACTTTAACTTCTGTTTATGGAGTCCTATTACAAAGCAGGCTATAATTTTGGATACTACTTTTATAGTTGGGTGTGGTGAGTAATATATAAAAAAAATCATTCAAATGTACATGTTATTTCCAAAGATAAATCAGTTTAAAATAAAATCCATTTTCTTGAACAGGTTCCTTGTTTTAGCCCACCTGAAGTGTGTTAAGTATGTCGGCTTATTACATTTGATAGAAAATTGAATTGCACTTAGAATCATCTGCTTTTAACCGGGACCTTTCAAATGTCAAAAAAACACAATGATGCTAAATGGCTATTTGATGACAATGTTACATTTGAATTTCCATAAAACAACGGGGCCTTCGAATTTTGGGAGAGTCTCGTGGTCGTTAGTTGATCAATTTTTCGGCTTGGTAGTACTGGCCATCTTCAGAGTCTTAGTACAAAACAAAAAACATAACATAGTCCCTCTCCATCCAAGGTATCGCAAAACATTTTAATATCAAGTTCTTTCCATCTCCACAATCTCATATGCATACAATGATTGAAAACCAGTTGGTCATTTTGCTGAAAAATCCAAAATAAAGACCTCTAACAAAAATTATAAATAATAAATTAATTGTGGTCCTGTTAAAAAGCAGTAATTTTGGAAAGATTTGTATTAAATATTAAACATTGGTATGTTCCCTTTATTTGTGTAAGTTTCTTAGATTCTTTATTTGTGTAAGTTTCTTAGATTCTTGACGAGTATAAAACTCGCTGCTATCGTCCAAACTCCAAGGGAAAGGATCACCGAAGGGTGGAACGATGTCCCTTGGTTCTTGGAGGTTTTGGTAGTAATAGTCTTTGGGAAGTAGATGATATGGGTGGGCGTGACTAATGTTTATGGAAACTCTCGGTACTGCTAAAAATGGATAAAAATCAATTTTTATTTATTTTAAATAAAATTTATTTTAAGATCTCTATACTTAATGTGAATGCCTAAGATTTTTTATAAGTTTAATATCATGTTCACCAATTAAATATCACAAATAAAGTAGGTGTATCTACCATACTATTTCCAATTTTTTTTTTGCACATTTTGTAATATTACCATACTTAATAACAAAAATCTTATGTGAATTTTCTAAATAATGATATTTTATTATTTATCTCTAAATAATTAGTATTTATATTTACCTAAAAATGTTGCATATCAGATTAAAAATAAATTGATGTGGGTTAGTGTAAATGTGCAATATTTCTAAGTAAGAAGTGTTTTTTTAATGATGTTTGAATAAGACCACATTTTATTAAATATTATAATTTTGGCTTTTCTTGTTATCCACTGGATCGTTTTTGGCCACATTTTAGGCAATTTGCAAACACCGAAATGTGGTCAATTTGAAGAGATATTTTAAAACATTTATTGGAGTTATTTAAAAAGTTTCCGTGCATTGTATACTTCGATCACCATAAGGATAACTGGTAGTTTTACTTTTTAACGAGAGTCTCGCATCTATTCTGAATTATTTGTTATTGACATTTCGCGAACCGAAGTTGTTGAAATATAATTTCTTACCAATTGATCATATGTTTATGTATTAAAAAACGCATGTTCTTTTTATTTTATTTTTAACTGTGATTATCAACTAGTCCAGGGGTGGTGAAACTGCAGGCCCGCAAGCACTTTTGGTGCGGCCTATTGAAAGCACAAAACAACCAGAAAAATTACATTCAGAATGCAAGAGCGTTATTTTTTTAAAATATTCTCCTAATAGGTGCTTCATTCGCCAATTCATGGGTTTATAAATTTTGGGTTTTATAATTTTTTTATGAATCCTAAAAATATGCGATAAACGGTTAAATATAGGTGCATTCAATGATTCTCTAACAATAAAAGCAGTTTACTTGTCACTGTATAATAAATCGGAGGTACGATTTTTTGAAATACGGTGGAGAATTTCCAAACCAAAAGCTCTAAAATTCCCGAGTGCTCAAGGTTGATATCGGTTGTATAGCGGAATGCTCCAGAAGTTAAATAGCGGAACGCTCCAGTGGTTATATAGCGGAACGCTCCAGTGGTTACAAGGTAAAAATTTCACTGTTCCTAATTTAAGTGTGTTTGGAAAGAGTGTATAAAAAAATCTATAAAAAATTAACGTAAATAATATATAGGAATTATATTTGGTTTTCAGCTTTTTCACAAGTATTATTTTTGAGATTTAGAGTTTTGGCAAAGTTTCGTTTAAGGTCATTTTTGGACCGATTTCTCGGCTTGGCCGTACTAGCCATCTTCGAATTCTTATTATGTACAAAACAAAACACATAACATGGATCTCTTCATGACCTAGGTAGCCTTATCCATCCAAGGCATTGCAAAACACTTTAATATTAAGTTCATTCAAACTCCACAATCTCAAATACATACGGTAATTGAAACCCGTTAGTCATTTTAATGAAAAATCAAAAATAAAAACCCCTAACAAAAAATCATAAATAATAATGAAATGCGGTCCTGTTAAAAAGCGGTAATTTTAGAAAGATATACATTAAATAATAAACATTGGTATGTTCCCTTTATTTTTGTCTAAAGTAAGTTGCTTAAAATTTAGACGAGTATAAACCTCGCTGCTAGGGTCCAAACTCCAAGGGAAAGGATCAGCGAAGGGTCGAAAGATGTCCCTTGGTTCTTGGAGGCTTCTGTAGTGGTAGTCTCTGGTAGGTAGTTGATTTGAGTGGGTCCGACTGGTACGAGTTTTGGTGATATGGATTTGTTGTCAATCTCGATACGGTTGCCACTTCCTTCTGCGGCATCCTCTTCATCGTCAACGGGAGCTCCTTGCTGGGCTGGTTTCTTCTTGTGTTCTTGTCCCAGTGCTTCTGGTAGAGGCAGGGCGTGTCCAGGAACAATGACGTCTTTGTGGTCATCAGTCATGTTAGGTATATCTCTTTCAGTCTTGTTTGTTATTTCTTTGGTCTTGTTGACCTTAACTTCTTCGCTTGAATTGTCGTTTTCACTTGGTTCTGGCAAGGGTGTAGTCACTGACTTTTCTCTTTCTTTTACCTCTGTTACAGAATCTGGCTTTGAGGTTGTTGCTTCTACCTCATGTGACTCGTCAGAATCGGTCTTGTCTGTAGTGGTGGTTGTGGCCTGAACTCCTCTCAGAGCCACTTCTAGTTGTGGGATGTTGATTGTGTTATTGTTGCAAAGTATTCCCTTGCAGGAACAGATGCTGAACACATTAGCGCCCCCTTTGGCTGTTCCGGTGCATTTCCCAGAATTCATTCTTGTGCAAGCCCGGGATTCAACTTTGTCTGGAAGGTGAATAAAATAATAAATTAGACAAAGTAAGATGGTAGTTTATTTAATTATGTAAATTATGTAAATCACAACAATTAAAAAAAAGTTTTTTGAAACGAGCACCAACGAGACCCAATTAGCAATCAACCTAAATCCTCAGTTATCACGCAAGCTAAATTTATATTCACTGTACACGGGGCAGAAAACTCATAGTTATTGTGGTACATCATTTTTGACTTGTTTTCGTTTTTGGGTAAACCGAATTCTAAGTAAGAATTTTTAAGAAAATATCAGGATTTAATATCGTTTTATTGAAGCGTAGTCCTGACTCCATAGATTTTTTAAAACCCTTTTGTTGACAAAAAAAGTTAAAAAAAAAACAAAACATTTATTTCGGATTTTTTTTTTTTCGGTTTCTCTGTTGATTTACCAGTTTTCCCTTTGTACTACTACTAGTTTCCGGACACGAGGTATAAGAACGAATATACCATAATAATAATAGACTGTACAAATAAAAAATCAATTAAAATTCAATTCAATAAAAAAAAAAACATTACAAAATAAATTATTTGAAAAATGCGTCGAAAATACTTACTGGTATGATCGTAAATGTTGGCGCAGTAGTCGTAGGCCGGGCCGCAGTCCATCTCGTATTCGGGCAAGGACTTGAATTGGTCACACGGAACCATCCCGCCCGCCGGGAACCAGTCGATGGACTCCGGGCCGCACATGTAACACCGCTGGCCGGACCCGTGCGCCGATGATACTGAAAACAATTAAAACTTTTATTAAATTAAAACAAATAACTTTGTTTAAACCACTAATATAATCACAATTACCTACATGTTTCAAAACCGATGGTTTCTTCGTCAGGGTAGTAATGACATTAATAACAAAATAAACAAACAAGTATAGACTAAAAAGAACTATGGACAAAAATATTTTAGAGAGAGGTGATTAATTAATTAAAAATATCGTAAAAAACAATTATTTAAAATTAAATATAAAAAAATTATTTAAAAAATATGAAAAATTACATTATATAAATTATCAAAACATAATAAAGATGTTTAAACAACAAAAATTAATTATTTTAAATATAATTATTAATAAGAAAATAAATTTAAGAGATGGCTATTTTAAAAAAATATTTGGTTATTACATGTAGGTAATTGTGATTATATTAGTGGTTTAAACAAAGTTATTTGTTTTAATTTAATTCAAAATGACGCCACAAAGTGATTTTGCGAAGTTTGAAGAAAAAACTTTTATTTTTCATGTTTTTTTCAAGGGAGGTTTAATTGAAATGGTAATAGGTATTGGCAGCTATATCACCGGAATTTGTATTAAATTTGATTAGGGTTTTCTCCAACTGAGGTGAATTGACTCGGCCAAATAGGACGAAATGGACGATATATATATATATATATATATATATATATATATATATATATATATAGATCGTCCAGTTGATTAATCAGACAATTGACCGATCAGTGGCTGAGTGGGCTTGGGTCGCGTTTGGGTCCCACCCGGGCGTCGCGTGTTCGATTCCTCGGCTGGCTAAGTCCTCCACCATAACACAAGCAACATCTTGCGCTTAGTGTCTTGGTAGTAGGAGATTTTCAAATATTGTCAGGTTATTCGTAACCCGGGAATGTTTGTCTTTCTCTTAATTTTTTTTTTTTAAATTTATTTTTTTAATTCCGAAAAATTGAAATTTGAATTGAGTATGCAGTTATATGTAAAAGTGTACGCTCTATCTGGTACAATACTCAGAGTACGCTTAAACCAAATCAATTATAATGCAGAAAAACTTGTAGTGAATTAAACAAAATGTTTTGTTTTCTGGGCCACTAGTAGGTTATTTCAAAATGTGATTCTATTGATATGGAGAATGAGAAAAGTATGAATTGTAGGTAAAGTCGAGAGCACATGAAGCTTTTCACTTGTAATACGAGCCTTACATCTACGGCGATTGTAATAAACGATACAGAGTCCAACATGTAAAGCTACACGAGCTCTTGATTATACAATAAATAAAACTTGTAAATAGGTTAGGTATTACACTAGGGGGGGGGGGGGCAGCTGCCCCTCCCTACCCCCCCTCGGCGACGTCCTTGCATACTTCTAGGGATTGTGTATTCACTGGAGTCAAAGCTCTGAAAATTGTGTGGCGAAAAGATTTTTTCACATTTTTTTAAAAGCAGTTAAATTTAAAAAAAATTAACCCATAGAAATGAACACAAGCAAATCATTTTAAAGAGCACACTTTTAATGTATTTGTGCAGACCCAAGAGTGGTTCAAATTGGTCCCAAATAGTTTTGCACTCCCACTCGCAGTCCCCCCTACCAGTGGCGACTCGTGACTTTTGGTGTGCTAGAGTGCTAATATTAACAAAAATGGCATTATTGATGTCCTTGTAGCCGAAATAAAAATATAAATAAATATTTTTTTGAAAATATGAATTTTGTATGAAGATTTTCAGGAAATCCGTTCGGCGTACTGCAAAACTGAAATTTCCTGAAAATTTTCATACAAAAAACAGATTTTTCGAAAAAAAAATTTTTTTTTCGGCTACAACATAATAGTGCCTTTTTTTTAAATTTTAATATTAGCACTCTAGCATATATAACAGTCACCAGCCGCCACTGCCCCCTACCCAGCTTATAGAACAGTCCACCACTACACAAACAAGAATCGCTTTAATCCTTTAAAAATCGGGCGGATTTGATTAGAAGGTAAAAATATTTCCGCTTTGCGATAAAATGGAATCCAAACAAATGGAATATTTCCAAACATATCCGAAAACAAAAACTGTTTTTGAAAGGTGATGAAATGCGCAATCAAATTTAATTATTTGAAATAAAAATTAAATTTTTCAAGTACATACTTATTATTTTTTTTTTAAGTTTAAAAAATTAAAACTAATAAAATAAAAACACATACAAACTTTATTAGACACTGTAACATTATAAACGTTACTGTCACCTACCTTTTTTGTCATTCCATGTAAAAACAATTCATGAATTTTTCTTAAAGTTTCATTTTTTTTTAAATTACTATCCCAATATTGGTTTCATAGAGGTGCACAATAAATTTTTTCTATGTTTATTTTCTAAATTTGTATATAGAGCGTAGAGTTTCCTCTTTCTAACACCGTTCAAATGATATTTCTCAGCGTGACAGTAAGGGAGATACAACGATTTTTATGAAACCTATGTGAGCTGGGACAAATATGGTCTCTTGTGATTCAAAGGGTTAAAATTATTCTACTGTACAAATGAATATAAGACTAGTGTTTTGTTATGATTAGATGGGCCGGATTTATGAATGTTGCCATCTAATTTAGTATTCAAGTACAGACTGCTAAGTATTCAAATTAATCTGATGCCGACGGGGATAAGTTTACCTGTGGTATACGCAGAGAATGCTCGCATATTTAAAGTGGGATATTCCCCGAATAATGTATTTATAAATAGGAAGTACAATTTGCGGGTATTTCCTGTTTATATTACAATCAGAACAAAATACTGGTCAGGTAGACATTCTGAGGTAATACATAATACAAATGTGAGAGCGTTGGTAATTTTTAGAAGAGTGACAAATAATTTGGTATTTTTTTATATGTATTTTCGATATATCGAAATCATTAACAAAGTAACAACAGTAACAAAGGGGCAAGAGTTTTGATTCAACAGTAACAAAGAGACAAGAGTTTTGATTCAACAATAACAAAGAGACAAGAGTTTTGATTCAACTGTAATAAAGAGACAAGAGTTTTGATCCAACAATAATAAATAGACAAGAGTTTTGATTAAACAGTAACAAAGGGGCAAACAATTGATTCAACAGTAACAAAGGAGCAAGAGTTTTGATTCAAAGTAACAGAGGGGCAAAAGCTTTGATTCAACAGTAACAAATAGGCAAGAGTTTTGAATCAACAGTAACAAAAGGGCAAGAGTTTTAATTCAACAGTAACAGAGGGGCAAGAGTTTTGATTGAACAGTAACAGAGGGTCAAGAGTTTTTATTCAACAGTAACAAAGGGGAAAGAGTTTTGATTCAACAGTAACAAATAGACAAAAGTTTTGATTCAACAGTAATAAAGGGGCAAGAGTTTTGATTCAAAGTAACAGAGGGGCAAAAGCTTTGATTTAACAGTAACAAAGGGGCAAGAGTTTTGATTTAACAACAACTATTAACAGTGTTCGCTGCCACATATTCATAGCTCATATAGAAATGAAATAGCGCTGATTCAGAAATTCTATCCAGTAAGCTGTGCAATTTTTATGACGTCAGAGCTCAACTACCTCAATAAGTACACAGGTTTTCTGTTTTACAGTTGAGATATTTTTAAATGATTGAATTTCGGTGTGGATATTGTATTGGGTTGGTAATTAGATATAAAAGTTATATAACACCCGCGAAAAATCACGGTATTTAACTTGACTTTCTAAATGGAAAACTGAGATTTTTTGTTTCTACGGAATTAAAGAATGTTAGACATTTCAAACATGATATTGTATAAATAATCGTATTGAAAAATATACCTATTAATTACAGATAGGTATAAATCGCTTGTCTGGATTAGAGCAGATCCTTTTTATTATTTGACAATTATCTCAATACAAACATCAGTTCCAATTTTGAGAATGTCACACAGGTAAGCACAATGAAATTATATTGTTTAATGATTTTATCCAAAATGGAATGTTAATTAAAAAGGCAAAACACGAATAACAATTCTATTAGAAATTCGTAAAATATAAAGATCTATTAATTTCTGTTTAAACTTAGTTTTCTAAGCAAGCACTCTTTACCCCTTTGTTACTCTCATTTTCCTAAGGAGTTGCCATAAAAGATCTATCCCCAGTAAAAAATAATCATTTTACTATCAGTGTTAGCCTTTTTACATATCGTACGTAGCAAAGAAAGTACCGAGTAAACCACCCTTATTTTATTTACCGTACATCGCGGCATGTGGGGGTGCATTATGCATGTGCATAAAATGGAGTGTTGAATACAAGACAAAGCAATGGTGGATACAACGTAATATAAGAATACGTTTAAGAGTTTTGTTTTAAAGTTGAAACTACGTAGATACTGACTGACCTATTTTGTATACAATTCGAAAGCCAGGAAACAATTACGTAGGTACCGTTTCGAGAGTGTTGCCATATATTTCATAGTACTTAATTATAAACTGTTTGTACTAGTGAAAAATCACCGGAAATAATTTTATTATTTGAAAATCGAGAATTAATTTATGAAAGTTTGTTTGATTTACTACCTTTAATTTTTTTGACGTTAGATAAAAATGACTACATGCTTTAGGCCTAGGCTACAATATTTCACTTTCCATATTAATCATGATCCGGCAATCTTGTGATCCGTCAATGTGCTAGCCTAAACGGTCACTAAATATCATGATATTTGATAAATATTGACGGATAGGGTTGGGTTTGCCTTACAACATTTATTTTTAAATTCGATTGATTAGGTTGTTGTGAAAATTAACTATTATTTATTTATAAAATGATCGAAGGTAGTTACTTTTCACACTTAAAAAAAATATTTTGATTTATTTGACAATGTAATTAAGTAATTATAATTATTGTAGAATAAGGGACGTGATTTTTATTTTTTGACAGCACACACACCATGTTTATTGATCTTGAAAAAAATCATAATCGAAGCATGTCTTGTACAGGGCTAGCCGATTCTTCAATAGTGACCAGCTGCTAACCCTGTACAAATCTCAAGTATGCCCAACAATTGAATTTGGGAGACACCTCTGGGCTGGAGCCTCAAAATACTCAATAAACCTACTTGATTCTGTGCAAAAGGAGGGCGGTTCGTCTGATTGACAATCCGTTGTTAACAGACCGATTGTCATCTCTAATGCACAGACGCAATGTAGGCAGTCTGTTCTACATGTATTTTAATGGAGCTTGCTATAATAATATAACATATGATAATAATATGATATCGAATTTATTTCGAAACGTTTCGAAAACTTCATTTATTCGAATAAATCGATACTTTTTAAATGGATATGTCGATTATGCATGAACGCTTTTACTTATCTGATAATAAAACAATGACAACGCTTTTTCAGAGAAAGCTTGAATGGTAAAATTGAAATACAGACTTCGCTCGTAACGGAATTTAAATAATGTACAAGTTGAATATTTAAAAGCAATTACTTTGAGAGTGTAGCCTCTTTCTTCATGAATAAGCGAAGAGATTCCCGTGAAGTGTTTCAATTACCGAATGAGTTTGGCAAACGCCGAATTAAGCCATTATTAGAATTCGATAATTTGAAAACAGTTTTGGCGGAATACGCGCGAATGAGGGACGGTTCAGTGTTGCCAGCTCTCCCTTATTCCCAATCAATTTCCATTTCTCGTTCGCCGGTAAGAACCGTTGCACGCCGAATCAATTTTATCCGATTGATATTTTATCATTGTTTCTCGCGTACCTTTTGTTGGAAAATGCAATTCGCTATAAGGCGTCTTCTTCCCCCTTTCGTCGACGCGCTGGCAAAAGTATAAACCCTGCTTTATGCCGGTACTCGTTTATTTGAACGTTAAAATATGGACGTTTTCAGCTTTATGTCGGCATATTGAGGGTGATAATGCTCGTTTTTTGGGAACGGTTTTACGCTTTTCATTTTATTAAAAGCGGTATCTCCCTTTTTCGATTTGATGTTTTTATGGCGTGTAGCAAATAACAAATATCTGGGAGTGGAGTTTGATGATTGATTTTATATAGTACTCTAATAAACCACTAGAGTTTTCAGTGCGACTAAATATATAGTTTTCGTGTGAATCCATATTTTATTTTAATAGTCAATTGGTACCTGATTGACCATTCGTAGATACCTATATATTTATATGTTATATTTTTTTCTTTGCACATATTTCTAATTTTTGTATAAAAACCAGCAGAAAATTACGTTTTCATATTTTAGGTTTTAATTTTTACTTAAGTTTCTTATGTAGTAGGTACGATTCCGACGGTTTCCGTGGTCGAGGGGTAATGCTCACGACCAGCAATCCGAAGATCGCTGTTTCAAATCCCGGCAAGTAAATTTTATTTGATTAATTTGTGGTATTTCACAATTTAATCATTTAAAATAATATAGAGATATTATACATAATATCAACCTGGTGTAAGACCACCATTCAGAATTAAAACGTTGCTTGAAATGGCTTTTAGCTGTGTTTGGTGACAGTTCTGAATAGCCAGGTACTTCCCCACCTTCCTCTCCCCCATCTCTTTTCCCCTGCGCTCTACCTTTAGCCCCACAATACACCCCAATTGGAGATACTGTGAGTAGAACACTTATTTGTCTTTGAAATAATCGAGTATTTTTTAATTAATCTTTTACAAGCCCAGAAAAAAATAGAGTATCAGGCCTATAAAAACTGCTTTAAAGTTCAAAATCTCATATTTACGAACCCATTTTCGGTTAAGGTTTCATTCTATAATGAAGTGGAAAATAATTTTTTTTAGAAAATTAAATAAATCATTTAACCACTCGAACGTTTTTTGCCACATTATGGCACTATTTCCAAAGGCTCGGTTTGCTTTGCTGCCACAGTATGGCAAATATTCTCTAAATTCTTTACAAAAAAAAAAAAATTTACGATTTTATAATAATGTTTTTATAAATCCTACGAATATGTGATAATAGTCAAAAGATAGGTGAATTCATTGGCTATATAGAAATATAATCAGATTGTATGTCTTCATATTCAAATTCAGAGGCATGATTTTTTTAATATGGGCGGAAAAATTTTCTTTAGCATTCCGAGAGAATGTTTTCAATTGCTCTGTCGCTCCAGTGGTTAAACAGTTGTGCCTGAGTTTCGCAACATAAAATAAAAAAAACTATTTTTGGCAAAATTTTTTTCGTGAATAAATCAAAACAGGCGGCTGGTGTTAAACGGGAATTTAAACCTTATCGCCATCTACATAAGAAGTGCTTTTTTATCAGCGACCTGATCCCCAATTTTACACGACATGGTGCATCACCTTAAAAGTGAAAAAGAGTTATCTGGGTTTTACAAATTACCATCAAAACGATAAATTTACTAATGGCATTATTTTTCATTAATTCCATTAATTCTTTGCGGATCTCCACATTTCTCACATGATAATACATGGTTTTACCACACATACTCCTCAGGGATCTCATTTCAACAGCATTCAGTCTACTTTCATCGTCTAGTTTCATTCCTCACAGCCATACATCAGGGAAGGTATAACCAATTCTTTGTGGATCGCTGATGTCTATATTAAGAAAAGTTATTTCATCCTGTTCGATAAATATAATTTCTCCAGCTGAGCTCGTCCACGATAATAAAATTCACCTAGGTGCATTTGTCACATGGGACACAATAAATGCAGCGCGATAAAACCTTTCCACTTCCCCCGGCCACAAAGTGGCCCCACTCTTCTCTCTCTCTGTACCCAACTCCCGTCACATTTATCTATTTGTTCAATGGCTTCTTTTATGAAGGTAGTGCCGCGGTTGTCTACTTGTTTTATTTTTATTTGAATTGTTTTATGTTCATCTGCTGTCAAAGTTTATTTCATTTTAGCAATAAATATTATAATATTTAAAGGGATAATTGCAATTTTTTTTTATTTTTTTATAGAGAAACCTCACAAGAGTCCCAACTGCTCCCTTCTGGAGCCAGTGAGACTATGGCATTCCCAATTGTGGAGAATGTTGTGAGGCTGAAGGTAAGTGGGGAAGGGAAGGAGATGGGGTAGAGGAAGGTGGGAAAGTACCTGGCTATTCAGATCTAGTCACTAAACACGGCCAAAGCCATTATTAAGCAACGTTTCAATTCTGAATGGTGGTCTTACACCAGGGCGATACTGAGAGTATCTTCCACTCTGGAACGTGCCGCAAATATAACATATATTATTTTTATTAATTAATTGTGAAAAACACATATTAATCAAATAAAATTTATTTGCGCACGCCGGGTTCGAACCCGCGGCCTTCCGAATGGGAGTCAAGTGTCTTACCACTCGACCACGGACGAATAGTTTTCTATTAAAATATTATGTCGGTAGGTATCAAGGTTCGTAGAAAATGCTTTTAATAAGGTTAACTCATCGAAGGGGTGGAGCGGTGATTGGGTAAAAATTCGTGACGTAGCCAAGTCCACGTTTTCAATGTTAAAAAATACATGTTTTCCAAAAATTCTTTCCAAAACAAGTCGAAAAAAATCTGATATTATTTGTTTCTTCAGAAGTATCAACTGTGTTATTGATTCACCTACATCATTGGTCGGCAACCAGCGGCCCGCGAGGTGTCTTTGTGCGGTCCGCAAGATTCTCGCCGCAATATATCTATGATCAATATATCGGATGTTATCGGATGAATGAACTCCCTGAAATTTTTAAGGAAGCTAAATGTCTTGCAGTTTTTCGTGGATTATGTCTCAATGTTGTGAAGTCCAAATTTTAGTAAGTAGGTACCTAATAAATAATATTATAGTAGTCTTAGAATAAGGGAGGGGGGGGGGGGGGCAGCCGCACTTAGCCTTATTCCGTTGTCGATTGCCCGTTACGCCACTCGTTCGCTCGCGCTAAAATACTAAAATGAAATGTGCATTAATACAACTTCAAACTGAGTTTGAAAACCGTTTTTCTGATTTCAAAAAGATCTCACGTAAAATAAAGATTTTCGAAAACCCCTTCGCAGCGGATGTCTATCGATAATGTAGCAAGCGATCTGAAAATCAACGTGATGGATTTGCAAAGTGATCCACACTTAAAATGACTTTTGGAAAAATACTAACTTGGTGGATTTATGTGGGAGTTTGCCTTCTGAAACTACAAGGAGTTAAAAAGGTTTTCCTTTCTTTTTTTTTTAAGGACTGTCAGCCGAAGAATCGAGTACGAAACGCCTCGGTGGGACCCAAACGCGATGCTCACTCAACCACTGACCGATTTGCTCGGCAAATAATTACTATGTTTGGTAGTACATATATTTGTGAGCAAAATTTTTCAATTCTGAATTATCGAAAAACAAATACTATTCTCGGTTATCGAATTCACATTTAAACGCAATACTACGCATCTCTACGTCAAAAGTGCAACCTAATATAAAAAAAAAACCTTCAAATGCAACAAAAGGTTGCCGATCCATGACCTACATTACTACAACTCATCTCATTCAATGTACTCGTACTCCCGTAGACTCTTGAACATAATAAATAAACTGTACTTCCTCAATCAACAATCAACACTCGACTAATTATTGATATAAAACTCGCCACTTTCCAGAATGTGTGGAATGGTCAACTCAAGTCAAAACCTTGATGTTGTTTGTATAAGCCTAAATGATTTTTCTCGGTCACTAAACAATTGAAGATATTTTATGAATATTTTGAATCTAGCTAAGTCTTCACTTGACTTATCACTAGTTTCTTATGTTTATCTCTGTTTTATTTTTGCTTTCACATACCATCCTTTATTCTTATAACCACTCGAGCGCTTTTTGCCACATTATGGCACTATTTCCACAACCTAGGATTGCTTTGTTGCCAAAATGTGGCAAATTTTTATTTTTATTTTTTATTAAAACGACTATATAATATATTGTACATTCAAAATATAACAAAATAAATAATCTCTAGATTTTTAAAAATGTTTTAACGTTAAAGATTTAATTATATATTTTTTATAAATTCTATAAATATGTTAAAATAGACAAAAGATATGGGAATTCATTGGCTACATATAACTATAATCAGTTTGTATGTCTCCATATTCAAATTCGGATGTATGATTTTTTTTATGTGGGCGGTAAAATTTCCTTTAGCAATCTGAGAAAAAATATTTTTATTGCTCTGTCGCTCCAGTGGTTAACGTACATTTTCCCAAATTTCGTATTATCTTATTGTAAATTGTACGTAAGTCCGTTAATAAATAAATAAATAAAAACACGTGTACACATCTAAATTCCAAACCCGCACAAAATTCCCAATTAGAACTAATCCCATAATACTTTGCGTCGCACGTCAGAGTGAGATATGGTGACATACCGCACGCATTAGCTCGGTGACCGCGACACATCGCGACCCCTAGATTATGAATCTCCGCTGTTGTGGAAAACATTCTCACATTCCCCAGTGTTCAGAGTACCACAGCCTCCCTCCCCCTGCCACCCTCGACTCCCCAACCCACCCCAGAGGACTCCCCGTCAGATTTATTATGGATTTATTGCAAGGCACGGATAGCTTTAAATAAAATAGTGTCGCCTCCGGAGCTCTCTTAGTCAAATGTGTATTCCTTTTCAATACGATGCGTCGCTTAAACGGAATTTACGCGTATTTTATTATTCATTCGCGGAATTGAATGCTAAGAAAAATAGGTTGTGAGCAATGAAGGGTTAAACAGATAGCAGAATGATATATGCCTAACAATAATAGGTGTGCCCAATTTGGGAGGCGGTAACAATTATTATAAGCAATAATTATTAGCCTGAAACACTCATCCATATTGAAAAAAACTCGCGAGAAAAGATACATGCCGCCGACGGGACTCGAACCCGTGCCCCTCTGATTGCCGGTCAGGAGCTCTATCCACTAAGCTACGGCGGCTTATCTCTTACCCGCCAAATGATTCAATACGTATACTAATGTTTCATTCAACAATTACCGCTTATTACATTTTGTTTTCACCTGCAAACAACCAATTTTATTTTTATAGGAGAAAGGCATTGTAAGTGCTAAATCTCCCACTAGGTGGCGTCGAGACATATCATCTCTACATTTTTTGGTGAAATACTTTAACTCGACAAATATTAATTATTTTTAATTTATAAACTAATGTTTGAGATAAGATTTTATGCGTAGCACAAAATTGTTGAATGAAGCACTAGTATATATAGGGAGGCGGTATTTACTGGATAATCAAAACTTCTTCCATAGTTCACCCCAAGTGGTTTGCTACGTTTCATGACGTAGGAGGGATGTTTGGGTTCATGGGGTTGAGGTTTGTTTCCGTTTTCACGGCGGATCTACTGCGTGGTGCGCCAGATCGGGAGACTGGTTGAGGGAACTCTCCAGCCGGATTCTCACGAAACATCACCTTGCACCGCAGTTGGAGGGATAGATTCATACGTCTGTTACTTCTGGACACATTGACCCCCAGAGTTTCCTACCTACTACACGGATATTTTTCCTCCCCAGAACTGTCTAACCATCCTTTGCAAAAGAAACTCTCCACACAGCATCCCCAAAGATGAAATAGGCCCCGAGGGAAATTATTTTTAGGGCTTGCTGTGTGGAGCTAACGCTAAAAATTACCGATTTGAAAGAAAACTGAATTTAATCCAATTTACGTATAATATGAACCTTCGACCCCCGAGTCTCAGAGAGGCAGATATTTATTATATTTTTAATCTTTCGGAAATTAAGTACATCAAAAATACAATCAATAATGTAGATTCAGGTAACGGCGAAATTTTTCAGGCACATAATAAGCAGGTAATACAAAAATAGGGGTAATACCACAAACTGAAACGTGATAATTCGCTTGCTGACGGTTTGCAACAAAATACGGTTCCTACTTAACCCGTCTTCGTTTTCTCGCAGGGCAATTAAAAGTGTTTCTGGAAGGCAAAACTCCAAATTGGTCTATGGAATAATTCGCCATTCTATTTTCAAAAGTGCCCATACATTATGTTTAAGATGGCGTCGCGCCTCCCGATGGGGTTGCCACGCGGATGGAAATTTTATTGGCATGTTTTATTCGCGAGTTCTTTCTCAGAGGGCCATTATGATTTGTAATTCGAACATAAATATTTTTTCTCATTTTTTTGGCGTCACGAAATGTTCCCAGAGGGCAAAGAGGTAAACACTGAAGGCGTTTCCATTCAATTATTAATCTTCTTTAGCTCGAATTTTATAATACCATACGGTTTTGATCGGTTGTGTGGCCTCGATTGCTCTATTACTAGGGATGGGACATCATCGTTTTCGAGGCTCACATTATCATACGAGATGTCTTGAGGAATAACACATTATTAGAGGGGCAAGTACCGGTAATGCTGCCTATAAAATAAATGTGACTATTACCAATTTATTTGATTTGAATTATTGCACTATCTTAGTATGTACCTATCCACGGGCAATTTGTCGGGTTTTCGATGTTTCCCGACGATCGTATTCGGGTTCAGTCTAAATCTCACTTAATTTAGAAGTATTTAATATTTCAGAGTAATTTTGGAAAATATTTCCTGTACCAACTAATTTACAACTAAAGTTAAAATTAAGTTCCTACCTCAAAATCGTTCTCTGTTTTCTATCTATCTTCTAGAAACAGCTTTTTAAAAATAAAGTTTTATGGATAAATTATCTTCGACAGTTTCGGTTGATCAAATTAATGTTTGTCTTTTTAAAAAATTATTCATAAAATAATTAAAAAAAACACTTTTGCACTTGAAATCGTGACCTCTAGACTCCGTTTATCAAGCGATTTTTATGCCTATTACCCTTATTCATGGCGATAGAAGGCACACTATACATACATCTTTCGCTTGTGGCTTCCTCTCCAAACAAGACGATACGCTCAGTCAATTAACATTTTGTTTGCTTTATTGAAAAAGGTCCTGTGCCAAAATTGTTTCGCAAGTGGGTATATTTTTGTTTTTCAAGTGCCCCTCTCAGTAGGTACTTGCTTAATCAGCTGAAGTAGGTTGTTTTCCCGCGATTTTAACGCCTGTTAGACCTTAAGGCTGGAATCAGACGGTTCACTCGAGTGAAGGTTTACTCTATGGTTACTCGAGCGAATATTCCCACCTTCGTTTCACTTTTGTTTCATTTCTTGTTCAGACGTGTCATTCCGAGTGAAATTGGTGGCATGAAATACAGAAATGAACGATTAGTGAACCGTCTGATTCCAGCCTAACGACCCCGCGACTCTCCCCTCCTGCGCCTAATCTTTCTATCCAAAACTAATTTAAGTTTTATCCATGGAAATCCTTCTATGCATTAGTATGAGTAAGGGGCAGTTATGAACGGGACGAATTTAATCCCACTTTGTGATGGGGGGTCCTTGGAAAGTTGGAGTTTATATTCAAATTTATATATTTTTAAATGTTATGAAATATTTTGTGCCTTAATGCTCCCAACCAGCGAACATAATATTCCTAGAAGTGTGATATATACTGATTTGAAATAGAATCTGTTGTCTGAATACCTTTTGATTATTAGGACACAGTCAGGCAAATGAAATCATAGATCCGCCTTAGAAAGAATTTAAGAGGCTAGACTTTGAACCACACGCGGAACACCCGCGACTGTCATTCTGTCCCGCTCACAATAAGCTCACGCACATTTACAATACATGCGAATGCGAAATGTGTGAATGAGACAACGCTCTAATTTACCCACAGAAATCGCTCGAAAAGGGGTTTATGGAGAATACACTTTTCTACACCGAAACTTTCACGAAATTGAAATTTAAAAAAAAATATATTTTTTAGAAAGAAGAAGCTACGTCGGTAGCTTTTTATAATTTTATAATTCTTTATGAGAGTTGAGTTAGCAGCACTTTTTCCTTAAATAATATTTTTTGATAAATCGTACATGTTTGACAGTGAATGTTTACGTTAATACGAAACGCATCGAAAATTCGAAAACATACCGACATAGTTTTCACCCTCTAGAAGGCAGTATAAAAAAATGTATTCATTTTGTGCAATTTTCGATGGAGAAAAGTGTTTTTTCCCGGGCGTCCTTTTTGTATGGGCCGAAAAGCGAAGTCTATCATCTTAAATATTATTCTTACTTTTAATGTGAATACCACACAACAGTTCTAACTGCTTCCAACTGTATGGTGCCAGTGAGGCTATGGCATCCACATTTGGGGAATGTTGCGGGTCTGAAGGTAGTGGGGAGGGGAAGATGGGAAAGAGGAAGGTGGTGAAGTTCCTGGCTATTCAGACCTTTTTTTACATTGGCTACACAGGAGGCCCCGAGGAAAAAAGTTTCACCTTTGGGGCTGCTATGTGGAGGTCTTTTTAGGGAAATGAAGGAGAGAAAGTATTGGGAAGGAAAAAGGTATGAGGGGTCACTGGTTAGTAAACATGGCTAATTAAAAGCCACATAAGTTTCAAATTTGAATGGTGGTTATTCACCAGGACCATACTGAGAGTACGATACTGAGAGTGCGATACTGAAGGTATCTTTCACTCGCAACGGAACGTGCCGCAAATTTACCTTAAAATTTAGTAGGTACATTTTTGGCACGTTTCAGCGTGGAATATTCTCTCTGTATCGCCCTGATGAAAGATCACCATTCAAAATTTAAACGTTGCTTGAAATGACTTAAGCCGTGTCTGGTGACCAGATCTGAATAGCCAAGTACTTCTCAATCTTCATCTTTCCCACCTACTTCCCTTCCCCTCTACCTTCAATCAAAAAAATATTGAGGATGCACTAGTTTAACTGGTTCCAGACGGTTGGAAGCAGGTGGGACTCTTCTGCAGTGTTCACATAAAAAACCAGTGGGAAAATTAGGCGTATAATAATATAAATAAATGAATACTATATTTTAAAACTTACTATATTTTAGCACACCAGATCGATCACTCAATTTGATTTGCGGAAGCCGCCGTCAAAATGACGTCTTCGGCAATTATATTAATAAACCTTGTTAGAGTTGAGAATCTACAATATTGAATACATTACCGCGCGAAGTTAAAGGTAATCAGTTTAAGTTGGGAATTGGTTAAAGTAAACCACATTGGTGGATGGTTTAATCCTCCGTAATATTCCCGAACGCCATTCGCCTAAAACTGCCAAAATTCCTTACTCTATTAGATTGGAAATACATGTTAATAGGATTACCAGAAGTAAGAGTAATGTGATAGAGTCGATCTAGGCTTCAAGGATAAGGCTAATAATGGTTTATTTGTTTGAGGGTTGATCGTTATAAAAGCAAATTGATCCGTTAGAACTACGCTGAAATAAGTTCAGAGGGAGAGGTGCTTTATTACTTAGGTGCCATAGACCAAGTATAATCTAGAATGGACCTGTGAATTTTAAAATTACCACCAAAACCATACATACATATCGGTTTAAGAAAAATATATCAAAAATAAAGTGCATTATCTCGCAGTCGAATGATCGGTAGAAGCATTGCTTTTTATCATTATTTTATGAATGACAAATTTGTATTCCAGCAAGTTCATCCCAACACTTAATGGACTAGATGTCAAAATCATTTTTCAAACACGAATTTGAGGCAGTTAGAAATATTTTAGGTTTAGACTGTACCGTTAAAACAATTTGATCAGCTATATGAAAATTAAAAAAAAAACTTTATAAATGTCTTGGAGGCGGAGGCGTACTGATAAAGTAACTACTCAATAGTGGTAGTAACCATTTTTTCATATTCTAAAATAATTTTTATATTTAATTTTAAATAATTGTTTTTTACGATATTTTTTATTAATTTATCACCTCTCTCTATAATATTTTTGTCCATAGTTCTTTTTAGTCCATACTTGTTTGTTTCTTTTCTTTTTTTAATGTTATTTCTACCCTGATGAAAAAATCATCGGTTTCGAAACTTGTAGGTAATTCTGATTATATAATAGTGGTTGATACAAAGTTATTTGTTTCATTTAATTAAAAATGACGCCACAAAGTGATTTTGCGAAGTTTGAAGAAATAAGTATATTTTTTTGTTTGTTTGTGTTTTGAAACAGTTGAACAGTTTGAAAATGGCATTGAAAACCGAAACAGCCGTCGCAATAATAAAAAAAAACTAAATTACTTGCAGAACTTAATAATAAAATTATTAAATTTACTTTTAATTAAATGTAAAAAAAATAAATAGAGTTCTACAAATTAACCAAAAAATAATTAACACCAATTAAATATTTTAGACTTTTAAATATCGTGTTAAAGTGTATATAAAATAGTGATATAAATGTGGGTTGGTTGCCAGGTGACAATTTATTTCACCAAATCCAAATTAGAATAATAAAAAATTATATTGTCTTTGTGATTTGTCATATTACCTATGTTATTTTTTTTTTGATTCTTCTGAATTCGGAGTAAAGAGCCGAACGAATTCGATTTTCCGGACTGTGACATAAATAAATGTAATAAATAATTGCAGCCTTCATTGATTACCATTTTCTATTACACATTTTATTAGGTAACTATTATTCTCCACAGTGGTATAATCCATACGTTATGGGCGCCGTTGGTCGTTATTCCGTTATCGTTGACTTGGCGTCGCTTCTGATCGTTAGGAAGGTACGCTGCACTTAACGGTGGAGATATTACGCGCTGAATGATGCCTGAAAACTATGTTCTCTACTGCACCGACACGGCCGTTAATATCGTTACAACCAAACTTACGTAATAAAAATTGTTGAGTAATTGTTAATTAATTTCCGAAGAAAATCCTCCCGTAAATAGGGGTAAACAGGACTAAATTGATTGATGTGCAGTGTGCACACAGTAATCTCAATAACAAAGGGTTTTATATTACAAAAATCTTACCGATAATAAAAACCATTTGTAATTTGTAAGCATATTAAAAATGAAACTATTTTAAAAATTATAGATTATAACTATTTAAATTGCATCTAGTAATATTTTGTTATTCTCAGTAATGTTCAATATGGCAGAGTATAGACAATAGTCAACCACTTTCTTAAATTCAATACTGGAATAATAAATAACATTTTGCAAGCATAGGAATGCGTGAAATGAGGTTAAATGTGACAAAAGTAGTTTATTTTAATGAAAATTTTACAATCAAACCCACATAAATACATAAGAAGAAGATAACAATATTAATCTAATTTTTAAAAGTATGAAAATGAACAAGACACAGAAAAATAATTAAAGATACTGGTTGCAACTGGGACTCAACCCAGAACCTCACGTCTAAAAAAAAAACATTAGTCGAAGATAATATTGTTAATTCTGAAATTTGAAATATGTGTTTGACAAATATGACAGTCTCATAATAGGGTGCAATGGCACAATTGGTTAATGCGTATGTCGTTAACGTTAGGGTTCGAGTCCCAGTTGCAACCATTATCTATTATTATTTTCTGTGTCTTGTTCATTTTCATATTTTATTATTATTGTTATCTTCTTCTTCAATGATATATTACATTGATGGGAATAACCTTCAAAAGTTAAATGAGAGTTTTTATTATAAAAAAAATATAAAAATCCACATAAATACACTAATTTTATCTCTTGTCGTTTTTTTTACATTTACTCCACAGGCTCCGAGGAAAATAATTTTCCTCAGGGCCTTTGTCATCTTTGGGTATGCTGTTCGGATAATCTATTTGAGGAAAGGGAGTATTGAACCTGGTCTTGAAGAGACTTTTCTTGTGGAAGGGAGGAAATATAGAGGCCGGCAAATCGTTCCATAGCCGAGTTGTTAAACCCGTTGACCCGTTCTCATGTGACAAATGTCAATTGTATACAAATGTTGGGCGCGCGTTTGGCGTGTTTCCCGACTGTGCACCCGGTGTCGAAGAAATCAATGATGCTAGTTCCTCGTAGGATCTTAAAATACCGCTAGAATATGGACAGCATGTCCACCCGACCGACGCCTGAACTCTAAAGATTGCAATTTGTTTTTTAAGGTAATGTTATGATAATTCATGATAATAGATAATGGATAATGATAGATAGATGTTATGTTAATTCTCTCCTCTCTGTAAAATTGGATATATTTCACAAAACAACTTGACAACAATCGAAATCTCCCCTTGAAAACCAGATGCACACTACAATTTAACGTGCATTATTTTCATTCTCTCAAATACATTTCTTGCAAATAATTCAAAAACAGATATCCGGTAATTTTAAACAAAGGGTTTCCGGGAACCCGCTAGATGACAGTACCAGGTAAAATCTTAAAGACTTCTCTGTCTTTTCTTTCCGTAGAACACTAACAAAGATATAACAAGATGCTTAAAAGGGTTCATCCTTCCAAGACCACTTTTCCTCGGGGACGTTCCGGCTTCCCTACTCTATTTGAATATTGTTTTTACCTTTTATATCTTCTACAATATATATTGAATTCCGTTTTACCGTGCAAGTAGTACAGTGGGAGCATTACTTATTAAAGTATACTTTTATACTTAGGGCTTCTTTTTGAAGAGAATCTAATATGATTCGCTGTAGTTCAGTGACTTGGATAATATTTGTACATGTTATGTTATATTAGAGAAACAATGCATGACGTAATACATGTAATATATATACTCCAAATGTGGAATAAAGTCAATTCGGGAAGGACAAACTCATTTTATGTTTAAATGGAAATAAAATTAATGTTTTCACACGTCCTCGAACAAAATCCCTTCTGCATCGACAATTTTTTTTGCATCAATTAAAAAAGATTCAAAAGAAAATTTATTGATTCTTGATCTTCATTGTTATCTGCATTTTTTAGAATTAAATTTGCTAAATCTTTTTACCCTAATTTTTAAGAATTAAATTTCATAAATCTTTTTACCCTAATTTTTATGAATTAAATTTCATAAATCTTTGTTACCCTAATTTAAAATAATTAAATTTGGTAAATCTTTGTTACCCTAATTTATAAGAATTTAATATCATAAATCTTTGTTACCCTAATTTAAAATAATTAAATTTTGTAAATCTTTGTTACTCTAATTTATAAGAATTAAATTTCATAAATCTTTGTTACCCTAAATTATAAGAATTAAATTTCGTAAATCTTTGCCCAATTTTTAAGAATTAAATTTGGTAAATCTTTGTTACCCCAATTTATAAGAATTAATTTGATAAATCGTTGTTATCCTAATTCTTAATCATAATATTCTTATGTAATGTATTACTTGTAATGTATAAGAATTTTTTAATTTCTCTTCTTATACTGACTCTTGAAATGGCCCGACTCGAGTATTTGGTTAATTTGACGTCTTCCTCGGGCGCCCCCGACTTCTTCTACCATTATAATTAGCGTCATATCCCTTTCTTACATTTTTTGTTAACCCGATCTGCATGCTCAAACCGGTTCTATGACAACTCAACAAAGTGGCATTTCAAGAACCCAAAAAGTCATTAAAAATACCCATAACCTAACGTAACCTATTTAACTAAGTTTTTTTAATATTTTTTTTCATCACTTTTAATGACTTTTTATATTCATATTATTGTAGAAAGCAATCACTTTTAGTATTATTTGTACTAGTTTAGTATTAATTTGTACCCTGAAGATGCTTGAGTAAAGCGAAACCGGTCGGTAAAGTAAATTAATAAATATAGTGGTTTTAAAACAAAAAAGTGTTTTATTTTCATTATTTTATTTTCATATTGTTGAGTTGTTCGGTCATAGCTCAAACCATTTAAGTGTCCCTTTTTAATCTTACTTATTAATTATTACGCTTACGGCAACCTTGCAATTTTTGCGAATCTGTGTTATACACACGGTCATATATAGATTGTCCATATTTATATGTTGTTGTAAAGAATAACTAAATACATAAGTTTAAAGAAGATTCACATCTAGGAATTCATTCCTATTCTACTATTTTTATTTATTTTCATATTCATACTCGTCATATAAAATAAAATAATCTTTTCTTGCAGTTGAATTCCTGAAAAAATGATAGTAAATTTAACATTTATGTATATCCAGTTCTCATTATTTCTCAAGCGGATACATTTTACTCCAGACACAAAACAAACATGTCGAGCATTTCCCGCTGCAAGTCTACGAAATGATTAGGTACATTATTATCTAGAACTGAGTGGAATTATATTATTTATTTTAAAGTAATTTGTTGAATATATATATTAGAAGATTATTTATAATCTATATTCTATACCAATATTTTTTTAATGATTCAACTACTAATTCAATCCATAATTCATCACTCATTAATCATAGACCCCTAAATACACTTAACCTGAAAATAAACACTACAATCGTTTCAGACGTAAAACATTGCAAAACCACAAAAGAGTCCCGTCGGCGGGATGCATATTTTCTCGGGAGGTTTTTTCAATATGGATGAGTGTTTCAGGCTAATAATTATTGCTTATAATAATTTTCTACGATACAACTGATATTTTGAAAGTAAAGGACATACTACATGATAAAAAATTGAAGATTTTCAAGAAGATCCACAACACAGGTGAACTCCTAGTGTGGGGACAACACGGAATATCTTTGTAATATTAATATGTGAAGAATAATAAATATATAATAAAAATTTAAAAAAAATCTGTTTCTGAAAAAATAAGAAAGTATACAGATTTAGGAAATGAAATTAAAAGAATTTGGCATTCTCAGACTATAAAAATATTACCTTTTGTTATTTCGGCTACTGGCATTATACCTAGCTCTCTTATTAAAAATTTAGGCATATTAGATTTGTCAAAGAATTTGTATATAAAAATGCAAAAATCAGTAATTTTAAATACATGTAGAATTACGAAAGATTTTTTAAATATTTATATTGAGGGATCAGTAGGATTTATCGGTCAAATTAGGAATTCCACAGAGCCGAACCCTCTGATATGAAAATATCTGGAGACGGTGAATTATATTCCCATTTAATAGTTTGGTAGATTAACGTGTTGTTCTTGTATTGTTTTGTATTAATTATACTTATATAATACACTTGCATAACGTGGATTTACTAGATGATCATTTATGTGGAAAAGTGTATGAAAGGGTTTAGTTTTTCCTATGGGAAAAACTAAACCCGGACCTGAAAATCTGGCGTGTAAAAAAAAAAAAAAACTTTTGCTACCCGTCTTTGATACCTAATTGATTTGAGTTCTTTGGAAACTATTATTATTTACTTATTCCAATAAAATGAAACATTTGAATGAGTAGAATCTGAAAAATTAAAATTATCGACACGCCAGTAGTCGATACGTTTTGCTTTGATAATATCTAATAATAATAATCTATATTATTAGCTAGTTAAAAAATATTTACACTAGTGTCAAAATCGAGAAAGGAAATTGAGGAAAACATTTGCATGGACAAAACGCCGCCCAGTTTCCTCTTAATAAAGTAATTAAAAAAAAAAATAATTTAAGCAAAATCATATTTTAAAATAAATTGTAACTGTGTGGTGAATACTTTATTAAAGCAGTTTTCTTGGGAATTTTTTTACTACAGGTAGATTTTCATAGGAATTTCCCCCATTTTCTTATCATCTCGGAGCGTATTCCAGCACATCCAATCAAACGGATCTGTTTTCAATACTTTATTTCCCGAATGTCGACGACTTACGTGAAAGGGGTTGATGAAATTTTCCTCTCCCGGGCAATAATAGACATTAGGACCACGTACATACCCGGCCAGGGCCAGGGATGTTTTAGTGAAGGGAATTGTTTACCGACTTCCCACCGCACTTAGCCGAGATTCAAACCCCCACAACTCGGCGGGTTTATGCGACAGCTTTTCTTCTGGGAATTGAGAAAAGTGGCGGGTTTGTTAACCCGTGTCTCGGATTATTTGCCCGCTGAGGAAAGCAGTCGAAATGCAACGGATTGTTAGCCGAATTAGAAAATGCTTCTTCGTCGAACAATTCAATTTAATTAATTTTTTTAGTGCATTATTTTATTTGATTGCTCACGTATATTAAATAAGGTTAGTTATAATTTTTAAACTAATACAGACAATATTAGCGAAACTCAATCGAAAATCTGAAACAGAAAAATCAGAAAAAGATACAGATACAGTCACATCTGGGACTCGAACCAAGGACCTTCGCCTTTCCGGGACGCAGCTCTACCAACTGAACTAATGTGTCCCTATCCGATTCGGTCATATTTTACTATATCATACTGCGACTGAGAACTACCAACATTTTCATCATTAAATTTAAAAAAAAAACTTTCTTTTCGCTCCCCTGAACAATAATTAACATTTTGTCATTTACAGCATTCAAATTTCAATGTTCGATATTATCGACCATATAGGTATTGCATCTGTTTTATATTATCTTGCTACTGCAGTAGAATAGTGATATAAGGATAACGTGACCATACGTTCCGTTTTGAACGGGGTAGTTCCGTTTTCAGGGACCGTGTCCCGTTGTTCCAAAGGAATGCGTGGGACGCGGAAATCAGCCGCTCGCGACATCAAATATATCTACTCGCGACAGCAAAGGATCATCTCAAATTTTCGAAATCGTAATATGTAGTGTATCTAAAAGCTTCCGGCTTGTAGACATAGATGGCAGTGCTAAGAGCTGTCCTTAGATTCCGCTAGATGGCAGGTAGGTTAGTACCTGTGGGAACCAAGAGAGGGTCAAAGAGCTCTGAGAGAGCGTTAACTGGTACACACGGTTTAGATTCCATTTAGCCAGCTTCTAGTTAGGTCGATCAACGAGATCTACATTGTAAACCGCGAAGTGTATAATAAACGCAGATAATAACATAAAGTTTCTATCATTCCAAGAAATAATCTCCATCCAAAATATTGGAGATTCTGTTAGTGTCTGTAATAAATAACAGAACGAAAACATAATAGAAAACGAATAATGTTAGAATAGTGATTTATGCCGATTTGAAAGAAAATTCAAATCTCCAATTAGATTAACCATAAAACCTTTTAACCCCAAGCCCCAGGCACACGATGAAATTTATTTGCAATTTCAATATTTTTCAATTTTAGGTCAATGTTACTTTGGAGAATTAGTTGAAGAATTGCTTCCCTTTCATGAGTTGGTCTGCATTTGAAAACTACACCCCAGGGATGGTATGGACACTTCTTGTGTGTGCTGTGATCTCCGGACGTGAACCCTCGCCATGTGAGATAGTCGTGAACGGACCCGGTGGACGTGATTTAATATTTTGCAATCTCGAACAAGAATCTACTCAGCCAGATAAGTTTGGTGTTGCCAGAAGTGAAATTACCCACCATTTGGTCATTAGGAATTTATTATTAATTAATGACAGTGAGCATACTTTTTTTTAATTGCATACATTTACACAAGCGGAACGCTCGATTGCATGTTTTATTTATTGATAGTTTTTATCTCGAATATTGACCTCAATATTTATTATTACGAATTGAATGTTTTTTATGGGACAATTATTTGAAATTATTTGTTCCACAAGTTTCGGACAGATGGCGGTGTGAGTTAATTTATTGATACAATACTTGGTTATCTAGATTAGGTAACCATCCAGTAGATGGCGTTGTGTTTCGTTAGCCATAGCAACGCGTGGCCGGGACAGCTAGTTTGTGTATAAAAAGGTAAAAAACATATTATTATGAACAAATATTAATAATTATGTAAACACTGTAATATTATAAGAAAAAAAAAATAATAATAATAAAATCGTTTATTCATCAATAGATTTTTTTTTACATATATATATACATTTTTTATTGGTTCTATTGACGAAAAGGTCACTGCTCAGCTGCAATTCAGGATTTCTCCTGGAATGCAGCTGGTTTTCAGCAGTGCCTCCATTAAAAGACTAAATTACATAAAAATAATCAAACCAAATCTCAAAATCGATACACACAATATAAAAAATACAAATAGAAATAAATCAAAATATATAAATAATGTAAATTGGAATTCAAAAGCTAGTAAAATCAATAAAATGATCACATCATAATTATTATGCCTTAATTACCGACACCGAGATTTGAATGTCCGAATCTTCAGCTGTCCGGGCTACTGCTTTAACCACTGATCTATCGCGACAACCTTTAGCCCCGTCATATTCCTCAGATAATTGTGGTATTTAAACATTTATATATTAACAATATTGTACGTTGTCCGTGTTTTTTTAAAAATTGTGATTAAGGGAAAAACATCTTTAAAACGTTCGTGTTGATAACAGTACCAACAAATCAGTAGGTACAAAATTCTGTTCAAAATGAATTCAAAAACACATCAAAAACGTTTTATACCTGCGACGAGAAAACCACCCTAAAATCTTCTTTCATATTCCTTCCAATTACGCTTGCATTTTTCAGGTTTTTTTAAACTGTGGGGTAGTTACCCCCCACCCCAGAAACTCAAAATCCGGAAATCCGGATAAAATTCGGATTTTTGAAAATAATTTAATCATTAGAAAAAATTTAATGAACTCTTTCAACGTGATATAAAGTAGTACAAACCGATTCCATTTCTTTGATTAAAGTGCAGATAGAATTTAAAAAGGTTCAAATTAACAATTACATAATCTAGGAACATCAAGTACCTTACTTACAATTTTATAAATTGAAATATCTATTTTAAATATATTTTTATTTTAGCCTATTGGACGCGTTTATTTTACAGACAAAGCAAAGTGATTCGCTACATATTGTGACTTAGCAGGAGTGCCCGGGTTCATTGGGTGAAGTTTGTCTAGGTCTTGGCGGCATATGTGTTAGCCCACCTAATACTTGACGGAGAAATTTTATCTCTCCAGTGGAAGGAGTGGATTCATAAGTCCGTCAATCCTGGACACATTGACCCCTATATTCCTACCAACCCCTCATATATTTTTCCTTCCCAGAACCTCTTCTCCTTCCTTTCCCTAAAAAGACCCTCCACACAGCATACCCGAAATATGAAATTGTTTTCCTTAGGACCAACTGCGTGGAGCTAACGTTAAAAAATCCAACAAATAATTATTTATAAAAAAAAAATAATTCGGATTTCATATTTGAAAATCCGGATTTTGATTCCAGTGTAAATAATTATCAAATCCGGATTATTAGAAATCCGGATTGTTCGGAATGCATTTTCTGTGCGGGAGGCTGTGTCGAGTGGTACCGTGCTCAGGGCGTTCCCCCTTGGGTAGAGCCTTCGAGTGGAATTAAGTTTCATCTGTCGTGCTTGATTATATTTGATATTTGCGGGACGTGAAACCAATTACTGACAACTCCGGCTGCCAGACATGTAGGCTGAATTGTACTATCATCCCTTCACTGGGTAGATCAATTCACTGGAATCTACCCCATTATGATACGAACTTTCATAATTCAGGTGAAATTTTCTAAATTTGTGAAATCATAATATTATGTAATCAGGTAATGTACGCTTACTATGTTTTATATTTCATTTTGATTATTATTTCTTTATGATTGTTTTTTTCACTTTTAGAATCTTCGCCTAGTAACAACTAAATTTTGATTACGCATGCTGTGAACATTTTTAATTTTAATTTTATTTTATTGTGTTTTTTTTTTAAATTTTAAATATAAATTAAATTTTTTTTTTAATTTTAAATTTAAATTTTAAATTTTTTTTAAATTTTAAATTTTTATTTATTTTTTATTATATTTTATTTTCTTTTATTTTAATTTTTTTTAATTTTTTTTTAATATATTTTGAATTTTTTAAATTTCATTAAATGTTTTTAAATTATAAATTTTTTATTTTTTATCTATTCCCTTTTAACGCCCTTATGGGCTTTTACATGATAAGTGTATGATTCAAAGACACAATGTTTAGATAAAAAAAAAGAATAATTGGGGTGTTAATATCTGTGCACTAAAGTAATAATTTATTGTTTCAATCAACAAATAAATAAATGTATTGATAGTTTTAATATCTACTCTTACTAAAAATGAATTTCTAAGACCCCTTTGAGGCTAAAGGTAAGTGGGGAGGGGAAGGATATGGGGAAGAGGAAGGTGGGGAACCTGGCTATTCAGATCCAGTCATCATAGTAATGGATTCATACATCCGTCATCTCTGGACACACTGACCCCCAGATTCCTACCAACTCCTCATATATTTTTCCTTCCCAGAACTTCCTGTCCTTCCTTTATTAATAAATATTTTTTTCTTTCCCAGAACTTCCTCTCCTTCCTTTCCCTAAGCACAGTATTCCCAAAGGTGACGTAGGCTCTGATAATTTTTTTCTCCACTCAAAGGAAAAAAATACCTCGAGGCCTCTGTTATCTTTGGGGATGCTGTGTGTAGGGTCTTTATAGGGAAAGGAAAGAGAGAAAGTTCTTTGAAGGAAAGTGATATTAAGGTGGGTAAGAATCTGGCGGTCAATGTGTCCAGGAGTGACGGACGTATGAATCCATCCCTCCCACTGCGATGCAAGGCGATGGGTCGAGAGAGTCCGACTGGAGAGGTCTAGGTTATCTCTCCCACAACCAGTCTCTCCCGACTCGGCCTGCCACGCAATAAGTGGACAAACGCGTTCGTCGACAAGACCTAGACAAACCTTACCCCATGCACGCGTGAACCGCTGCTAAGTCACCAAACGTAGCGAACCACTTGGGTTGACACATAGTGGGGGTGTTGATTATCCAATAAATGGTTCCCGGACGGCGGTACCCATACCTGAATTGAAAATGTGACAAACCTTACCCCATGAACCCGGACACCGCTACTAAGTCACTAAAAGTAGCGAACCAATTGGGTTGACACATAGCGGGGGCGTTGGTTATCCAATAAATGGTTTCCAGACGGCGGTACCCATACTCGAATTGAAAATATGTGTGATAGTTATAAGTTATAACACTTTATCAAATAAAAATAATATGTATTATTTTTTTTAAACTGATAAATTAGATTTTTTATGCACAGCACAAATATTAAATATTAGAGCTCCTGTCCGGCAAACAGAGGGGTGCGGGTTCGAGTCCCGTCGGCGCATGTATCTTTTCTCGGGAGAGTTTTTCAATATTGATGAGTGTTTCAGGCTAATAATTATTGCTTATAATAAAAATAATATTTGTTTAAAAGTGTCAAAATGCTTTGAATTTTTAAGATTACCGAATTAGGTACGATTTTCTTACCGAATTTAAATCTAACAGATTGAAAACTAGGCTAGATTACTTCATATTCTACGTTACGTAATGTAAAACATGTCTCTCATTGATTGTTAATTTTAATCAAACGCGAAGCCCCAAGAGGAATATTTAGGTTTGGGAACGAGCTTAGAAACAGTGTCTACCCAAATGAGAAAAGTTTTAATAAATTAAATTGGTATATGTCGTATGTGTTGGATGTGACTTACGAGTATATAATATGAAACGGAGGATTTAGAAGTAATTTATTATCTCCATGTTCTCGGTCTGAAGTGAATAACGTTATCTTTCATAATTTTAAATTCATTTAACCGAGCGATATGCTGAAGTAGGCCAAGCCAAATAACGCTTGAGCTTTTATAGCTAGGTCTGTTTCCCGTCATACAGGAGGCCCAGAGGAAAAAAATGCCTCAGGGCCTATATCGTCTTTGGCTACGTGGAGGGTCTTTTTATGAAAAGGAAGGAGAGGAGAAGTTCTGGGAAGGAAGGAGCGATATGCTGAAGTAGGCCAAGCCAACTAACGCTTGAGCTTTTATAGCTAGGGCTCTTTCCCGTCATACAGGAGGCCCAGAGAAAAAAAATGCCTCAGGGCCTATGGCGTCTTTGGCTACGTGGAGGGTCTTTTTATGGAAAGGAAGGAGAGGAGAAGTTCTGGGAATGAATAAGGTATGAAGTGTGGGTAGGAATCTGGGGTTCAATGTGTCCAGGAATGACAGACATATGAATCCATCCCTCCCACTGTGGTGCAAGGTGATGGGTCGAGAGATTCCGGCTGGAGAGCTCAAAAGGTCTCCCTCAACCAGTCTCTCTTGATCCTTCCTGCCACGATCGATAGGATAATTGTCGGTAATTTCTCATCGTTCCCTAGGACAACAACAGTTGATGTCGAATATATTACGGACACTTAGTCATTGTGAACTGTCACAAATTCATTAAAAACAGTGTAAAATCAACTTCCTAACAAAATAATATCCAATATTCGAATAATTGTTAAAAAATCACGTGAATGCAAAATTCTGCCGTGTAATTTATTTTATAAAATTGTAAACTGCCGAATAAATTGAATATTTTGTTCAGGCCAGCCTTCAATTAGAAAATATTTTTTTGGAAAATTCACAGCATTTTGCAACGTCATAAAAATGATTAATATTTTAAAAAATGGCGTAAAAAATCTTTTTTGATAATTATGATATATTTGATTTTGTCAGGCTGCATGTCCAACATTTGAGTGTTGTGTTATTTACCAGTAGTTTCGCAGTAATTCACATGTGACAGTCATCAAATGGTCATTCAGCGTAATTTTGATTTTTGACAGATCAACAGTTCTCCAGTTAAATGCCGATTCTAAGTCCGTTTTAGCTTTTGAACACATTGTGATCAGGAGAAGAGGACAACTATAATGTTGTTAAGTTTGTCAGCTTATTACAATTCGATAGAAAACTGAAATACATCTAGGTTCGGCGTTTAACGGGAACACTTCGAATGTCAGAAAACAAAATGGCGCTGAATAGCCATCTGATGCCAATGTTACATTTGAATTTCTGCGAAAGAACTGGGTTTTAATAATGGTAGATTCAGACTGGGTCGACGTACGTGCCCATCGCTACGCCTAACAATATCTGGACTGCTTAGCAACCATAGATTTTCAATGAAAATTTATGTTTTAGAATCACATTGGCCACACGCATCGCGACGTGCGATGTCTGTGGCCATTTTCATAGAAAATGTATGGGTTGCTAAGCATTGTTTGAGTAGCGATGCGTACGTACGTCGTCCAGTCTGAACCTACCATAACTTATTCAAATGTGTATTGATAATATTCGGAGCATCTCCTATCCTCATCCTATATTCCTCTTCCTCTCCTTCTCACCCAAAACTAATTGTATGTAATAAAACTCCATCTCCATTCAACTTTAACATAGGAGACTTTTTTGGCTTGACTTCATTTAACAATGTATATATTTATCTTTATATTTTATGTATAAGCTGTTTGTCTCTTACCAATAAATAAATAAATAAATAATTTTCCTAAATAAGTTTAATCGGTAGGCAAACATCGTTAAAACTCTATAAAATAGATAAATACATTTCGTAAATAAATAAAATATATTTATATACCTTCAATGGTTTACCAACTTGCGAAATTAATGTCCAGGGAATTTCCAACAAAAAATACGATCATTCCCATTATTCCGCGCTTAGGGGTCTCTAAATAATGGAAAAGGATTTAGTAATCGAATTGAAAATGTCTAGATTGTATTCCCACTAAGTAATCACGTCGTTAAATTCAATTATTCTTTATAAAGTGTAACGTGGCTTTGAGTGAATTAGAATGACAAAGGTATTTTCCTGATACGGCCTTTCTCCTATAGCGGCAATTTCGTCACAAATAAATCCGCCATGAAAATTCACTTTGTCGGGAGCACTCATATTCGACGTGATATTTTACGACTTTATTCGGTTTTAATTAAAAGACTCACACAATAGTTGGAGGCTTCTATTCAATAAAACTATTTGTGATTGGAAATTCACGCCGACTTTGAAATCAATTGGATATATTCACTTCTTATTGTCTATTGTTGATTGAATAGTGAGTATTTATTTACACCATGGTCATTTTTGGTTACGAGCTATAAATTTTAAATTTGAAGTGTTTTTTTTTATTTTTTATTTTAATTTTATTTATTCATCTTTATTAATTAAATTGCAGTATATTGCCATATAATAGGTGTGGGATGAATTAAATTTAGATCCGTAACAGGAATCTTGTGTGACCAGAAATAGCCTATAAAACTTTGAGGAAAGATATACCAGAATATTGTTAGACCCGCGGTAATGTGTGCATCCGAATTCTCGACTATGTAGGTACAACGTTTGATAGATTCTCCCGTCTTAACAAACGGATTGCAATCTTTAGAGCACAGGCGTCGGATGGGAATGCTATCCTTGTTCTACCGGTATTTGAATGGAAGATGCTCTGAATAACTAGCGGCATTGATCTCCTCGGCACCGGTACATAGTCGGGAAACACGCCAAACGCTCGCCCAACACATGTACACGGTTGACATTTGTCACACGAGAACTGGTCGTTTTTACGACTCGTTCTTGAGTTCAACAGCTCGGCTGTGGAACGATTTGCCGGTTTCTGAATTTCCTCCTTCCTACAACATGGGTCTCTTCAAGACCCATGTTCACTCCTTCCTCTCCTCAAAAAGACCCTCCACGCGGCATCTTCAAAGATGAGATAGGTCCCGAGGAAAATTATTTTTCTCAGGGCCTCCTGTATGGAGTTAATATAAAAAACTCCTACTCTAGGCAACTCGAAACAGCAGAAACGCGATTGCTTAGATGGTCGGTAGGAGTACCACTCAGGGGTGTTACGGATATTCGCAACCGCATCCACAAATGGCAATGATCAATGGCAATGTGTGATGGAAACATATTTTTTTTGTTTTTTATAAAAAAAATACCATCGAATAGCATAATAACGCCTATGTATTTTACTCCAAAATGCCCAGTAATCGCTTGTTAAAATCCATCGAGTACGCTCTGTTACACACCGTATACACTGGACGTCATAAATAAAATCCTAAAAATAGCCAAAGTGCTGAATTCCCAATTTGCGCCATAGAACATTCGGTTTAACTTTCACAATATTATTTATAAATTTATTTTTTGTCCTCTCAACCAAATAATGTTCGGCTTTCCGGAAAAATACTGTGGTCTTAAACGTAGTATTATAATACTTTATGAACTATAAATTACTACCATAAAAACACCTTGTATAATCATAATCATAACTTATATTTGTAATATGCTAATAGAATAGTCAAAACGCCAGATGTTTACTGTTCTGGCACATACTCCTTGCTTCCATCATGTAACAGAATGTAGTCATTACCATAAACGATATTCTATTAGGTAGACTTCTGTGCGTAGTAGCAAACATAATTAGTTTGATACCTTGATCAGCTCTACCTGCCAAAACATTGTCTTGGAGTTTTGTTTCCGAGAAGTTTCCCACTAATGACTTTACTCTCTTCACATTCTTGCTCACGGATTGACACGTACCCAACAAGTACATAAATGTCTACAAAACCCGGCCCGGCGGAACTAGATAAGTTATTTAACCTGTTTGCTTTAAACTGGAAAGTTAAATCAATCTTCCAGGTTAAATGTATTAATTCCCCTAAACTTTCCGGCGACTTAACTCTTGTCGGGAAAGTTACGTACGCCGAAGCAGACTATTGTATAATGCATAATGTATGTACACTAAGTCTTGCTTGTAGATTTTCGTTTGAAAAGACGCGAAACGTTAATGGCCATCGTTTTGTTATGTCTGGAGTTAATGTTCTCACGAAAAGTAGGTTTATTTTAAGGAGATTAAGCTCCGTACACATTTTTTACAATAACGCTGTAATTGCTTGATCTTTAGCTAGGAAAGTAATTATTCTTACGTCAGAAACTTACTATTTATTTATATTTAAACGCCCATAGGGCTTTTACATACATAAAGCAATACATGTTTTGATTAATTACAGTGCAGAGTTAGAAGTGAATAAAATACAGGTAAGTAACAGAAAATATAAAGACACATGATATAGGTCAGATAAAATATGAGTTGACAAAATGTAGGTAATACAGAATATAAATAAAGTAAAAATAGATAGCCTGCCAATATCCGCAAAATCAATAATAATAGGTATTAATAAAAATGTATAAAATTGGTATTTACAATAGTTTATGAATTAAGTAGAAATAGTTCGCACATACGGCGTTTAAAGTTTGCTAAATTAAAATTATTGTCAAATACATCAATATTGTTTAAATATTGGTTACCAAGACTATGTAATCGTTGTATTGGGGAATGCAATTTATAGTTAGAATGAGATGTGTGTATATAAAATGTTAATGTTTGTCTAGTAGTTCGTGTAGGCACATGTAGATTTATTAAATGCAAGAGTTCACAGCAATCAAATTTAGAGTTTAATAAAAAGGTTAGGTCAGTTATTTTTCGTCTCTTTTCTAAAGTTGGAATATTTAAAATATTCATTAATGATAGGTAATTTATGTGCTCTAACGGGATGTTAAGTTTAAAATTTACAAATCTTAGAAATTTTCTTTGAATTCTTTCAATATTATGGATATGAATTTTGTAGAAGGGCGACCGGACTATTGAGTTATGTTCGATTAGGCTTCTTACTAGTTCCTTTGTTCAAGAATGAACCAAACTTAGGAGAATTATGTTTATTTGACAATATTTTTAATATTGACAGACCTGCATTGTACGATGCAAACAATATGCTCTTTAAATACGTAGATTTTCGTTTCAAAAGACGCAAAATGTTGATAGACATGGTTTTGTTACGTCTGGAGTTAATGTTTACACTAAAACCGGGTTTATTGAAATTTAGCTATGTACACTTTTTTACAATAACGCTGAAAGTGCTTGATCTCTAGCTAGGAAAGTAATTATTCTAACGTCAGAAACATACTTAAGCTAGTTCAAAAACACATAGCAGAATGATGTTTATTTTACAACATTTTTAATATTCAAGGACCTGCTGCATTGTACGAAGCTAACAATATGCTCTCCTTTGACATGTTTCATATTTAATAATAAAATAGCTGAATTGTATGCTGTAAAATTTAAATTTTCTTCTACGTTTGTGATGTCAAAAATGTCACGGTAATTTTCTTCATACATGAGCACTTATTATTCATGAAATATTTGTGTCTCCATATGAACCCGAACTTTATATTCATTCGCAAGCAATTTTATTGAAGGAGTTCAAATGAATCTCTTCGCTATACATTGTGATTTTTAAAATATTAATGTGCACACGAACTGTCAGAACTGGGATTTCTCTTTAAGTTATCAACTTGTCTGAGCTGTTGGTGACAACTCTGTTTGCTTAATCAAAGTGTTTTCTGATGATACTGGAATTCCAAAGATCATTTTTTCCACTTGATTTTTTTTTCTTACTTTTTTTTTCTTCTTTAGTCTTACTTTCGTCACAGTGTAATTTCATTGTGAGCATTGTCAAAATTGCAAGATTGAACCAAATGAAATCCAGATGGTGTCTTGGATAAATATATCAATTTTAATTTTAATATGTGACATCTATTGACTTTTCTACAAATCATTGAAAGTACCACTCTCAAATTAAAGATGTAAAATTTATAATTCTAGGATTTACAAATCTGAAATAAAAATAAGAACAGAGCTAAAATAAATAAAATTAAACGTACCTAATTTTTTAAAAATAATTTGTTTTTTAAATTGCCACAGCAGAGAAGCGAGCCAATCAAAAATTAACCACTAACTATTTTTAAAACTGCTACAGAAATTCATTACGTGTATTGAAAATAGTAAGAATTATTTATTTTTTAATTTTAAAATGTTACGTAGGTACGTACTCACATCGCAAACCAAATTACATCCTTTAATTGCCAATTGATAATTGTACATTTTCCATATATCAGGACTATCTCCACTTCGTCCTTTAACCTTTGCCCAGCCACGCAGACATTTCTCATAGATTCCTGGCTAAATATTCAAAGCGGAAATTGAATTCTCCAACACTTAGGTCGAAGCATTAAACATGACTGCTTAGGAGGAAAACTTTCTCAAAGGTTTTCCCGCCGGAGTGACCTATATGCAAAATCGCCTTTTGTAAGGTCTCGAAATTTAAAATGCAAATATGTGCCTCGTACCTACGTTGCCATGAGGTATCTACCAGGAGGTAGGGACTTAGCTGTGAGGTTCCACGTACACGTATTACCCACGGTGGCGTCAGGTCCTGGATGAAATATGAAAGTGCCGGCTCAAATTGTCCCTTCTCCCGACGTTACATCAAGCCGAATTTATTAACAATTTATTTATTCTAAAGATAATGTATTACATAAAAACGTAAGCTGCACATCTCACTAAAGCATTCCTGTATCGAGTTGTACAGCTTTACAATTATGGAATTAAAAAAAATTCATATTAACTTAATAACACATCTTACTAATATTATAAACGCAAAAGTTTGTATGGATGTATGTATGTTTGTTCTTCTTTAAATCAAAATTTAATTAATGGATTTTAATGAAACTTTACGTCAGAATAACATATAGGCTATAATTTATAAAGCTAGCTATTTATTTTCAATATATTGAAAACAATAATTATTGTTTAATAGAAAACGTCTAAATTTGAGAATGACATTTTGCAAAACAATGATGGTTAAACCAAAATTCAATTTTGGAAAATATTTAAATTATTAGTGAATTTATTTGAAGTATTCGCATAATAATTTGAATCGAATCAAGAATTATACATATTTTTAATAAATAGGTTAAGAATTTTGGTATAAACGTAGATGGGACCTAGGAGAAGAAAATAGATTACTCGAAGTACTAATCCTACGCAGATGAAGTCGCGGGCAGAAGCTTGTATAATTATAAAAATAAACTTACAAAAGAAGCACTTAATACAGTTATTCAAAGATTAATTACAGTTATGCGTACGTTTATAGATAGCAACAATAACGTTCTACTGTAAACCAAATATGTACAAGGTATCATCTGTGATGACTTATCAGATAAACAGATGTATTCATAGGGTAATTTCCCCCAAAGATATGTATATTTTGTAGGTATACTTTCAGAGTGACTGGTGTTTGTCAAGGTTTTGTGTGTTTTTAATGTCGCGATACGCGCCAAACGGGGGAGGTAATGAGTGGTGATAACGAAGCAATCATCATGTCATTTCACACGTGAAAACAATTTTACTGGCTATTAAAATGTGGTACACGAACGTTTTACTTCATTACCGGCTGCGCCAATGTGATATTTGTATGATATTATTCAAAGAGAGAATGCCTATTGCTGTTTGATGTGTGGCGGGAGACGAATAACAAAGAGCGCGAAATAACGAACCATTCACACACTTTTTATAGATTACAGCGAGCGTTTTTATCGCTTGCACGCATCTATAATACACAAGATTATGATAATAGTGTGAGGCCGGCGTGGTCGCGCGGTAAGACTCTCGGCTCCCAATCCGAAGGTCTTCCACATACAATTCCCCTCTCTATTCCAACAGCCTTGCAACATACTCCAACTAGGAATGCCATAGTCCCACTGGTTTTGGATAGTTGAAACTCTTGTGCGATATTCACATAAAAAAGCTTTATTACTCGGCTTTACCCGAAATTTAATCTATTTAAAAAATACGAATCAACAATATGTCGGGCTGCAGCTCTTCTTTTAGAACTGCGTTATAAAATATAATATCTGTAATCCACCAATTTTAATAGCGCCAGAGCTCACAGTTCCAATTAGGGTACGTAAAAAGCGATACAAGAGCAATAATCACGTCGTTGCGCAAGTGAAAACCATTTCAGAGGCCATTAAAATACGGTTCGCGAATATTCATTTCATGCGAAATGTATATTTAGAAATCGGTAAAGGTGATGTATTTATTTACACGTCGGTAAATGTCACAAGGCACAAAGTGCCTCACGCGATATGCTAAGGTTATATTCTATCTGCGAGTAAATAAATACTAAATCAATTCAACTCCCTAATTCTGAAAAACTAAATAAATAATATTTATTTATGTATTTATGGTACAAATCTATGGCTTGCCATTGAAGTAAAATCATGTATGGTTTCATAGTGTTTTCACACAAACGAAGTATTGAATTCCGTATTTCTAAACTTAAACTATAATATAAAATTTTATTCTATATACCTTAATCTTAATATATAAAACAAAGTCGGGTTAGTTACACCATTTATAACTCAAGCTGGACCGATTTTTATGATCTTTGATTTGTTGGATTTGTCTCCGTCCCGAATAGCAGAATAATGAGCTCTAGCGTTATGAAATTTGCATAAAAATATGAATAGGTCAAACGTGAGTTGTTTGAAAAAGAGGTGTATTTTGTGGAGTTTACCGGTAGGGAAAAGATGGGGAGTAGATTCTGGGAGGGGCGGAGGGGAGTTGAAGAGGGGGGATTCATGGGAGGGGTGACGAGAGGGGGGAGGGGGAAAGTGAAAGTGGAGCGTGGGAGGGGAAGGAGACGTGGGAGGGGAAGAGGGGGAGGAAGGGGAACGGGGACGAATGGGAAAGGACACGCGAGGAGAAACAGTTTCTTTATTTAAGTCGCGTTGCAACGCATGCCGAGCAGCTAGTATAGAATAAAACTTGGATTACAAAACAATCATATAGTATAAAGAAACTGATATTATGATTCAAATTACAATCAGGCTATTGAAAACAAAATGGAAACTAACAATTATTGTTTAAAAAGTATGTGAAATGCTTTTTGTAAGTTCTTTCAGTGCTATTAAAAATATCTGCCATACTTCGCATATTGGTTACCTAAGCTGTGTATGCGTGGTATAAGGAAGTTTATAAACGAATGACATAATTGTTGCAGTGAAATATATTTTTACTTGATGTGACTCTATTAGGAACGTAAACTGAAATCAATAGCAATAATGCAGGGCTGTCAATACGGGAATTATTCATTTTAAAAGAAAATGACATTATATACCTATCTTCTGTCGGGTAGCTTAATTAATTTTAGATTTTTAATTTTCACACAGTTTATATTTTCAATAGGAGTATGAAGTTTATAATTTATGTCTTAAAAATTTGTGCTGTATTTTTTTAAATAGAATCTGAGTTAACTTATTTTATACTTTTTGTACTAATACGGTTCCTTAATACTTTTCTAAACTTTTTTTACACTTTTTACTTGTGATTTTTTATATCTACCTTTGAATATCACTTAATTATTTTGTACTTATATTATATTATACTTTATACTTGTAACCTTATACTTACGTTAATGACACATTTTGTGACGTATGCATTTAAATGAAATAAATAAATAATGTGTGTTCATAGGTCTGTTTCAATTTCGACGGTCAATTTTGCTAATTAATTTGGGAGGCGGGTGTGGGTACCGCCGCCCCGGGAACAATTTATTGATATCTATTAATTTATTTATTTAAAAAAAAAAAAAAACGTATTGTATGGTACCTCTCCCATAGGTCATAGAAGATGTTTGCTACGTTTGGTGACTTAGTATAGATAGTGTTCATGTGGTGATATTGGTTGAGGGAGACCTTTTGAACCATCCAACCTTTCTCTCTCGACCCATCGCCTTGCACCGCAGTAGGGGGGATGGATTCATTCGTCTATCATTCCCGAACAAACAAGATTCCTATCCACCCCTCATACGTTTTCCTTTCTAGAACTTCCTCTTCTTCCTTTTCCTAAAAAAGACCGTCCACACAAAGATGATATTTTTTCCTGAGGGCATATAAAAAAAACGCGTGTTTATTGTTTCACTAATTTATTACCTAAACTAATTGGCGAAACGACCGTTTATCAAAAAACCGTAGATATCCAACTGAAACAAGCACAAAAACCGTAAATCATTTGGCGACCTACCGTAAAATATATTACCAAATAAAGAATTGAATTTATTGTCTTCGCCTGGTGATAAATAATTCTTCCAAGGAACCGAACAACTACCGCAAAGTTTCTATAAGTAGTTTGATTTATCTTTGGCTATAATAATGCAGTACTAGTTGTCAAGGATGACTTAAGGCACTGAACAAATAATTCCTAGCATGCAAACTGGTGTCCTCAATGCCTCAATGCCTTTCGACTCCTGTGCCCCAGATTTGATATAATTGATATTCAGTAGAAAGATTTTCGGTATTTAAAAATGTTTTATCAATTTCATCAGAAGGAAGGGAAATTGAGTGTACTTTGGACACACGGAAACGCCCAAAACCCAATTATATCGACTTATACACGGAGTCCGGAAACTTTTTTTTTTTTTTTTTTTAAATTAAAGAAACATTTAAAACAAAGAATAATACATACATATCAAATAAAAACATAATATAAAAACAGAGAAAAAGTCTCAATAAACTACTTTTAAGTAGTTTGTCAATGGGTTCTTTTAATGGATATACTCGTAGTATACTCGTAGTACAAGCGGGAAACTGGTGAAATTACATCATACGAGAATAAAAAAATATGTTATAGTGATTTATTTTTGGGATATTATGCCATATTGCGCTACCTGTAGAGCAGATGTGTTTGACGATGGACACTGAAATGCTGTCTGAAACTTTGGCTACAGAAGGAGGCATAATACCCCAGAAATAAATCACTAAAATACTTTTTTTGGCCGTAAAAATCTTAGATCAATGTCCAAAAATACTCTTTTGTTTTCGATCAACTAAAGAGTTAAAAAAGCTTTTGGAGCCGGGTCCACGCTTCGACACATTTTAAAATACATTTAACGTCTGATGTTAACTCATAGCGACCGATTTTTTAAAAAATTTGATATTAAAACAAATCATATTTGGACTCTAACTCTAAAACGAAAACTCAAATAATATTTTTGTTGTTGTTGTTCATACAAAGCACTGCTTTGTGGTGTGATCGGGATTTAATAGAGTATTAAACTGCCCTGAAGAAGCTACGGTTGTAGTGAAACCAGGTCGGCATTAAGTATATTATCATCTAATTCCTTATACGCTTTTAAAAATAATCTTAAATTATTTGTGTTAGCCGAGGATTACCAATATTTTTTTTTTCATCTTTGTCCTTTATAAATATATTGTCTAAATCATTTTTTCCCCACTCTCCTGCTAAATTAATAGCATAATATATTATATATATTTCATCTTAGTCCTTTTCAAATTGATAGCATTTTCTTTCGAAATTTAGTACTTATTAAATGATTTTTTTTTCAAATCAACTATGGTCACCCCATATTGTTTACATTGAAATGGGCTAGGCGCCTTTAGCTTAGTACATTAGTGGGTACCCACCATAAATGTTAATGTAACAATATTGTTCTTTCAAGTTATTATTGTACATGTATTACGTATATTATTTTGTGATATTTTTGTTACTTTGAATAATTGTTAACCTCAACACTGCCTTGTCCTAGTGAGGTATTGTATTATGAACTGTAATACCTAACATGTGAAGAAACAATAAATAAATAAATATAAAAAAATAATAGTGGTGTTTATTAAGTTATTGTTTTATTTCAAAATAAAGTTATACCACCAAATCGACTCCAAATGTGATCTAGATTCACCTATTTTTCGCTTGCACATACTACGAGTTTCCGAAAGCGGTGTATATGCATATGGTGATAATGAGTATGTTTTTGGGGGTGACTGAGCAAGTAATTAAGGTCGATATGTTTTTCCTTACCTGTGAAATTAATTTTGAACATTTTCAATATTGAAATCGTTTCAGGAACAGATAATCAATTTTATTAGCCTATCTGGGGCCAGGAATTTAAAAGTCTTGCGTAAACTTCCGACCTCAGTATTGGTCAAGATCGGTATAAATATTACTTCTAGGTATCTTGTTTTCAGTGCTTTGTCCCCAGAAAGGCGACCGGTGGGTTTCCGCAAAGTGGACGATTTATCACTTGCATTGTGAAATTGCTTTTATAAAATTACCCTTGAGAACACACCGCCATTACACATGCCAGGGCTGATTACACTGGGTACTATCACGCAATTAATACTTAAAGTTATGTTTTTAATTACCTTTATTACTTTTGTAATTAAGTAATATAGACCTCTGTGGCAGATATGTAAGTTTATTGGCTCCGATCCCATAGATCGCGGGTTCGCAACCTGTATTTTGGTTTTTTCACATATAACTAAAATAAAACAAAAATATGTAATATTTGCTCCTGTTCGGTGGACTTCTCAGTGGTCGATAAACCCAACATGGACCTGGTGAGAGATCACTATTCATAATAGAAAAATTGCTGCTTTAAATGGTTTTAGATGTATTAAGTTATATTATCCAATCAGAAGAATGTTCGAATTGTTTAATAAAACCAAACTCTGAAAGATTCAGACATATTCTGATACATGCAGTTTTTAGTAGATAATAAGTAGTATTTAGTAGATATAAATAAAATTCAAAACATCTTCTATTTAAGTACGTTGTTGAAATATTGTGAACTTTTTCTCATTTATTCCTCTATGCAACACTAGTTTTCTCATAACATTTCTCCATGTAACACTATTTGAAATTATTTTTGTCTCCATTTAATAAAAGAAACAACATATTTGTAAATGTTTTTTTATCTGTTGCTGGATCGTTTAGATATTTAAAAAAAATTATATTACAGAGAAAAACGTGAAAAAGTGCATATTGTCTAAAGTTTAGGCGATATGCACTTTTTCTCTGTAACAAAATTTAAAAAAAGTTAAAAAAGTCAAAGTCCCCTCAAATTTTTCTAAAAATATTTGTAAATATTTATTTATCTGCTAATAAAATAATTAGGATGCCAATTCATGCAAATTATCCATTTAATGTTTTTGCGTATTACTGTCTTTGTTTTCTCTTTTAAAAAGTTATTAATCTCAATACCCAGAAATCCAATGAACCCCTTTCCACTTCCTCATAATACTACCCTAATTAGGAAAGCCAATGCTCCACTGATCTCGGGGAGTAAGTAATCTCGTGTAGTATCACATTAAAATATAATATACTGCAATATACTATTCCCTTTTCCTCTTATTCCTTTTTTTACTTTCGCTCTTTATTCTAGTATTTTTTGATCGGAAATTCGTACATTTTAGGTTGAATAGAAAATCAGGCCATTGATGATTGGAAACATAAAACTCTTTTGAAAGTAGTTGAAGTCTGAATACCGTAATGAAAAACACTTGCTGATTATTTCTATTTTCCAATCTCACAGTTTAACCCTGTTTAAACGAAAAAAAGTTTTTTTAGTGGATATTTAAATAAAATATTTTATCAAACATAATATTTTCTATGAATGATTATGTTTCTTTTTAGTTAAAATAATATAGGTTTCTGTAAACGGAGAAATATGCTATTCTAAAATACGATCATTTTATTCGTAAAAACGTTTAAAACGGGACTGAAGTTCTTACGAACAAATTAACAGTGTTTCAATGTTTAATGGCGGGAAAATGTAATAATAATTTGTTGGTATACGTACGAAATTACGTATTTCAATAAATTATTCTTACATGTTCCAACTAATATACATTAAAACCCTGCTAATTTGTTCGTAAGAACTTCAGTCCCGTTTTTAACCCTTTTTACGAATAAAATTATCGTATTTTAGAATAACATTTTTCTTCGTGTTTTTCAACATAATTTTACTCTACAGGTTTGTGTTTTATTATTTTATTTATCCCAGTTATTATTTTAAAATAAAGTAGGTACAACAATTTTTTTGTTAAAAACCATCTGTAAATTATAACTCTTTTAAATTTTTTTGATTTTATATTTATACATAAAGGGCGTTTTTAAATTATATTTTTTAGGAATAAATACACATACAGTAGTTTAGCTTTAAAACATTTCGTATTTTTACAAGAAAAACTCTCTTTTTAACTTTTGAAGGTTATTCCCATCAATGTAATCATTGAAGAAGAAGATAACAATAATAATCTAATTTTTAAAATATAAAAATGAACAAGACACAGAAAAATAATAAAAGATAACGGTCGCAACTGGCATACGAACCCAGAACCTAACGTCTTACCGGGACATACACCTCTACCAATTGGGCTACTTCGATCTATTATGAGACTGTCGTAATTGTCAACTTCATATTTCAAATTTCAGAATTAACACTATTATCTTCGACTAATATTTTTTTTTGTCCCAGGTGCGACCGTTATCTTTTATTATTTTTCTGTGTCTTGTTTATTTTCATATTTAAACAATTACATTATTATTGTTATCTTCTTCTTTAAAACATTTCACTCAGGAATAACTAACACACATCATCACATAAAACTGAAATTGTTTTATAGCTGAATCTATACTATGTAAAATCTACCTTTACTTGCATTAAAATTTTTAAATTTTATTTCAAATAATACATTTTTTTTTACTTATTCTTTTGTACATTTATTTATTAAGGCGATTCATTAGTCCTTGAAATATTCGATACCGGAAGAGCCCCGCCTCTTTTTGAGAGGAAAATATTTGAAAAACCTTTTTTGGAAAGGTTGGAGAAGGTATTTTGAGTTTTTTTTACAAGTTGATTTCGTAAAGGCTTGTAAAAAACAATAACTCTTTTCTTACGCGTTGTTTATTATAAAATCAAGGAAATTTAAAATTGATTGCAACAAGTTTCACGGAAGAATATAAAATGCACCGTAGAGGAGCGTTAACTGGCATAAAATGCACATAGTCTTTATGCCGGAACGCATAAGGTCCAATTCCCAATTCCAAATTCGTTTAATGCCACCCATTTTGATTCATGCATGAAAAAAGCAGCGTCAAATTGCATTGTTTTGGTAGTTTTCTAAATACAGGCATAAATATTAAATTTTTTTGCCGATCATTTTATAAAGAATTTAATTTACCACATTACACAATATAACTTTATCCGTAAAGGACTTTATAAGTAGGAGATTTCGCACTTGAAAGTTTTTTTATAGGCCTGATACTTTATTTTTTCCAGACTTAAATACTAAAATAAAAATACTAAATTTAGGTTTAACTTACTAGGCCTAAATGTGTTCTACTCGCAGTATTTAATTGAAGCTTCTAAATTATTTCTAAGCGATCTAATTTTCAACCAAAAACACAGATTTTGCATTAATTCGCTTGGCTTCATCTCACTTAATACATAATATTACATTTTTGTTAATTTACAAACAAATCCCACATGGGCAATGGCAGTGCGTTAGTATACCTGGGACAGTTAAAGCAGCATATATTTTGAAATTTTATGTTCATATTATTAAGTTATATATTGGCAATAATCATCTAATGTTACTAATATCTTACTAATATTATAAACGCGAATGTTTGTATGGATGTATGTATGTTTGTTACTCTTTCACGAAAAAACTATTGAATGGATTTTAATAAAACTTTACAATAATGTAGCTCATACGTCAGAATAATATATAGGCTATAATTTATAGAGCTAGCTGTATTCCATATATTAAAAATTATTATTATATACGGTTTAATATAAAATGTCAAAATTTGAGAATGACATTTTGCAAAACAATGATTGTTAAATCAAAATTCTATTTTAGAAAATATTTAAATTAGAGATTTCATTTGAAGTACTCACCTAATACTTTGAATCGAATCAAAAATTATAGATATTTTAAATAGATATGGGTCTAGAAATTTGTTATATTTAAAGATGGGACCTAGGAAAAGAAAATGGGCTACTCGAAGTACTAATCCTGCGCAGACGAAGTCGCGGGAAGAAGCTAGTTGTTCATATTATTGACGAGTGAAACTCGTGAATATTGAATAAATCGTTATGAATTGAATTCAACCATTCCCGGTGACACCAATGGCTTCATTAGGTTAGACACCGGACAAATGGAGACGGTTTTTCTAGAGGTCCCTTTATTGGTCTGTGTAAGAATTGGTTAAAAAGGTCACCGTGCGGTTCCCGTACAATATGTATTGTACAAGCGGGAAGGGTTCCCAACTCTTTGGAACAACACACAGTGAGCTTTGTGACGCTCTCTCATTCATTTATTTAGCGAGGAGCCAGCGTGCGAGAAAAGGTGCAATACAGAACGTAATTGAAAGAATTTCATATGAAAGAACCATATTTTCCCATATAAATGAGATGTGGCGTAGCTTTTCACGTAAAACTAAAAGTAGTAAAATAGAGTGGTAGATATTATTAATAATAATTTCAATTTCGGGGGCGGATATGGATTGAACCATTAATTGGATAACCTCTATTGGTTCGCGACTTAGCGTGACTTAGCCGGGTTCATAGGATGAGGTTTGTCTAGGTCTTGGCGGCGAATACGTTTGCCCACCTACTGATTGGTAGAGACTGGTTGAGGGAGACCTTACCTGAACCTCTACAGCTGGACTCTCTCGGCCTTGCACCGCAGGGATAAATTCAAACGTCTGTCACTCCTGGACCCATTGACCTCCAGATTTCTACCCGTCCCTTATACCTTTACCCTTCCCAGAACTTTCTCTCTTTCCTTTCTTTAAAAAGATCCTCCACACAGCACCCCGAAAGATGAAATAGACCCCGAAGGAATCGATACAAATGCTAACGTTGAATCCAAAACTATGAAAAGTCGAATTATTCAATGGCTAATCTTACTTCTTACTAATATTATAAACGCGAAAGTTTGAATGGATGTATGTGTGTTTGTTACTCTTTCACGAATTTTCTTTCTTTAAGAATTTTGGTACAAACGTAGATGGGGCCCTGGGAAAAGAAAATAGATTACTCGAAGTACTAAGTATTACTATAAGAAGCTAGTATTTTATAATTTAAAACACAAAGATTTAAAAAAAACAGTTTGGTTTAGTATGTTGGCTTCAAATCCAAAATGAAGCTTTGTATGAAAAAGGTCGCACAACCGTTCCTGATAATACCCTTTAAATGTATATTCATCCCCCTTGTTGTGCAGGTGTTTGGCATATTTCTTGAGAATCATTATTACCCCTAACAACCCTTGTCTTTCATTCTAATTCCCCTATTGGCCTATAACACAAGACACAAAAATCCCCCTTCAACCTTCCTTCAAAATTTAATTAAATTTCGATGGTAAAATACAATAAATTATCCTTTAAGGGTTTTGTTAGAAACTTGCTAGGGAAAACGATAATAATTTACACTACAATATTATTTAAGTGAGAAGAACTCATAGCCGCGTTTATCTCTGTCATTAAAATGGTAAGTAACCTTCGTAACTACCACAGAGCTTTAAGTAACTTCCCAGCCTAAACAATATTCCCGGTTAAATTTATCCAGGTACAAGGTAACGGCGGCGTTGTTTTGTTCTTCAAATTGAACAACTTGGCATAAAAACAGCTTAATGTCAACTTTTTGCAACATTTTTTAAACGATAAAAACATTCCTCTCTCAAATATACTCATTTTTATTGTAATTAAAGAGCTATCTTTTTATCAGTCTGATGAAACTTTGACAAATTAAAAATGGCAAATTGTTTTGAAAATTAACGAAAAAGTATTTTCGTTAAATGAGAGTTTTCTAGACTGCTTTAATTCTTTGTTAATATTTATTTTAAATGAATATCATGTTCAACCTTTCTGTTTATCATAATAAGCGTCTCTTTCATCTCAAAATTTTTGTGGTCTTAATGAAATTTCGCAATGAAAATAACAGCTGTTCCTAAATAATTTTAGTAAAAATATGGAACGCAAGAAACGGTCTATTTTTTTAGCAAAAATGATTATATTTTGTGAAAAATTTTTACAAAAAAGAAAAAAAGGAAATCAATGAAACTATCACAGATCGCCATAATATAACTTTTTTAATGTATTTAATCTTCGCCATACAAAAATAATGTTAGCCATACATAAGAAAATATACATTTGTAATAGTTTACGCTTATATTTTTTATAAAGTAACTCACAGTTTTATTTTAATCCCACTCTAGCGAAACGATAGAAAAAGCTTCAATTTATCCGAAGCAAATTTTTTGATATTAATAATAATTCAGATTAGACGTATAGATTAATCGAAAATAGTAATTTCACATTAAGCGTCGCCAAGGGTATTTTTAAATGTAAATAGTTTTAGATGATTCTTGACAAATCGACGCTATGAAAGTATAATTAACATTATTGAAAACCCTCATTAAAACCATATTATTAAGTTTTATTGCTCACTTGTTATTGTATTCGAAACTGCTTACGAATTACAGCTTCAGATGCACTTGAGAATGGACTGTAAATACTAAAAATGAAAAGCTGTTTGGTGAAATTGGGTGATGATAAGTGTAGGAAAAACTAGGGATGCAAGACAAAGGGATAACCAATAACATACCACTGTGCTTCTGCGAAGGAGCACACAACACAATCAAAATATAGTTCCCCCTCTATAACTCAAAGTAATTATCTCCACAGTAAATCGATTAAGTACAAAACGATATTTTTTACTCTCGAGATGATCAAATACCTTCTTTTTTGGTGAAAATTTTAAAAATTTTCTGTAGTAAAATTAAAAAACTCATACCGTCGAATTTTATTACGGTGACATAAACCGAAAAAATTGCTTTATAGCCAATGAATTCACCTATATTTAAGTAATCATCCCACGTCTTTAGGGTTTATAAATAATTTATAAAACAATCGTACACATTGGAAAATGATATGTTCTCTAGGTTTTCTAGTTAGAAACTGACCGGGGAAGTTCAATTTTGCGTCCACATTAATATTTTATATGAAGTTTCATGTAAATGGTCTAATTGAGGAACACATATACAAATATCTATAACAAAACTGAATTTTATAAGTTTTCAAAATGTTTTTTTTTCAATGTTTCATATGAAAAAAAATTCGTCATAAATTAATTCGTTTAATGCTTTATTTATTGAAAATAATGCATTTGCAAACGTAATAATCTCGAACAAAGTATTACGTCGTAGTAAACCAAAAAACACTATTTTGAAAGTATTCACTTAAGTTTAAATTTTAACGACATTTAAAAACATTAAATACATTAATAATTCAATCACTATTACACTGGTTTATAGATATGTTAGAATATTCACGAAAACACGGATATAATTATGTTTTAGAGGATAAGATTTTGACCACCAGTCGTTTGAAATAATTTCGATATTAGACTGACCACAGATGCCAAAAATAACGAAGAAGAGTGACATTCGTTGGTCAATACTTGAAGTAAGCTTTCAGTTATCAAATAATCTTAATTGCAGGACGCGGGAACATTTAAAAAAAAATCCATTTTTTTTAACGAATCTGGGGAATACTTTCCACATTGTGGCAACAAAGCAATCCGAGGCTTTGGAAATAGTGCCATAATGTGGCGAAAAGCGTTCGAGTGGTTAAGTACATAAAAAAACACCAATAACTGGTATGTGGTACAAGTCTGTTTTTTAAAAACAAATGCACTCGAATTTGCTATTTTTCTTGCCATTGCCCCAAATTTCTAATACTTTTCCAGTAAGGTGATGGTTCTGGAGAGGCAGGTCCTAGATAAATGACATCCCGGTAGAAACTGTGCAAATACTCTTTTCAAAACCAAACACCTTTAAAAAACAATTTGTGACCTTTGCAGTTTTCATGCTAACACTTTCAAGGATATTGTAAAGTATTTGTTTATTAGCTTAATGTCTCATTCACCTTGACAAAAGTTCCATCCGCCTAATTTAAAAGTTTTAATTAACTCTTCCACTTCCCGGAAGCGAAGTTTAACTTCTGAAAAGCGAATTCTAATGGCTTTCTGTTTAGGATAAAACTTTTATTTTCTTTCACAATAAATAGAACGTAATTTCAGGCAAAAATATTTTTTTTGGCTTCATTAAAACGGGCGGTTCTAGTAAATACCCAATTTCAGAGGGGGATGAAGGATCTCTACAACAAACAATTTTTTTAAATTACTTTTATGCCACAAAAAATTATTCATATTGTTTTTCTCGTTTTAAAAACTGATATTTTTTTGTTAATTTTTATAATTCATTGTAAGTACATTTTTTTCTGGCTTCATTAATTCGCAATGTGAGATCCTACACAATACAGTTTGGCTCAAGGTTCTGAAAAATGATTCTACATTATTTGCTTAACTTTGTACCAATTCAATATGTTGTTTTTGTTATTTACCACATTTTTCCATTTTTAAGAATCTCAAAAATGTTTTCGTATTATAAATATATTGTGATACTTTTAATAAATATACGTACCATAATAATAATACTGTATTGTTTAAGGTTTTCGTGATCTACTAAAAATATGATGAAACATTTTTTGCATATGTGAAAAAAATACAAATTAATAAAATAGATGGAGGATTGCTACGATTAGTTACCAAATATCACAAATTAACTAACCATCACACCGTTTACCGCAGGGGTAGACAGAGAGAACGGACGGAATAAAGTATTTGGTTCACTAAATCGTGCCATGTCTTTCGGACGTCTTTCTTTATTGCATTTTTTGTTAATGCCAACCGCGTACAAGCTTCCATTAATGATGTTTCTGCGTTTACAATTCTTTCAATATCCCAATTAGTCCTTCCATCTCTCTCTTTCAAACACCTTAACTTTAAACCTTCAATTATTCATTTTCTTACATACTTCGTTCACCCTAGAAACGTGAGACTGTAGATCTTCCATACTGTTAGAAATTATTATATATCAGGCAACATACTTTCAGATTACCCATTTTCACGCCCAAGACCACGTCTTTCAATTATTGCGTACAAGTATTCATCTATGGATTCAATAACCACGGTGACATTCCGCAGCCTTGTTTAACCACCCCAATGGCCGAGTTGGTTAAGGTGCTGTGTCCCGGTAAGACAAGAGATCCTGAATTCAAGTGCCAGTTGCGACCGTTACCTTTTTATTGAAGTAAAACATCTTTACGCACGCTTGACTTGGGGGGTAAGCTGGCGAATGCGTTACGAAAAGTGTAATGCGTTACGGGCGAGGCGAACGGGCTGAATCACACTGTAGAAGCAAGAGAGCGCAGTGTGCACATTTTCTTTCTCTCTTCCTCTCATAGCCAGTGCATGAAATATCCCAGTCAGTATTTTGAAATACCAGTGACGCGCCAAACGCGGGGGAGAGCGGACGTCGATGTGTACGGCTTGATCGGGCGAGGCGAACGAAAATATATTTAAATAAATATTTGTAGAAAATTAATATATGTATATACGTGTATATATTTTAAACATACAAAACATAAATATATACATACATATAGATGGAGCTAAAGAAGTTCTACTTCAGTCGTGTGGTCTAAAGCACACTGGTATTTTTTTTCAGTGTCTTGTTCCGTTTCAAATTTCGTTTTGATTTATTAGTATTATCTTCTTCTTCGATGATACGAGTATATTACACGATGAAGGGTATAACCTTGAAAAGTTTTTCCAATACAAATTGAATTAGTATTTGATTGAAAATGTAGCCCGTTTCTGTATCCCATATGAGGCTTTGATTAGTCTAGCTTCTGACGAAGTGATGGGAGATTGGGATTTGATTACATCTTATTTGCATTGCTTTGACAATCCGTTTGCCTGAACAGAGGTGGACCTATATATCTGGGGGGCTAAACAAGGAATGAGCTTTCCAGTAGAGCAAAATTTGCTTAAATTTTCTCTACTGGAAAATGCCACACGTCAAAGCCAATAGTGTGAGTTAAAAAATCTATAATAGAACTGTTTAACATGTATAATAAATAGTTCACCATAAACATATATTATCAGAACCACTCAAATTGAAGGATTAGTGGTTCAGAAATGTACCAATAAATACGGTGAAAGAAACCTAAACTGTATTGTATCCAAAGTATTTATTAAACTACCAATGACATTTAAAAATAATTCCAGCCATACTGCTAAAGTCCAATATAATCTAAGAATTTGGCTATTAGATACAGATGATTTATATTGATGCCGTACTGAAGTCCCTGTATTGTTAATTGGAATTCACAATAGGACTTATAATTTTATAAAACCTCTTGTATTTATCTATGTCTATACCTAATATGTATGTGACTATTCATTTGTATACTTGTTTGTGATAAAACGCTTATACTGCTATTTATTTATTTACACTTGTACTATTCTATTAATTTACTAGGTTATTACATTTAATGTTGTCTACATGAGCCTGTTGACATACTACTAATACAAAAGTCAACGCCTTAGAAGCCCGCGGAAAATATTTTTAATCTCTGCAACTATACTCAATGCACCGACTTTGAAAGAGGTCAACCTATATAATATCTCTAACAAGTTAATACTCGTGGGAGAACCCATGCACTTTTTTATGCCCGGAAAGCATTATTTTCTATTTATTGTTGTCAAGTTTAATTTGTACAACTCCATTTTAATTTTAAAAAAATATGTATTCAATAATATTATCATTTAATTTATGAAAACAGTTTATTTTTAAACTAGTTCAATGTAATTATTATTACGCGTGACAGCTGTTTCACCTCCTGAAGGCATTATCAAACTGTGGGCAGCCCGTTTGCGTTGTTTTTGGGGTGATATGCATTGTTGCGCTACCTCCTTCTTTAGCCGACGTTTCGGACAGTGTTGCAGAGTCCATCATCAGGGCAGATCCGGCAGATCCGACGATGTGTAATTGTTAGTGTTAAGTGGGTGCTTATTTATGTACACGCATCCTAAATACTTTTCAAAAATTCAAATCGCTCCAGTCTAAGACTTGGCGCCTGTGAGTATGCTGTACCCCACTGTAAAACTAGGTTGGCCCAAAGGCATATTAGTTTTATTGCTCCAAAAATGCATAATTCATTACGTGCAACATTTAAAGCCCCCACGTGTCAAAATCTTAAATCTTATAAAAAATATATCAAAACTTGGCTAAAAAACACTGAAACAAACAGATATCTTTTTTTTATAAGATTTAACAAAGCCATTAATTATGTTTATCATCAGACAACTTTTAAAGTAGAAATATTATATTGCTTGCTATGTTTTTGTTTTTTTTTTTTAATTACGCCTTTAACATTAATTCTTCATTAAATTTTACAAATGCAATAATAACAACAAATGCTGTTATTTTGCTCTATGTTTTAAGGCACTTTTACTCTTTTACTTTTACTCTTTTTATACCTAAAAATAAACTAAATTCTTAAATCTCCTATTAACCATAAAATTATAAAAAATGTATATTATACCCACGCTCAGGCATTTGCCTTTGTGGGATTTTTTTGTTCATTCAATATTATATTTAAGTATGTTATATACCTTTTATTATTTTATGTACCATTGTATCAAAAAATTTGTAATAAAAAAAAAAAAACCTAGTATTAAAGGACCGGCCAGTTAGTCCAACATAAACAGCGTTGCATTCGTCAAACTGGAGTTTATAAATGCCACCATTTTTTAATTTGGGTACTTTACTCGTTGAGTTTTTATGAGATTTTTTTTTAATAGATCATTCTAATTAAGCATTATTTTCTGCCTACCAGAACGCGCCAAACAACAGAGTGACTAAGCATTGACAATCGAAATTTAAACATCACTTACAGACAATTCAGCATACTATTTTGTGACGCATTTGCCTAAATTCTAACATTGACATTTTCTCCGATTCACTGCCCAAATTTAAAAAGAGCATCATGTCAATGATATAAACTATTCAATGCGCATACACTTCTCACACCTACCAACATACTCACACATACACTCACGCACATATACACTACGCACATCACCCGGTAATTACAAATAAGACATTCAAAGAAACATATCATAGGTACCCACCATGAAATATCATTTAATATATGTAAACTGTCTTATCACTGTAACTAATGTATTGTTTTTTCTGTAATATAAAATAAATAAAAAAAAAAAATAACTAAAAATAAAAATGTCACAAAATAGTAATACGTGATATATTGATAACAGTTTAAATAAATAATTGATTGAATAGTTGCTTTTTTCAAGAGAAAACGAAGCAGAAAAAGAAGCCACCTGTCAAAAATGGAGGCTTATCTGGACCAGGTAGACTCACAAGATAGTCTGAATTTTCAACAAATCAGTTCCAATTTTAAAAATAGCATTTCTAGTATACAAGCTTAGCTTTTATAGGAATTCTTTAAATAAAAACAAATTTGTGAAAATGTTTTATATATTATTCATGTAATTATTACTCTGATATCTATTATTTTTATATTTTGTACAAATAAATTTTCAATAAAAAAATCTGTTAAAAATTTTAGATTATAATACGTACATAGGTTATTTATCGCTTGTCGAAATTTTTCAAACAAACAATTACAAATTTGAAAATGACGCTTAAATTAAAATCCGAGTTTTAGAATTCATTGATTACGGGTTTCTTTGCAACGTATTTGCCTGATTGTAAACATTTAAAGAAGGTAACCACGAAATAAAATGTTAGAAATTGCAAAACTTGAAACGAATTAATTTAAAATAGAATGTTTGTGTCCTCTCCAAGATCAGGCGCCCAGAAGCAAAATCTTAATTAGTTAATTACTAAATCCGTCCCTGAATATAAGCAATCACTGCGTTGGCGGATCACTGAGTTGACTCAGAGTGCTGATTCCTAGTGCCGCTCAGTGACCAGTGTATCGGTGTATCGGTGCAGTGAGTCGCATTAAGGGGCAAGTTTGCTTTTCCGTCACTAAAGTGCGTCTTATAACCAGCGGCAATTGGACAATTGGCGGTCACTGGGGCAATATTGCATGACCAGCCAGAGGAAGAGATCATATCCTGCTGGCCAGCGGATCGTAATGGATACCACAATGTAATAAATACAGTGCTGCTGCTGTGCAAAAAACTATTTGTCGAGGGCAACACGGAATGTTATTTAATCACGTGATTTCAGTTTTGTGAATTAGGGGTAAACTTAAAATATATAGAATGTTTTTCGACATGCTGAATATTCTTTCATTTCATTGATATTAAAATACTGAAGGTTATTAAAGTAGTTTATCGAAATTTGATAATCTTCAGAACTGAATTATATTTATTGATAGACGTGTTCAATGTGCATGTATTATAAGCATTAGCCATTGTCTATATCCTATATTTATTTGTAGTATACATAGTTAATCATCATATATCTGCAATCATATATAAACATAGCAGCCAATAAAATATGTGTTAAAAAAATGAAGATAATGTTGGTAGTTTTCAGTCGAAGTTGATACGGTTAAATATGACCGAATGGGAAAGGGACACATTAGCTCAGTGGTCAGAGTAGTAGCCCGGAAAGCTGAAGATCCTGGGTTGAAGTCCCAGATGTGACCCGAACTTTTTGTGATTTTTCAGTTTCAGATTTTCGGTTGAGTTTCGCTATATTGTCTTCATTAATTAAAATATTACAATTTGAGTTTAACTCATTAAGGGGATACCCGGCGGGGATTTTTCCATACAAACGTATTCCCTATTTATCTCTCTGGATTTTAACCCTATAGAAAATATTGTTTTTACATAAAATATATATTATAAAATATTTTTGTTTTTACTTTTTATAGAAGTTATGACCTTCGAAAAATCAATAAAATTGACAGGCTTAAACGCGCCGTGAAAAGACGTTCAGTATACAAACTAGACAATGTTTTTAATAGTTTTTTTGTAAATAGTTTTTTCTTATGTAGTTGGTAAAAAAAAAATTGAAAATCAGTTTACTTTTGGAGGAGAAAAGTGGGGAATACAAAACCTCGATTTTAGTTAGGTATTAGTAGTCCGAGGTGCATTGTCCCTTTCGCTCAATATCCGGTGGAGTAAGAGCAACAGTGACAGCAAAAATTTAGTAAAATCTATTTTTGAAATTTCTCCACCACCGGGTTTCATCTTAAGGTAAAAATAAAAATTATTTTACGTATTACGCGTAAACAAGATAAAAGGGCGGTGAAAACGTACACTGCACAAATACATTATAAATGCTAATCTTTTTTATTGCTCCGACTATCGCTGTTACCTATACGGCAGTTCAGTTTTTTTTTAAATAATTTTGTTTTTTTTTTTAATAATACCAATTCTGTATTTTTGTACCTCCTACGGAAAGACTATTAAAACATTTTATTCCTTTTGTAAATATAATTATTATGCATTTGTTGTGTAGAAAACATAGGAATCCGGATATTATATTAATTAATTGAGAGCAGGATTCTATCGAACCAGTATTTTGGGATTTGCATGAGATTATTGCATGCATTTTCCTTTGCAATTTTCTAGTTCCGATCCTTTAATATGCTGATCGTGTCGAATTAAAAAAATATATTTATAGCTTACTCCACACCAAAAATTTCGCTTAAGCATTCACCACGGGTTAAGATTTGATCACGTACTTTTCTATATTACGTAATCTGGCCTAACAAATGACTTGTCAAATGAAAGAATTGGCCAACCAAAAAACATTGAACTATATTATTTAGAAAATTCTGTACATAATATTTTACGTGTGGTTTTACACAATCTGCGGAGTCGAATATCCTTTTTTAGAAAAGGCGGTTAGTGGATTAAATAAAATTCACGCTGAACATATAACGGCACATCAGCTTAGGAACATATCCGAGTTTTTCAACGTTCTCTTATCAAAGCTATTGGCTATCGATATGTCTGTGATCCTTTCGTGCTATGGTTGTGACAAAAACTAGACTGCTGCAATGGCTCTTATTTCGATAGTGGGTTAGTTCTTTGTTGGTTTGGTTCACAATGACTAAGTTTCATTAATATATTCGACATCAACTGTTGTTTCTACGTAAGCGATCTGCAGTTGTCCCAGGGAACGATGAGAAGTTACCGAAAGTTATCAATCCTTATCGATCGTGGGTGCTAGGGGGGCAGGAGTGACGACTTATGAATCGTTCTCTCCCCCTATGGTGTAAGGCGGTGGGTCGGCTGGAGAGACCCACGTTAGATTTCCCTCAACCAGACTTTTCCGATCTGACCTGCCACGCAACTGGAGGGCAAAAAAATGTGCCGCCAAGACCTAGACGAACCCCGTGAACCTGGGCACCCCTGCTAAGTCACCAAACGTGACATATTGCAGAAGTGTTGGTTATCCAACAAATGGTTCCCGGGGCGGCGGTACCCACGCCCACCTTCCAAATTGGGAAATATAAAAGATGTGTAACATGATTCAATAATTAATTTTATTTTGCAAACTTTGACTCAATGTCTAGATTTAAGCCCAAAAATCGTAGGGATTTTGTTTCTGGATGAAAAAATAATTAATCATGTTTAGATACATTAAAATCATTCACGAAAATTGTATTCAATTTTTGATGATTCTAATGTTAATTTTATAACTTTCTATCGCCGTTTATTGAATCGTAAAAACAATTTATTCGGACACATCGAATTTGTTCGCAGCATCTGCAGAAGAGAGATAAGGGGTCTACCGGGGACCCCGGGGGCATTTGTCCCAAACGGACAATTTTCCGATACCATCAAATCAAAACCGAACCGACAGCGAAGTGGACCGACGACTTTTATTGCACCATAACTCATTTGTAATCTAATCAAATGCCCACATGCGAAAGTGATATGGAATGGAATAGGTAGAATTATAATTTATTTTAAGATTATTCCTAAAAAGATTATCAATAAAAGAATCAAACTAAAAAATAAAACAATCTAAACTGAGTTAAAATTTCGTAAAGAATCATCATAAAAATAATACTTTAAAAAAATCAACGTTCTCAACAGAATGTGCGCTTTTAATATACTCACATTTACGGATCGGCGACGACACACAAAAAAAAAAATAAACGTACGTTTCTTATCACAATAATGCTGCATCTCTTTTTTACATATTAAATAATGGTGAGACAAAAGATGAGGAACACAATGTACTTATGTCTGTTTTCTCCAAAGTACTACTTTTTTCTTTAAAGGAAACAGACGTGCATTGTGTTTCATCTCTTGTCTCACCATTATTTACAGTGCAGGAAAGAGCTGCAGCAATATTGTGATAAGGAACGTACGTTTATTCCTTTTTTGTATCGTTGCCGTTCCGTAAATGTGAGACTATTAAAAGCGCACAATCACTTTTTAAATTGTTTCCAGTGCCAAATTTCGACGATATATTTAAGCATGTATAAATGTAACCCATATTCTTTATATTACATTTAAAAAGAAAAAAAAATGTGAATTTAAAAATATAAATGTTATATTCCCAAACTTAGTCATATAACCTACCCAAAATGCGCTTACTTAGTTTTTACTTTTAAGGTATAATAGGGTGGGCCAGAAAGATGGGTCATTTTAAAATCACCATTGCATCCGAAGGGAATGGGGGAGCAGTGCGCGGGTATATTATTCGCATTAGATCTGCTCTCTATAGCTTCCTTTCTGCACTACCAAATTTTCTTGATGTCTCGCTCTTAAAAGTAAGTGCACTCTTAAAGTTAAGTGCATTGCACTTTATAGTTTGTTTTCGACGTTAAAGAGCTGGCGAAGTAAATTAAATTGAACTTCTTAACACATATTATTATTTTTCATATTGAAATTGTAGATAGCTTGCTGTAAAATAAACCCCTTAAATGGTACCAAGACCATACTAACCGATTTGGTAACGGCAACGGATAGCTATTAAATTTGAATAACGGTTATTTTAAGGTCAGATTAAAATTAATTATGTTCAACAACTTGAATATATAAATTAAATAATTACAAATTTCAATTTGGTGAGGTCAAATAAGTTAATAAGGTATTGTCACGGTTCAAAGCAAGAATAAAATAATGTACTGATTAGTCAAAGACCTGAAATTTTCTCAATCTCAATAAATTGATTTTTTACGCTTAATTTCTTTAATGTACCATTTATTGAGCCGTAATTAATAAAGCTATTTCAATGTATAAGTTTGTTTATTTCCTATTTAAACCAGTCGAAGTAAGATCGGATAGTATGATTAGGTCATAGTTTAACCCGTTTAATCACAGGAGACCATATTTGTCCCAGCTCCATAGGTCTCACAGAAATCGTTGTTTTTCCCTTACTATCATAGTCAGAAACGTGATCTAAACGGTATTGGAAAGAGAATACAACAAACTATATATTCAAATCTAAAAGAAAACCACAAAAAAATTAAAATTTACCCCTTTATGAAACCAAAGTGTCCGATAGCAATTTGAAAAAAAATTATGGAACTTTGTGAATTTTTTAAGATTTTTTTTTACATGAAACGAAAAAAAGTGAGGTGACAGTAAGGTTTATAATTCATTTATCTAATGAAATAAGTATGTGTTTTATTTTTTTTCATTATCAGTAATTTTAGTTTGAAAAAAAAGTAAAGTGAGCCATTTTTAAAACTTTTTAAAGTTTTCGAAAAAAAAATTATATTTTAAAAATACATAGTAATTTTTAATATAGAAATTTGAAATCCTATTTCATCACCTTTCGAAAATAGTTTTTAGTTTTCGAATACGTTAACAAATGTTCCATTTATTTGGATTTTATTGCAAAGCGGGAATATTTTTAGCCTCTGACAAAATACGCCAATTTTTTAAAGTTATACAAAACCTTATATAAGCATGTAAACGTGTTAGGTCGTATCAAATTTTCTGAATGGTTGTGACCAGCATTTTTCAAAATCTTAAGAAAATGATAATTTACGCGAAATTAGGACGTGTAAGAAAAAATGCAAATGTTTTTTTAAGGTTCCATGACACCTCAACGGATTTGCATATCAATACCTATTCGAAAGTTCTTTAAAGGTGATGAAAACAAAATAAAATAATTTGCCTGTTTAACTAATTTAACCTAATGTAACGTATTTAACCAAGTTTTTAATTTTTATTTTTATTTTTCATTACTTTTAATGATTTTTCAAAGGAGCGATGAAGTTGTACATTGTTGAGTTGTTCAGTTATGACGGTTCGGTTTTGAAATAATAAAGATGAAATTAAAAAATAAAATAAATAACTCTGAAATTTATTTTATTTTTGTACACAATTTGCTTTGTTCAGAAATGAGGGTTTTTGCAGACTTTGGTACATTAGAAAATTAACTAATAAAAAAATTGAAAATTACAGAGATTGTCTTATAATAATTGAAAAATTCACAGATTTACTTGAATAACTTGAAATTATGAGAATATTTTTAATAAACTTGAAAATTACAGAGATCTTCTTGAAAATTTTGAAAATTACACTGAACTTAATGAAAAATTAGCCGGAAATCAAATTTCTTCACTCCAATTTGTGTATGGATACTTAGCCAATTGGAAAGTTGAAAACCTTGTCTAAAATAGATAAATAAAAGAAGAAGACTCACCGTTTATAAGGACGACCCACACGGCGAGGAAGGCGACTGCCAGCCGTGATCTGGTATTAGCTAATCCGTTAATTGAACACGCTGTCCGGAAGGACGCCATCTTGAAAGCTTTTTCAGGTAGCTTCCGTATCCGCCGGCAGCTCTTGCAGCCCAGCAAGGTGTCTCCGCGCCTAGTTCCAAATAATTTTAAAAGCTTTAAGCTTTATTGCAGCGCGACACTGTGTTTTTTCTGTGCTTCAGTTTATTTTATAAGTGCATATCTGTAATGAAGAAAATATACGTTAATTTATATTATGCATTGTTTATTATGTTGGCGGGAAAACTTATTCTACGTTATTCTTTTATATATTCAATAATATTTTCATTTAGTTTATAAAAAACAGTTTATTTTTAAACAAGTTCTGCTGTGTAATTTTTAAAAAGGCATTATCAAACTTTTTTTTCAAACGAAAGCTTTCCAAAGGCATTATCAAACTGTGGTTAGCCCACTTACAGACGATGTATTTATATTATTAGATAGGCATTTTTATTATTTATGCCCTTATTGATTTCCGAGTAAAATGTTAATAAAATTACTCATATTAAGAGCGATTCACCAGCGGCTGAGAATAAAAGTTTAAAAATGCTTGCAACTGTACAGGAAGGTTCCAATGAGAAAGATCGATTATTCCCGTATCAATTTTTTTAAATAAATTCAAGTAAGCATAAATATTTTTTAAGCGTATTTAAGCGTAAATATTTTTTGATCATAAGTATTTATGATTTTTCAATAATGTCTAAACAAAATATGTGTGTAAAATTTTTTTGAAATATTTTAGTTTTTAAGACTTTAGATAAATAGAAAAGCTGAGGTATTTTTGTCACAAAACACGTTCTAGGATTTATTTTTTAATGATTTTAATTGAACTGAAATTAAAATTCTCAAAACTGTTTTTTATTAGATTATGTATTGATTTATTTTGTTGTACGATTATATGATTTGAAATTTCTGTTGTTTAATAGAATCTATCGTTTGAAAATTGAACGACCAATGGTTAGTATATTAATAATTATACCAACCTTAGTATATTAAAAAAATAAACTCAATTTTTCAAAACTTTAAAACTGCGTGTACCAGATAAAATAACAATCTTTCAAAATCAATTTTTGTTTTTTTTTGTAATAAAGAGTCAATACGTTTAGAATTTGATTTAAAAAGGACTATTTTCCGGTATTCTCTGGTAATATCCTCTTAAAGGTTATTATTAGTAAAATGTTGGAAATTATAATGGATAATATCCATAAATAGAGTTCTACAAATTAAACTTGATAAAAATAAGTAGCATAACTTGTTTATAAATAAACTGCTTTTATAAATTATTGGATAAATTTAAAAAAAAAATGAAATGGTTTTCCACGTATTAAACTTGATAAAAATAAATAATATCACAGTTTTTTTATGGATAAAACGCGTTGTAACAAATTTGAACCGAACACAACAAGAAAAGAACATTAAACATCTTAACATTTACATTTTAAACGATGTTTGTTTTAAAACTCTCTGATTTTAACCTGCAAATAAACCCAATTATCGTAAAATTTGATTAAAAAAAAAACTTTTGTGGAGCTATTTTCCTAATTCCTGCAAAAACGTGCACAATAATAATTCTCCGAGAGCGTTTTATGCATAAATTGGTCCTGCTTTCATTACCCCTTCTGCTTGAAAAATTTAATAAAGTAATTTTTCCTGAAACAAGAGATTCTCTCTAACAAGGAATAGTAGAACAAAAAAAAACTGAAAAACGGCTGAAAAAAGCTGAAAAAAACTGAAAGCTTTGTTTCCTCGTCCGATGTTCTTTTGTAGAATTGAAACAATGAGGTTCTGCCAAAGGCCGTATGTGCAAGTGGAGGCGCATTGTTCCGAGTGTGGTTAAATGTACTTGGAGATTTTCTGATTTCGCAATCTACACGATGGAAGTTTATGAGAACATTTTTGAAGTAGATTATAACCGAATTTAGAACGTTATTTGTTTTTTGTTTTATTCGTACATTTTTTGAGCTTTCGTTATTTCTCGCAGATTCATTTGCCACGTTTTAGTCTCTTGTGGCCTGTTTGCACTTGGCAAGTAGTTTAGTCGAGTGGCGAGTAACTCGCTACTTGACTGACCAAAAAGCGTTCGCATTACAGTCGAGTACAGTACATTAGTGAGCGGCGGATCAACGGGCTGCAATGCAACAAAGTAAATACGCTAATAAAGCTGATTATAATGCTGCTTATTTTATAAGAGGTGGAAGAATGAATTAGCGAGATGAAAATAATTAAGATCAACAAAAATTTGGGTGATGGGTATGGGTACCGCCGCCCCGGAAACCATTTATTGGATAACCAACACCCCTGTCATAGTCACCCCAAGTGGTTCGTTACGTTTGGTGACTTAGCAGGGGTACCCGGATTCACGGGTTAATTTGTCTAGTTCTTGGTGGCGAATGCGTTTGCTCACCCACTGCGTGACGGGCAGGATCGGGAGAGGCAGTTTGAGGGAGAGCTAACTTAGACCTCTCCAGCCTATCTCCAGCTAACTTAGACCTCTCTCGCCCCATCGCCTTGCACTGCAGTGGGGGGAGTGGATTCAAACGTCCGTCATTCCTGGACACATTGACCCCCAGATTCCTACCCACCCATCATAATTTTTTCCTATCCTTATTATTCGAAAATACGATCACTTTATTAGTAAAAACGGGACTGAAGTTCTTACGATCAAATTAACAGGGTTTCAATGTTTATTCTTACATTTTCCCGCCAATAAACATTGAAACCCTGTTAATTTGTTCGTAAGAACTTCAGTCCCGTTTTTAACCGTTTTTACTAATAAAATGATCGTATTTTCGAATAACATTTTTCTCCGTGCAGAACTTGTCTCCTTCCTTTCCCTTAAAAGACCCTCCATACAGCATACCCAAAGATGACATAGGCCCAGAGGGAATTTTTTTCCTCAGGGCCTTCTGGGAAGAGAAAATGTAAGAAAAAAAGAATTGTAGAGTAGCATCTTCGCTCCAACGCGCAACGGGATGACATTTGCGTCTACTAATGAACTCTACTAAAACGATGGGTTCGCGCATGTCTGTGCGCAGGGACGCATGGTGGGGGGCGCTACACGCCCGCAAAGTACATAAAAATGGATTGATTCTACTAAAGCGCTGACAACTACATATTCTACTAAAATTATGGTGTTCGAACATGGCTAGTTACTAAATTACTAGCTACTCGACTAAACTACTTGCCCAGTCTTTACTGTCAGCGTCAGTGACAACACGTATTTTGCGACCGCTGAGTATTTATTTATGCAAGTATTGTATTTTACATTAAATGGAGCGAGTACATTATGTAGTAAGGCTTCATATATGGCTCTTCTAATCGTACCATTACACGTGTAAATATTTCACGTCAGTATTTACTGATCAGTATACTGACAACAACCGTCATTATTTTTATGCCATTACACAATCTCAGTATACTGACATCAGTAATGTTGTCAGTACATCATTCGCATCAGTATTTGAATACTGAATACTGATACGTGCAATGGTAACATAAGAGACTTAATTATAACCACTGGAGCGATTGGTGCTCAGTTTTTGATTTAGCCATTCGATTTAATTAATATCATTCCTCAAAATATTATTATGGAAACATATAAACTGTTTACTGCCGCTTAAAGCTAATGAATCTACCTAGATTTCATCATTTATACCATATTTGTAGGTTCGTTAAATTTGGTCCAATTTTGGACCGATATCAATCGTAGAAAAATAAAAGCGGTCTAAATTTGGACCTAAGCGATTATTTAAATGTGGTATTGCACCACGATCTAGAAATCTTTTCAAATTGCACTTTTGTGTTTGCTAGTAGTTTACTGTATAAAGAAAGATGTCTGGGTTGATGATTTTTATGTTTATCTCGCTTGCCATAGAAAAAGAAGAAATAATGCTTCTACAGAGCAGCTTCCCAATTTAAAAACTCTGTCTGTGTACTCAAGCACTACAATACGCGGGAAGCAGTAGAAATCTATTTGGCATATTAAAATGTGAAATTGAATCTCCCTGCATTTTCTGTCGACAATATTCGAGTTCAGGGCGAAGGTTTTATTTGTCCTGAAATATTGATTACATATTTTCCCACAGTCTTCAATATCACGTTGATTCTGTATGATAGTCTAAAATTGAAATAATAAAGGTATTTTCCAGGAGCTTGCTATGGATTTTTGGCGATTCTTAACTGTGATGTGTCATAATTATTAGTCTATGATTAATTCTCACATTATTTTAGTTGTCCATGGGCTCTTCGGGTCACATGTTATCGTTTTCGAGATGTTATTTTCTAGAGCTCCTTAGTTCTAAACTTAGCTTTTCAGCTGGAAAGGACGTCAATCATCCGGACCATAATTATAAATTACGATATGTCAATAAAAATTCACTGTGATTCAAAGAATCAAGGCATAATGTGTCATAATTAGTCTATGATTAGTTTTCACATTATTATAGTTATCTATGGGCTCTTCCGGTCACGTGGTCTGGTTTCCGAGATGTGCCGAAGGTAGAGTGGCAGAGCCGTTATAATTCTAGAGTTCCGGAGACAAAACCTAGCTTTCAGTTAGAACGGACGTTCGTCCTCCGAAATATACCTTAAATTACGATACATCAATAAACAGTCACTGTGATTCAACCCAAGTCTCTCAATAAGGGAAATTGGGGAATTGTGGTCCCACTACTTATAAATTACAAATGTCTCTGGATAGGACGTAAGATATATTACACAAACATTTTTATGCAAGATATACAAATGTTATGCGAGATTGTGAAAGTCTTAAAGAATATACTGTAAATAAATGAAAAGAAAATACTTTGTTTTAAGTCACTTTATTTTTATTTTACGTCTACCGATTTCAGGATCTCCGTACCACCATCAGGAGTGTTACAAAAATAATGTCTAAAAATACATAAGTACACATATATATATATATATATATATATATATATATACATAATGTTGTGAAAAAAAGGGACAGTATACTAGAGTGGGACAGAGCTTCAGTTGTTGGAGGGAGGGAGTAACGGGGGATAAGTGAAGACACGGGGAACATACTTAATATTATTATTATTTTTTTTTTAAAAAGAAAGACAAACATTCCCGGGTTACGAATAACCCAACAACATTTGAAAATCTCCTACTACCACCACACTAAGCGGTAGATGTTGCTTGTGTTGTGGTGGAGGACTTAGCCAGCCGAGGAATCGAACACGGAACGCCTGGGTGAGACCCAAACGCGATGCCCACTGAACCACTGACCGGTCTGAAGGTTAAATTTAGTTGATTATTAATGATTTCTTCTTTTGAATTTACTGATTTTTTTTATTTCTAAAGCTTCCAAATTGTTAAGTCTTAAACCTATTCCGTTCTTATGTAGGACTTTAATTTCCGAATCGTTGTTAAAAGTATGATCTTTATCAATTAAATGATCTGCGAACTATGAAAAACCTGAACTAGTTAAGCTTTACGTTAATACTTAAAACAAAGTATTTTATTTTCATTTATTTAAAATGTCAAGTCACAATGTGTTTGTTTTTTTTGAAAAAAAAAAAAAAATACTGTACTTTCTCCTGCTTCTTCGTCTCTCTAAACCTCATCTTGAGTAAGAAATAATGACATTTTCTAGTGGAAGTAATGCTTTTACACGCCTCCGTGATCTATTCATTATGCGTAAAATGATTTGAATAATATTTGTGCTGTCTGTATTCCAAGTTAGTGACCCTTTGAATGATTTGGTTGTCTGCTAAATGGAAAACTTTAATTCTCAGGGCTTTGTTTTACTTCGGCTGTTGTTGTGATAAATCTGTCTACAGCTTTACTGCTGGAAAATTACTTAATGGCTGAAACAATCAATTCTGAATTATTAGGTAATTTTGTATTTTTGTAAAACCTTATAATTGGATAATAATACTAATAAGGCTATTGGATAATAATACTAATATGAATATGGAATAAAAAATAATATCTCATTTAATTACTATTTCTAATTTTGAAACCTTTAATTCAAGGTGAAATTTCAGTTTGTTATGATATTTTTTATGGCTTAAAACGCTTTTATAACTTATTTCTTATTTCACATTTAATGACCGCAGAGGGTTTTTCTTATGACAAGCGTCTTCAGATTGGTAAAATCTGAATTAAATATATAATGATATATCTATACAGACACCCAGTATACACCATAGATTTATTTCATATTGTACCAGTCTGAAAATGCCCGTCGTAAAGTGAAACCGGTTTGAAAATAAATCAAAAAGTGGAAGAAAGTTATATAAATCTATGAAAAAAGTTTTTATTTTACTATTAACTCCGCACATCTTTGGGGATACTGTGTGAAGGGTTTTTTGAGTAAAGAAACAAGAGGAAGTTCTGGGAAGGAAAAAGTATGAGGGGTGGTAAGAATCTGGGGGTCAGTGTCTCCAGGAGTGACGGCTGTGTGAATTCATCCCTACCACCGCAGAGCACAGCGATGCTCCGAGAAAGTCCTGCTGAAGATGTTAAAAGGTCTTCCTCAACCTATTTCTCCTGATTCAGTCTGCCACTCTGCTGGTGGGCAGATGAACTTAATAATTTCAATTTGGGAGGCGGGTATGGGTACCGCCGCCCCGGGAACCATTTGTCGGATGACCAACACCTCTGCCACAGGTCACCCCAAGTGGTTCGCTACGTTTAGTGACTTAGCAGGGGTGCCCGGGTTCATGGGGTTAGGTTTGTCCGGGACTTGGGGGCCTTGGAGTGGGAGTTATGGCTTCACGCGTCCATCACTCTTGGACATATTTATCCCCAGATTCCTACCCACCCCTCAAACCTTTTTCCTTCCCAGGACTTCCTCTCCTTCCTTTCCCATAAAAAACCCTCCACACAGCATCTTCAAAGATGACATATGCCCTGAGGGAATTTTTCCATCAGGGCCTCCTGTGTGAAGCAAAAAAAAAAAAAATTGGAACCAAACCCAATGAACCTGGGCACCTCTGCTAAGTCACCAAACTTGGCAAACCACATGGGCTGACCTGTGGCAGAGGTGTTGGTTTTTCAGCAAATAAGAAATATGTAAACATTATCGTTCAATTAATCTCGTTAGTCTTAATTTAATTAAAAAAATTGTTTAATTTAATATTTTTTTAAATAATTATCACGTACGCAGTCCGTATATCACGCGGGTGTTGCTTTTACGATTGCTTAATGTAAACAATAAAGTTAAATTTGGGAAATAAAAAAGCTCGTAACCGTACGTTGTTCCCCCTTCATTCATGATCTAACAACATGTTTAAACATTATCCTTCATGTAATAAATTACTCGTAATCTTATTAACAACGTGATATTTGCTTCATAATTTTCCGCCTTTACACTCGAACCGAGCTTTCATACGAAATATCTAAAGGAGATTATGGAGCTGTGGAAGATACCTACATTATGAAAGTAATACATTAATTTTAGAAATTATCATTTATTTTATACCAAAGTTATATTTTTTTTACATTAACACCACAGAGAAGGTTCTGGGGAAAAATCATTTCCCTTGGGCCTGTGTCATCTTTGGGGATGCTATGTGGTGGGTATTTTAATAAAATTAATGAGAGGAAGATCTGGGTAGGAAAAGGTATGAGGGGTGGGTAGTAATCTAGGGGTCAGAGTATTCAGGAGTGACTCAAGTATGAATCCATCCCTCCCGCTGCGGTGCAAGACAAAGGTCGAGAGATACCAGCTGGAGAGGTCAAAAGGTCTCTGGTAGATAGGCGCATCCGCCGCCAAAGCATGAACACACCTCTCCCGTTGAACCGGGGAACTCCTGCTAAGTCACCAAACGTAGCGAACTACTTAAGTTGATGGTTACCATAAATGGTTCCTGGGGCGGTGGTACCCATACCCACCTACCAAATTGTAAATTAGTTGTTGAAACACAATAAACTCTACGTACAGCTTTAGCGGAAGATACTATCAATATGGCACTGGTGTAAGACCACCATTCAAATTGAAACCTTTCTTGAAATGGATTTATCCGTGTTTGACTAGATCTGTATATCAGATATTTCCCCACTTTCCTCTTCCCCATATCCTTCCCCACCCCACTTATCTTTAGCCTCACAACGTATCTCAACGGTGGACGCAATAGTCTCACTCGCTCTTGGTTCGAAGCAATTGCAACCCTTGCTTTAAAAAAATCAATCAAACACGTAGATGTGAACTAACTTCAAATAATAACCCAACAGAAGAATTATAATAAAAAGTAAAACAAAAATATTTCTATTTTTGATACGGACAATTCGTGGTGGAATTCCATTATAATAATATAATTAAACAAATACAAAACTTATTGAAACTTAACTTTAAAAATTCTTTATTTACGTGGAAATAAGTTTTATATATTTTTAAATATATACGCAACAAATTTTCCATATTTCTTTCATCATTGCAATATACATACAGATTAAATTCAAGCTTTTTCGATTCACTGAATCCCCGTTTTTCTGTTTTTTGTTGTTTTGTTAACAACCAACCCGCTGTAAACAGAAACACGAGCAGGTCTGGTCACACAATAAAATAACGGAATATCCGCAGACAGATGAAATTGAATCCTTCATTTTTTGCCTAGGGCACACAGCGAGGAATTTATCGAAGTGCCCCGTGTGAAGCAAATTGAAATGAGTGATGCTTTATAGCTATGCTTTTCACTGCGCATTTTTCTTTTACGTGAAATAAACACAACATGTGAAGTGAATTCTGAAACCAGTGAAACAGTAAATAAAATTAGCAATGATTTTATTTATTGGCAAATAAATTTTCATTATATTTTTGGAATAACGCTGTATAAAGTACCTACAACTGATATGATTAATCCCGACAATATTTTCTCAGAGGGTCAACATATTTCCGCTGTGCAATAAAATCCAAATAAATTAAATATTTCTGAACATATTCGAACATTAAAAACTGTTTTTGATAGGTGATAAAAAAATATTAAATCGATATCAACATAAATCAAGTTTTTAAAATAGCTCACCTTACGTTTTTCTTAACTAAAATTACTGATAATGAAAAAAAATAAAAAACACACACATATTTTATTAGACAATGAAATTATAAACGTTGTTGTCATTCACGTTTTTTGACGTTTCATGTAAAAATAATTAATAACAAATTTCTAAAGTTTCATAATTTATCGTAGTAATAACTGGAAGTTAAGATACATAAAAATACGCCATGTTATTGATTTTAATGTGTTTTATAATCTGTGGTGTAAAAGTTTGTCATGTATTTTCAACATCCTTCAATAGATGTCATTAGTATAGTTAGTTATACGTAGTTATGTGATATTTCAATAGATGTCAGTTAAGTATTATTTTAAAGGAGTATCATCTATCACCGTTCGTATCTAATGTACGAATGGTTACAATAATAGCCAAAGGCACACGGTAGACGGACAGACGCCATTAGTGTCGTGGGTCCGTAGCCCCAGAATAACTTGAGAATAGAAAGGACGTCAGGTTTAGTTAAATATTCATTGTAAACATTACGATAAACTTCAATAAAGTATCTTGTAATCTCAAGGAACCGCGATCTTATTTGAAAGTTTCTCAACACATTTCAAGTAGTCTTGAGTACAGTAATGAATAAATACTACATAATCCTAAATACTAAATACTTAATTATCCTTGTGAAAATTCATGGAAAATTTTATGACCACGAAAATAACATCAAAGTTCGTAAAAGTTATTCGTAACAAAATTTATAGTAAGCTAGCGAACAAAAAAATCACGAGGATTTGTGAAGATGGAAGTATTTTTTTCATATTTCGTTTAGATTTATTGGTATTTTCTTTTTCTTCGATAATATATTACACTATATAACCTTCAAAAGTTATTTAAGATTCTGTTCCAATAAAATTAAAATGTTCATTTAACCTTATAGAAAAAGTCAATAGGTGTTCCATATAAATTAAATTGGATATTTTTATCCGAGACAGTATCTAAGTTATAAATATATTCATTAGAAATTTGCAATCATTAAAAAAGATAGCAACTAAACATAGGAAAAATTAGTTGAAAATAATATTATTAATTCTGAATTTGAAATATGATATCGACAAAAATGACTTAAAACAAATTGGAGGTCCCAATGGCCGAGTTGGTAAGATGGTTTAAAAACAAATAAATTATATGAATACCCCACAAGAGTCCTAACTGCTCCCGTCTGGAGCCAGTGAGACTATGCCATCCCCAACTGGGGTATGTTATGGGGCTGAAGGTAGCGGGGAGGAAGGTGGGAAAGTACCTGGCTATACAGATTTGGTCAAAAAAAAGGCATTTCAAGCAACGTTTCAATTCTGGATGTTGGTATTACACCAGGGCGATACTGAGGGTACATTCTACTCTAGGGTATCTAACACAAATCAATCAGATAAAATTGATCTCCTGATCGCTAGTCGAGTACCTTATACCTTGACCACGGAGGCCTTCAAGTACGTGTGCTTAGATAAATAAAAATAAAAAAAACAGTTTATCAAAAATACATTAATATTCATAGAAGCGTAATATCAAAATGAACTCACTTTATTGTCGAGAAAAGAATTTCAGATTTTGCAAATTTTACAATACACCTGTCATTTTTCCAGAAAAGGAATAAATCATATTAAAAAAGGAATTTAAAAGAAGCCTTAAAATCGTTTTCCTTTTGCTGTTAGTCAGTTCTCGCAGGCATTGATCAATGATTCACTTCCTGACTAGAAGCTCTGAGACTCGTTTCGCGCTTTCCAATTCAGCGATGGAAATTTCATACATTTTCCATTTTTGTTACCATTTTGTAACCATTTTCCATTTGTCCGTTGCTTATGGGCCGGCACGGTACACCGGCGTATCGTTAAGGAGCCAGACGTAGGCATTATTATTTATCTTATTAAATTATGAATGCTTCTCTGTTGCCTGTCTGTGAGCCGCCCCATGTTACGTCACAGTAGCGGAAAGCAGAAGGTAGTGTAAGTGTACAGGGTAGTCCTGTAATACAGGGTGGTCCCGAGGGGGGAGCAAAGGAGAGTAGGGGTGGCAAATACTTATTTAATGTCACACGAAATGCACACTTGTAATTAAAAAATGTAATTTTTATTTTTGTGTAGATTGTGAAATATTTTGCAACGCCTGTAAAGCGTTTTTTTTATTATACATTATTTTTCGTCTTCAAACCCAGCAAACTTATTTTGTGGCAGAATTTTAATCCAAAATTAATAGAATTCTTCGTTTAAATCATTTTTATTGTTTTAAAAACCAACATGTTTCATAAGCAATGCTTACTTTATCAGGTTTTACGTAAATTTAGTTTTAAAACAATTTGGGAGGCGGGAATGGGTACCGCCGCCCCGGGAACCATTTATTGGATAACCAACACCTCTGTCATAGGTCACCCCAAGTGGTTCGCTACGTTTGATGACTTAGCAGGGGTGCCCGGGTTCATGGGGGTAAGGTTTATCTAGGTCTTGGCGGCGGATGATCTAGACACACCGAACCCCAGATTCCTACCCAACCCTCATACCTTTTTCATTCCCAGAACTTCCCCTTCTTCCTTTCCTTAAAAATACCCTCCACACAGCATCCCCAAAGATGACATAGGCCCTGAGGGAAATTATTTTCATCAGGGCCTCCTGTGTGGATCTAATGTAAAAAAAAAGTAAGCCCTGATGAAATAAGCATTGTTTACGAAACATGTTGGTTTTTTAATCAATAAAAGTGGTTTAAACTGAGTATTCTATATATTTTATCTATATATTATTCTATAACTTATATTCATTACCTATATAGGTACCTACCTAAGTACCTACCTAAGTACCTACCTAAGTACCTACCTAGGTACCTATACAAGTACCTATACAAGTACCTTTATATGTACCTATATAATTACCGAACTGTACGGCCAAGTAAGTGATCAGTTCCCACCCTTTGTGGTACTTAACTCATAAATATGAGCATGCTCATGGGCATCAAATGTACACACATGCTCTTAATGAGCATGCTTATGTCAAAAAAATGTCAACAAATGAAGTAAGTTCCATTCACCAAGAACTAAACAAAACAATGTTATTGCTTGCAATGCAATTATTTAAGAATCTTTTAACTAAAGAAAATAAAACAGTTGATTTGGGTCCAAGATGTCAACAAATCCATAATAAATGACTAAATAATAAAAATAAATGCTAATTTTAGTAGTATTTTATTTCAATAGATTACAAATGAGATACAGAATGTATTGTTTGAAAACAACTATTTATTAATATTTAGTCTCCGAGCCGGTTTTGCTTGAACGCAAGCTTAATAATATATTTCATGTTAACAACGCCTCGGGCTAATTTGTTCGCTAAGTGGGTCGTTCATATAGGTCTCATTGAAATATTTGTATGTCCCTTACTATCATAATGAGAATTATGATCTAAACGGTGTTAGATGAGAAAATATGCTTTATATTCAAACCTAAAAGTTAACCACAAAACAATTAACCGCTTGGGCACATAAGATTGTTTTCACGTCAATTTAACGTAGCTAGACATAGGAATGACGTATGCACCGGACCTGAGTTATTTTAAAATTAACACCTTTATGAAACTAATGTTTCCGACCGCAATTTGAAAAAAAAAATATAATGAAACTTTTAGATTTTTTTAAAAGAATTATCTTCACGTGAAACTACAAAAAGTGCGGTGACAATAACGTTTATAATTTATTTGTCTAATAAAATATGAGTGTGATTTTATTTTTTCTCATTATCAGTAATTTTAGTTAGAAAAAACGTAAAGTGAGCCATTTTTTAAACTTTTTAATGTGTGCATTCAAAATTTTATTTTAAAATTTAAATGGTTATTTCCAGTAATATTATTTTATTTTTTTTTAGTTTTTGGAAAGATTTACAAATATTTAATTTATTTGGATTTTATTGCAAAGCAGAAATATTTTTTTCCTTCTGTCGAAATACGCCAATTTTTGAAGAGATATGGCATTATCATTCTTACCTATGATGTATAGAATTTAAACTGTGTGAACGAGCTTAAAAAAAAGAAAAAGTAGAGTCACGTGGGGTAACCGTACGCGGAGTGTAAGTGTTCGCAGTGATGTTTCCGACAAGATCGTGCCTGTTTCGCGCCCGTGCGTTTCTTAATTCAATAGCGTTTTGGGTCGCATTGAAGCAGGACATGTGTACAGTGAATCCTAATTTGAAAATAAAAAATTGGTAGGTAAAATACTTTTTTTCGTGCTTTTCTTAAATTTTTCATCTCCGTTACCGATGTGTGATATTGTGTAACCAACTGTGTCAGAGCGATGTGGTATATGATCATTTTTGGTGAAATATTGTTAGTTACACGGGTGCAAAGTGGTAATTCTAATAAAGATAACCACTCATCTGATATTTAAAGTTTGTTGAATTTTGGTCTGATGGGGTAAGTGTGCTGGGGTAAGCGTACGCAGTTGGAGGAGTGTAAACACTGACCCCTCTACATAAAATTGATTTTGTAGCATAATATTTTAAGTCTCGTTATTTTTTTACAGTGACATATGACGCGTGTGTATGTGAGAACGCACCCGAAAGGTCAGTGGTCAGGTCTCCCAAGAGCAGATTGAAACTGCAAAAAGGCTTATGGAAGAGGGGAAGAGTCAGCGGGTTGCTGCAGATATTGTTGGGATCAGTAAAGCCACTCTGCGCATGGTGGCATGAGAACTACACAGGCTAAGATAATGGGCAATTTAAGTGTTATAATTGCAATGGAGGGTAACTGTTCGCGGTGCGAACACTTACCCTACGGTATGCGAATACTTACCCCGCACATGGGGTAAGTGTTCGCAATCGACATGCATGTAAACTTTTTGATTTATGAACCTAATGAGATGTTTATGTTTGTTTGAGATGCCTTAATAATGAATCATATTAATAAATAAAAAAATTAAGTAAAATACCTAAAGCTTTTTAATACAAACATCCAAATGTAAAAATTGCGTACGGTTACCCCACGTGACTCTACACCCCTGGCATACGAGTTAAAGTTACACATGAATGTTTCTTAATATCTGAATTATTGAACAAGTATATTTTTAAACTTCTCAATAAACCCCGTAGCACCTCCGTTATTACGTATTACATATTATTATCTAGTCTCTCTCACATGAGTTTACCCTTATAGAGAGAATTCAAATTGTCGCACGGGGAATCTACCCGGAGCGACATTGAACAAGTCTCTGTTTGCACGAGACGTCTGCCGAACCAGTTTCAGACTGACAGATCACAATAATCCGCCATATTTCTCGGCAAATTCCTACTTTATTAATAATCTCCTGCTCTAAAAGAACGTTAAGAAAGGCGGGAGAGTAAATAATAAATGTTCGGCAGACTAAAAAACAATGTTTTAATATTATTTTTATAGACGAATGAGTTCCTCTTACTATTTTAAAATATATTTTGCTCTGCTCAGAATTATTTTAATTAAATATGCAATTTATTATTTCTTTTTAAAGTAGGTAGGAAGGTACCTTTCTATTTAAATGATAAATATTGATGTAGGCACCAAATTTGTTCTTATACATAGATATTTAAAATTTAATTTGAAAAATAGTTTTTTATCTTACCCTTTTGCGCCCAAAGATTAAAATGTGGAATAACATAAAAACACAATTATTTTTCGGATAAACTATCTATTTACACAAAAAATATGCTTTTTTAAAGTTAAATTTTCAAAATAAAATGTAGTTACCGTCATTAGCGGAGAACTGAACGCGATTGGCGCTAACAAAAAACTGGATAAAGAAGCGAATCTAGTCGCCCACAATGGAGTGCTGGTATCTACTCTGATGTATGAAAGTGAGGCATGGAACTGGCAGAGAAAGGATGAAAGTAGACTGAAAGTTGTAGAAATTGAGATCCATGATGCGTATGTGTGGTAAAACCATGAATGATCGTATGAGAAATGTGGATATCCCCAAATAATGCAAGGCCGGTGTAAGCACAATGAGTAAGATTAAGAAAAGGGACGCTCAAATTGTTTGAGCATGTAGAGCAAATTAACGAAGAAAGGAGTCTAAGGAGATTATGTATGACGTAAATTTGATAGGTGGAAGAAGTCGGGGACTTGAAGTGAATAAATACTTGAGTCGGGCCATGTCAACAGTCAGAATAAAAGAAGAGTACGTATGAGATGTTGTATGAATGTGAATGAGGTAAGGAGTGGTTTGACGATCCGTCCTCTCTACCTACCCTTGCTGGTAAACGGCGTTATTGTAAGTTAGTTAAATTTTCAAACTACAAAACATTAAAAATTCTGCAATACTTAGAGATCTACAAATACCTAAGAAACTTCTTGCTTTAAAAAAAATACCAGCATTTAAATGTTCTTGCAGTCTGATTTTTTTTCTTGGAGTGTCGTTGGAAAGGTCTTTGTCTTAAGATAAAATTTCAAATGTCATGCATAAGGCTATCTAGTCTGGAATTGGTCTAGGACGCGACGAAGGAAAGTACTCCGAATGCAGTTGAAATAAGATCCTCTTGTTGTATGCTCGCTAACACTTTGCATGGGATATTGCGACGGGATTTCGTATTGAAGTAAAGAATATGTACACAAGTGTAATGACAGATTAAGAAATTAAAGCATTCGTGCGTGCTTAACATTTTACAACCCACTTTCACATAACAAAGAACCCAACGCTCTGATTTGCTCCAATCATGGAATTTTTTTTTACGAATTATTAGAAAAAAAAAGAAGTTGATCAGGTTGCTAAAAATTGAATTTGAGGACAGTAAAACTGAAGTTAATAGGCTCTGGAGATGATAATAACACGTTTTTTTAGAGTACAATGTCGTTTTACTTTCTATTTATTCTTCTTTCTGTAATTTTTTCTTATATTTCTTCGAGATTCTTTCTTGCATTTCGACGTCCTTCGTGGTCGATGGACAATCCGGAAGACGCTGGTTCAAACCCCCACGTGCGCAAAAACAAATTTTATTTGATTAATTTATTATTTATTAATTTAATTTAATGACCGGTCAGTGGTTGAGTGGGCATCGCGTTTGGGTCCCACCCAGGCGTTCCGCGTTCGATTCCTCGGCTGGCTTAGTCCTCCATCACAACACAAGCAACATCTTCCGCTTAGTGCGGTCGTAGTAGGAGGTTTTCAAATGTTGTTGGATTATCCGTAGCCCGGGAATGTTTGTCATTCTTTAAAAAAAAAAAATTGTGTTCTTTCACAAATTTTCTACTATTAGAATTATAAATAGCATATTTGCAGCATGTTCTAGAGTGGAAGATACTCTCAGTATCGCCCTGGTGTAACACCACCATTCAGAAATGAAACGTTGCTTAAAATGGTCTTAGTCGTGTTTGCTTGCCAGATCTGAATGGCCAGGCACTTTCCCAACTTCATTTTCTCATCCCCACTACTTTCAGCCTCACAACATAATCCAATTGGAGATGTCATAGTCTTCCTGGCTCCAGACGAGAGCAGTTGCAAATCTTGTGAGGTGTTCACTTAAAAAAAATATATATATATATATTTTAATTTAACGAAAACGCACATACGTATAGTATACCTTTATCCCGACCAAGAAACCACTGGTTTCGGAACGGCTATTATGTTGATTAAATAGTGGTGAAAGTATTCAAATTGATTTACTTTCATAAAATTAAAATCACGCCACAAAATGAATTTGCGATTATTGAAAAAGATTTATTTAAACATCTGGTTTATGGCCTTGATTTTCGTTTTATTCGACTATGCATACAAAAAACATAAAAATAGATACCTCATTCATAGTTAGTACAGGAATTATAATTATTGGGGCTATTGTAGGGACAATTTAAAATGATATCATGAGTGACATGACATCATTGCGTAAATTACACAAGTTGAATTAAGAATTCTGAGATGTCCCAGGACGAGTTCTTGATTTGATGTAAAAAAATTGATATACTATAGCGTTTATTGTGAGAAGATGTATTAATGTGAATAAAGAAAAGAGTGAGCCAAAATAATTGTAATACACGGAAATCTGTGATTGTGAGTTGGTTAATACGATCTACTTTCATTTCCACGTGTAATTCACCAGAAACGTATATAGGATTTCAAAAATGAAGGCATTTCATGATTTAAAAGCAGAGACGTAGTTCTGGGTTCTGATGTTGCTAATGTACCTACGTAATATTTCAAAGAGACGGGTACCACGTACCTCCATTAGGCAAATATATTTGTTTTTCAGCGCAGACATAGTGTAACTTCTTCCCGCATTACGATCCGCTCTTGTAGAGATTGCAAATTTAAGAGTTTTTTTAATCAATTTTACCACCAATAATTCATTAAGTATTTAACCATACCGGTTAACACATGTTTTTTTAAATTTATTTTCTTATACAACGGTTGTTGAATGTACGCTACAGATTTTTTTTTCGTACACTAAGCTACACGTTTTGCTGATAATAACAAAAAAAACTAACTGTTTTGACTATAGCTACAAAAAAATGTTTAATTTATTCACTGTTTTACATGTTACACAGTTTTTTGTGCTCTCGACTTCCGAACTAGGCACGTGTCCGTATTATAAGTTGAAATATATTATGTAAATTTTTTTTGCGAGAAATATCAAATAAAACAATTTCTCGTATTTTTTTGCTTTGTTCCTAGAATTTTTGTTGTGACGAGTAAAGTTAAAAACATCCCTCTTTTTATTTTATTTATTTATTTATACTGGGTTTTTACGGATGTTCGATATTTATACTGGGTTGTTACGTGAGATCAATCCTGTTATAAAAACTCACTTTTCATACAAATAGAGACATACAATTACAAAAAATCTACAATTACATACAATTAAATACTGATACATACTATTAGAAAAACAGAAACATCACAAATAAAAAAAATATAAATAAAATAAAATACAAAATTATATGCAAGCTTCTCAAGTAATACATATTACAATGAGAGGCAAGAGACATAAGAATCACGAGAGGCATACAAAGAGAGACAATTGACACAATATAATTAGTTAAACATATTTTTTAACAGCGCCAGCGCCATCTTTTAATTTTGTTCCCTAAGTTCTGACAAAATCTTCATATTAATTTAGCAATTTAAAAACGTTGTGCTTACTTGAAATAACAAATTCAAATATTTAACATATTTACTTCGTTGTAAATAACATAATAGGTCTATGTGAATATTTTACAATTCATTTTATTCAATTTTTACTTTTAGAAAAAGGAAAATTTATCCGTTATTTTTCACAGTACCAGAACCAATCGCATATGAGTTATGTATAATTTTTTTAACTAACCTTTTATTTATTTGCTAAAATTATGCTCATTTGAATGGAATATCGCTACTTTACAATGAAGTGTCAATTCCCTCCGAAATACACCTAAAAATCCTATCGTTTGTTTTCTTTGTTATTATAGAGCACAAATGTATCAAAGTAATGTAATTAACACGAAATACCGGTAAAAAGTAATGTAAAATGACGTTATTACACATTTACCTGTATGGCAATCCCTAGCCCGGCCGGAGCGCTATGTGCTGAAATGAAAATGAATAATTGAGTTCGTCGGTAGCAAACTTGATTTGGCCGGTCTAACAGGGGGCCGAGAGACCTGGGATAACAGGGACCAGAGACCTGCGACTAACTGGAACCAGAGACCTACGACTAACTGGGACTCGGGACCCGTGAACTGTGACCTGCAACCATCCTGTCGCGATCGGGGGACTCTCTCGAAACGAAATATTTCATCGTGGAATTCATTAGCAGACAGAACGAAATTTCCTCAACTACTTTCCTATGTATGTCCTCTTGGGCATCCAGTAATACCGAATCAATCAAAACTTTGAAACTGTTTGCTACTTTTTGGTACAAATGTGTATATGAGGATTATTCAAGATTGGAAAGTCTTCTCGAACGTGGACGGAAAAGTTTTCTATATTGAAGTTTTGTTTGATTAAGAAGAAATAAATATCGGCATTTTGATAATAATCGATCATATTATTCTCGTTAGATTAGTGGAAATGGAAGTAATAGCCAGTCGTTAATTAAATTAGCTCACATTTTTTGCTCGTTTTGGGTATTTGCAAAGACTTTTGTTATAATTGTATTTCGGAGGTAGTCTCTAGAAAAAAAACTGCAACTTGTCACCGGAGACCACAATTTTATTTTCATTTGTTACTTTAAAAAATGCCAGGAATCACTGATTAAACTACTCACGATAGAGAGGTTTATTTAAGGTCATGATTAATACATAAATTAAATGAAAATAATAAACTTTAAATATGATTTAAGATTTTCACCGCCAAAAGTATTTTTGGGATATTATGCCGTGTTACGCTAACTCCTTTAGCCGACGTTTCGGACAACATTACAGTGTCCATCATCAGGGCAGACACATCTGCTGTAATGTTGTCCGAAACGTCGGCTAAAGGAGTTAGCGTAACACGGCATAATATCCCAAAAATAAACAAAAATAATAAACTTTGTTTACACCCTTGCGTATCTGTTTAAACATAGTTTGTTATTTTTATTGTAAATGAAGCCACAAAGTGAATTTTCAATTATTGAAGATATATTTTATTTTATTAAATTGATTTAATGATCCTCTTAAAAATGTATTTATGGTTTGCGTATTTCTAATAAGACTAGGTAGGAAACTTGAATAAGTGAATGTCCGAAACGTCGGCTAAAGAAGGAGGTAGCCCAACACGGCATAACACCCCAAAAACAAACAACGGAAAAGTGAATGGCATTTTATTATTTGTAAATATTATAAGGAAGATTGTCTCTCACAGCGTAACTCTGTTTTTTTATACAAATCTAGAATATTAAAACTTTCACTATTTTTTATATATTTCACTTTTTTTACCAAGATAAATTAAAATTTTCACACTTGACCCTCAAAACAGGAGGTAGGTGTATCTACATGATATTTCGAAAAACCACCCCTTCCCCTTTTCCCACCTCTAGCAGAATTTTAATCCTTCTTGAAGCAATTTTGCACCCTTTATTTGACGTTCAACATATGGGGAAGTATACCGCCTACATCTGATTTCGAAAAATTATGTGTAAAGCCGGGTAATGCCAGGAACTTCGGCCTATGATAAAAAAATAACTTGTTTTATTTAGTAATTTAATTTAATTTTAGTAATTTGCACATCAAAGTTTACAAATTACTAATTAATTATAACACGTAAACTATATTTCCTTCTGTTGTATGTGGCTCCTTAATATAATTTTAACCTACCAGTTGATGCATACTTTAAGGTTTCCAACAGCTTATTATAATACTTCATACCTTTGTACAGTTAACTAATTTGTTTATTCGCTTTGTCCTTTTTTGTTAGCCTGATTTTATTGCACGTCCTTGTGAATGTCCTTGTCATTTATAATTTTATTTAAAAAATATTTTGATAGAAGGTTGTTTATTATTGTATGTACAAATAACATCGTGTTCAAGGTCAGCATCTGTTTCAATGTTAGCCAATTTAATTCCTTTAACTTTTTATTTTCAAATTTTATTTTGCCTTAGTATTATTTTCATTACCTTATTCTGTATTATTCACATGATCATTTTTAATTTAAAGTGATTTATTTATCATTAATTTATTTTGGTTTGTAGGTAAATTAATTTCGCTAAGCTTTTCCAACGAAACGAGGAACTCCTGGTCGCGGCACCAAGAGAAGAGTCGATAAATAATGGTGTAGCTCATTGCGACAAGAGTGTCTGCGTGTTTTTTAATAACGCAAATACCCCGTTATTGATTACCTGTTTACCGCAGGTGGGAGGGGGATGGGGCGAACAGATTTACGGGGCCCTGTGCCGCGCTGGATATATCCCCGCTCCGTGAATGATGCGACCTCTTACATTTAATGGGGACCGGGTACTTCATTTATTACCGTGAAAGCCTTGATATACTAAAAGCGCATAAAATATTTTAGTTTTTCGCAATATAAGTTCTATTTTCCATTCGCTTTCCCGTTTCAAGACATTTTTATGTTATGCCCTTTTATTAAAATTAATCTTAATATATAAAACAAAGTCGGGTTAGTTACACCATTTATAACTCAAGAACGGCTGGACCAATTTTCATGATCTTTGATTTGTTGGTTTTGTCTCCATCCCGGTTAACAGAATAACTATTAAAACATTGGAAAAAATCACGGGAAAAATAATTATGAAGAAAATAAAAAATTTCATATATTTTGTATGGAACGGCTTTTCAAATAATGTGCGTTGGTCGACATAATTTGAATCAATTCGAACAGCTAATAAATTAAACACAACGTTTATTGATTCCGAGTAAAATATATTTAATGATTTTTTGTTGTTTCACAAATAATTCATAAAAAATAATTCATATTATAGTATATTTGCGGCATATTAAGAGTTGATGCTCTCAGTATCGCTCTGGTGAAATACCACCGTTTAGAATTGAAACGTTGCTTTAAATTGCTTTAACCGTATTTGGTGACCAGATCTGAATAGCCAAGTACTTTCCCACCTTCCTTTTTCTAATTTATTTCCCTTCCCAATTCCTTTCAATTTTACATGAGGATGCCATAGTCTCACTGGTTCCAGATGTTTTATCATTTCATTAACTCCAAATAGCCTCCACGAGGAAAATAATTTCCCTCATGGCCTATGTCATCTTAGGGGATGCTGTATAGAGGGTATTTTTATGGAAAGGATGGAGAGGAAGTTATGGAAAGGAAAATGGTATGAGGAATCTGGGGGTTAAAAGGCCTCCCTCAACCAGTTTCTCCCGACCTGCCCCTCCATGCAGCAGGTTGGCAGATTCATACGCCGCAAAGACCCGGACAAACCCATCCCATGATCCCGGCCACCCCTGCTAAGTCAAAAAACTTAGCGAACTTCTTATGGTGACTACGGCAGAGGTGTTGGTTATCCAATAAATGGCTCCCGGGGCGGCGGTGTTCATAACCGCCTCCCAAATTGTAAAGTTAAAGCGAGCGTATTGACAGAAGGCAATTTATTCTAAATTTTTAACTATGCATACCTCTTTGTGCTTTTTCCCATTGTAGACTTTAAAAAACTAGATTAGCTAGCGCACAAAAGCCTTAAAATATTCTATAGTTTAACAGAAAATTTAAAAGAAGCAAAAATCTTAGTACATTTCGCAAAAAGCTAGAGCTATTTACATAATTAATATTTGGTAGCCTTCCTTTCTTATCCCATTGATAAACCTACGTAGTCTGTGTTTTGAAATGCCTAAATTTCGATTAAACACACTACCCTCAATGCTAAAATGCACAAGCCCTCAATGCTAAAATAATATTTAAAATATTTTTTATTTATTATGAAAATAAATCACTTTGATTTAATCAAAATAATCGTTCCGAACCAATGGTTTCTTGATAAACAAATAAGAAAAAATAATAATAGATATATATTGATTATATTTATAACATAATAGACATAAATATTTCAATGACGGTGCTTAGTTTGTTTGTATTATTAAAAAACAATTATAAAAAATATATTAAAATAACTTAAGAGAACGTCGATAATTTTCATTCAATGGTGGTGTATACAAAGTGATTACTTTTCAGCGAATTTGCGATTATTGAAGAAGTATTAATTTTCTCAATGATGAAGAAGGTAATGCTAACAAAAAAGAGTAATTACCTTTCCCGTATACGTCGGTTTATACAAAATAATTCACACTAAAAAATTACACTTAAATTTCAAAAATATTTTTTTCTAAACAGAAAATAAATATTCATTAAAAATTCAATTTTACTCTAACAACTTTTTAAATAAGTTTTTAACGTTATACCCGAGTATGCAATGTATTATTGAAGACGAAGCTAATAAATCTAAGCAAAACATGACACAGAACATGACACATAAAAATAAAAAGGTAACGGTCGCAACTGAAAAATCGAATCCAGTATCTCTTGTCTTACTGGGATAAACGCCTTAACCAACTCGGCCATCGGAACCTATTTATTCATTTTATAAGTCATTTTTGTCGATCTCATGTTTTAAATACAGAATTAACAATATTGTCTACAACCTTATTATTTTTCCTTTTTATTTTTCTTTGTAATGTTGTGTTTCATATTTTGTTTAGATTTATGAACTTCTTCTTCAATGATACATTCATTGCACACACGGGTATAAGGTATAACGTTCAAAACTTAAAAACAAAGAATATTTAATTTCTTCTTCAAATTTTGCAAATTCACTTTGTGGCACCATTTTATTAATAACAAATATTTTATTAATGACAAATTAATTTGGTAAAAACAAAGTGTTTTAATTTGTCATTTATTTAATTTCTGTTTAGAACGAATTATTTTTAAAATTTCAGTGTAATTTTTTAGTGTGCATTAGTTTGTCCATACCTACGAATACGGGAAAAGTAATTACGTATCTTTTTTGTTATTTATTTTTAGGGTGTTATGACGTGTTGCGCTACCTCCTTCTTTAACCAACGTTTCGGACAACGTTACAGTGTCTATAATCAAGGCAGGTGTGACACATGTCGTGACACATCTGCCCTGATGTTGGACACTGTAACGTTGTCCGACACGTTGGCTAAATAAGGAGGTAACGCAACACGGCATAACACTCATAAAAAATACCGTTGGCTATGAAAATCTTAAATCATATCTAATTATATCTTTATTTATTGGAAACGAAAATAAGAACATTATTCCAGATGTTTTTAAATAAACTCTTATATTTCTGGAATAACTCGAGAAGGCTTCTTCGTGAAGTGAAAATAAATTAAATTCCGTATTTTAATCATCGTCAATTTTCTAATAGCACCAAGAAAACACAAATCTCGCTACGCTAAATCTATTGAAAGGGTTGCTTCATTGAAATTTATGGGCGATCTTTAAATTATGTCTTTGTTAAACGTAGAAATATAGAAACTGCTCTTCGAACGAGGAAATTCATTAAAATGGCATTCATCGACGTAATGAATAATGCCTTCGTCCCAGTACGAAAAGCAGAGATTCTTAACCTATTTTATTCTTTGGATCCGTTAGAGAGCCGGATAAAAGTCGAAGACCTTTTAGCAATTATATTTTAATTTACTTTAAATTAGGTACTTGTGAACCATAATACATTATATTTGCTCTAAAACAGGGGTACTTAAGGCCTGGCATTCCTTATTTCTACCGATTTATAACATATGTCTCTTGAACTCTTTCAATTTTTAAGTTCCTAAAAAGATATATTTTATTTTTGATGATAATATCTTTAGGCTGTTGAGCCGAAACGGTAATTATATGAAATTCACTCGATTGAGAAAAATCGCCAATTTATGCTCCGAATATTATTAAAACACATTTAGTCCTGTTATTTAACATGTTACAGCCATCAAATGTAAGTTAAGCGTTTATAGAGAGATTTTTGCTCTATTTTAAAAGAGTCGTGTTTAATTAAACATTTTCATAATTTTCGTTTGAATATTATCGTTTGCAATATAAGCGCTCTCCCTCTAACATTCGTATTTACGTATCTCCCCTTCTTCTTCCCTTTGAACGGATACCACCGGGCCTTAACCAGAGATATAGCTCTAGGACCTGGAGTGGGGAAAGTCAATGCACACTTCAGTTGAACTATCACAAACAACGCGACAAAAATGATATCAAATTTCTTTTCAAAATTACAAATAACCGTGTAGAATCTTCCCTTTGTCCAGAATCAAAATAAAAAACAATCACAATTAGAAGAAACAAATCAAATCACAAGAAACTCCAAAACTTTCCATATTCCTTTCCAAAGAATGAACATAACCTTTTCCCAACCTCCTGTGCGAAAGTGTCGGTTATATAACATCCAAGTGTAATATACGTAGCAAGATTACGAACATATTTAGTGATAGCCCATTGAACTTAACAAATTTCTTGAATCTCTCGTTTTAAATTGTTTTCACTTACTAAAAATGTATTGTGTCTTGTTTTTCTTTTTGCTTTACACACTTACTGCCTTACTAAACGCGGTGAAAATAAAATGAAATTTATATACAACCGTGTATGTGAAAAACGTACTAATTTAGAAACTGACTTAAAACAGTTCATGGAAAGTTGTATAAATTATTAGTAATAATAATTTCTCATAGAATTTCGAAATTTATCCAAGGTTTTAAATGTCTCTCTATATATTTATTCTTTCTGAAGATGTTCGAAAATTAGATAAAATGATCAGATTTTGTATTTGAAATATACTTTAATATTTTAAAATTGCAATATTTTAAATTAAAACATGAGAGTTGAGAAAATTGTTGTGATTACATAAATGCCTTACGCATATATACGTAATGAATCCAAAATGTCAGATTTTATTGGTTATTCTCGGGGAATTATTACTATAATTTTTTTAATTCTATGAACGAGATAAAAAGTGTAGTGACAGTTTTCTGGCAAATTCCTTAAATGAAAGACTGTGTTTTTTGATTTAACTGAAAATTTTCGAAGTTTTGATAAAAAAAAAATTGTGATTAAATTAAAATATTGTAATTTTAAAATATTAGGGTAGATACATGTATAACAAAACCATCTCTTTATTTGAGCACCCCTGTTTTAGAGCAAATAGAATACATTATGGTTCACAAGTAATACATCAAAATATACAGAATTTAGTATTATTTGTACAGCGTTGTGTAATTATGTTTATGAACTGCCGTCAATCAAAGCGCGGTACGGGGTCTCACGCCACGTGGGCGCACGTGGGTGCCTTGATGTCCCGAACTAATTATTATTCCGCGCTCCCACTCCGCTCCGTGGGATGTGTCGGCTACATTAACCCGCCACTATTTATCTCCTCCACATCCTGCGACAGTTAGCGGCAAATAGTTTCGGCAATTTGTGTTACGACCACTGTCAAGTAAGCTTTTAACGTCGACAGAAATTAATACTAAAATTACCTATAGGGCGAAATGATTATTTTTTAGAACACATCTTTATATATAAAATACCTCTTCAAACACAAAAACTATTTGATAATGACCAAACTGCTCGTGATGTTAGGTCCAAAGGGCATCATATCTCTTACTTATTTAACCCAATGGCCAAAACAGCGCTTGGCCAAACAAATTTGAGATACAATAAATATATATAATCTTTTTTAGACCGCTTTAATAATTTTTAATTAAACTCTGCAGGTTTCGGAAGATCCCTTCCTTCATCAGGAGAATATTAAAACTAACCTATGATACAAAATATTGACAGATATATATACAAAAAAATTTAGGTGTTTGAGTGGGAGGTTGAGTGGGAGTGTTTGAGTGGAAGGGAAAATTAAAGTGGTCAAAAACAAATTTATTTATTTTTATTGTAAATTATGGCAAGCCACAAAGTTAATGCTTATTATGAATAAATTTGAGATATTTTACGATTCTATACAATGCACTTCAATTGGCTATTAGAAATATCACAAACAATTATGTTAAATATAAATTCGATATCAAGTCTTGGATCACCAGCCAAGTCACATCAAATATCAATGATTTTTTTAAACCTGTTTATAAGTTTATTTTAGGTACCATGTTACGTTGTTGATTGACTTTTATTTTAATTGTAATATTTTGTTGTAAAGATGATTTACTTTTACTTTTTATTTTTGATGTAAAATGATTGTGTTGCAAACTGTGCCTGCTTTCAACACCCGGATTTGCTAGCGAAACAGGAAACAGGCACATATAAAATTGAAATTTTAATAAAGTACTTAGTAGGTAATTTTTAAGACCATTTTCTGGTTTTTAAAAAACTGCATATCTGAAATATTCCAACAACAGTCATATTTATGACAGTTTCCAAGCCATTTTTATAACAGAAGCACTCCATAGTAATAATCTTACTAAAAATATTTTATGAAAAATTATATTCCATTGAGTTTTTGAAGGCGTTCTTTAGGAAACACACAATAAAATTCATTATCTAATATAGATTTATCACCTCTTCTCTGAAATTTAACGCCATTTTGAATGACATTAAATATTCTATGCAAGATCATCATTCTGACTGGACACGAAAACAATCCACACACATTCATCTTTTGATAGCTTTTGAATATTTTTTTAAAGTATTATGATTAAGAAGGAACCATAGAACACAATAAGCCATTTAATTAAAAAAAAAAACCGTATTTAATCCAGTAAGCTCTTATTTCACCAATGTCTTCAAATGCAGTCCAAAGTGAAGAACATAACCTGATAATATGATAAGGTGCTTCATCTCCGATAGCATCACCACGGAAGGAACTTTACTTTACAGTTTCCTCCCAGTTCTACGGGGATACAGTGGAAACTGCGCTGGCAATTTTATGACAGAAAGCTCGCAATATCGCCAGTTTATAACCTAGTGCATCGATATACAAGTCACTAGATATTAAATGATCTCTCAGGAAGGATCCATCAAATGCTACTTCTTTGTCTGGTGCCCTCTCTTACCAGAAGTTGAATAATATCTGGTCAATTTTCAATCAGCAAGTTGCAGTTATGTTGTTTCCGAGGCTATACGGTGCTTCGTCGTTCTCTAAGTATTTCACCAATCTATCACAGAAGTATCAGTTTATAAGTTGTTTTACGTAGTTTACGTAGAGATAACAATGGATAAACCTTAGCGTTTTCTAACCCCACATTCATCTTAACCGCTGGGCCAATAATATTTAGTGTAAGAGGTAGTTAACTTAGTTCTAAAACAGTACTTTAATTACAATGGTATGTTCTTCTCTTAATGTCCGTCTTTCTAACAAGTCTAAGCCCACAGTATTTAGAGCTTCTCTTGAAGTGATTATTCGTCTTTTGGTTTTTAGTAAATATGTATTACGTAAGTAACTTCGTAGTTATTTCAGAGCAAGTTACAAATGCAAAGCATATGTAGCAAATTACCTATTTTCGACCAGGCGAAAACTGGTAGACTTGTTTTTCTTAGAAAATCTGTTTTAATTTCTTACATAATATACATATCTCTAGTTGCAGTTATGTTGTTTCCGAGGCTATACGGTGCTTCGTCGTTCTCTAAGTATTTCATCAATCTATCACAGAAGTATCAGTTTATAAGTTGTTTTACGTAGTTTACGTAGAGATAACAATGGATAAACCTTAGCGTTTTCTAACCCCACATTCATCTTAACCGCTGGGCCAATAATATTTAGTGTAAGAGGTAGTTAACTTAGTTCTAAAACAGTACTTTAATTACAATGGTATGTTCTTCTCTTAATGTCCGTCTTTCTAACAAGTCTAAGCCCACAGTATTTAGAGCTTCTCTTGAAGTGATTATTCGTCTTTTGGTTTTTAGTAAATATGTATTACGTAAGTAACTTCGTAGTTATTTCAGAGCAAGTTACAAATGCAAAGCAAATGTAGCAAATTACCTATTTTCGACCAGGCGAAAACTGGTAGACTTGTTTTTCTTAGAAAATCTGTTTTAATTTCTTACATAATATACATATCTCTCCAAAAAAGCTCAGACATCATGAAATCACACACGTATTATTCAAGGATTTTTTAGTTCAACGCAATTTTTTTCAGCTTCCAAAGTTATTTTACAGCGTAAGTAAATTGAGCTTTTACATATCAAAGAGCTTCAACTTTAAAAATTAAGTTTTTTTAAATTTTAATTAAGCCGTGCGGTAACTAAAATAACTTTATTCGTTTTAGATACTTTTTCCACGAAAGCCAATCTTTTCTCTTCTATCTCAATGCTTACCCGGAAAGTTTACTGCTCACCGTTTCCTCTCGGCAATGAACGGGTGTAATTTTGAATTCATTTCTTAAGTTAAAACCTGCCGTCAACACTTAAAGGTACTGTTCCCATACTCAAGTCGTGAAACTCACGAGTGTTCCGGTGACTGCACACAGAGCGGTATTAAACCCGTTTAACGTGTAGAATGAGCGCTGAAAACGTCATTTCAGGAACAATAGTTTTAAGCCTTCAGAATAGCAAAGTGTTCTTGATAAGTTTTTGAGAGGCGTGACAGTTGGGTTAGGTTAATGACAGAATTGTTAGAGAACATATGGACGATAAACAATAATTTAAGATAATTTCTTATAAATTTAAACTAAGTACCCAAATGTTCGTTATTTGTTTTTGGGGTGTTATGCCGTGTTGCGCTACCTCCTTCTTTAGCCGACGTTTCGGACAGCGTTGCAGTGTCCATCATCAGGGCAGATCCGACGATGTGTGACATCTGATCTGACACATCGTCGGATCTGCCCTGATGATGGACACTGCAACGCTGTCCGAAACGTTGGCTAAAGAAGGAGGTAGCGCAACACGGCATAACACCCCAAAAACAAACGACGAAAATGCTTTTGGCCGTAAAAATCTAAAAACGTATCTAAGTACCCAAACTACAAAAATTGCGGCATTTATAAACTTTAGTACGACGAATGCAATACTGCGTTTGTTAGACAAACTGGCAGGTCCTTTAATACTAGAAACAAAGAACACATGCGATTGTTTGAAAATAATAATAAAATACAGTCACAATTTGCTGAAAAATCTCTTAAATAATAAGCACTCACTCAATGATGATAGTATAAACTCAGGGGCTTTTTCACCATCCTCTTCATAGCCTATCCATAGGATAACGTATATTTTCAATTTACGATTTATTTATTTATTAAGTCAGAGTTTACTATTTGGTACTTAATCTTATGAATAGTGGCTATATATTATATATTGGATAATTTGGCCGAGTTTTATAACTATTGCAAGTATTTTGTATGTATTTTTATTAATATTTGTTATAGTATGGATAAGCTATCAGGAGGATGGTAAAAAAACCCCTTTTATCTTTTAGAGCAGTTGGAAAGTAATAAAAATTGTAATAATTCGAAAGCTAGTTTGAAAAATTAACTAAAAATATATGGATACGTTTTTAGATTTTCACGGCCAAAAACATTTTCGTTGTTTGTTTTTGGGGTGTTATGCCGTGTTGCGCTACCTTCTTCTTTAGCCGACGTTTCGGACAGCGTTGCATTGTCCATCATCAGGGCAGATGTCACATCAAACACATCGTCGGATCTGCCGGATCTACCCTGATGATGGACACTGCAACGCTGTCCGAAACGTCGGCTAAAGAAGGAGGTAGCTCAACACGGCGTAACACCCCCAAAACAAACAACGAAAATAAAAAAAAATATTTCCTAGATATGTTTAAGCCGAGTTCAATTGCACACTAAAATACTTAATTATGCAGGGAAAAATAAACTCTTAAGTCATCATTTGGAAGCACCTCACTTAACAACCTTTTGTCAAATTTAAACAATGCGGTAATTTGGGAAACTTTAAAGGGTAATTAATAGTCCTATATAATTTTCGATTTTTCTCGGAAATGAATAAGGGTAGGGTAATATAAATATATCGTCTGTAAGTGGCATAACCTTAGTTTAATAATGCATTTAGAAGGCGAAACGTCTGTCACGCGTGATTATAATTAGACTGCAGAACTTTTTTTATAAATGAACTGTTTTTATCAAATGAATAATAATGATATTGAATATATACAATATTAAAAAAAATTAATAATCCTGCAAATTTTTGTTTAATTTTCGTGGAACCCTTGATGGAGACCGAACAACCCAAGAAATGCAAGTTCATCACTCTTTTGAAAAATCATTATAAGTGATAAAAAAAACTAGTTTAAATAGGTTACATGAGGTTAGGTTATGGGCTATTTTTTAATGTTTTTTTTTCAATTATGAATAACTTTTTAAAAGGGTTTTGAAATCTGAAAAGAAGGTCTCCCTCAACCAGTCTCTCCCGATGGAGAAGGTGGGCAAACATATCCGCTGAAAAGACCTAGACAAACCTCGCTTCGTGAACTCAGGCACCCCTGCTAAGTCACCAAACTTAGCAAACTACTTAAGTTGACCTATAGCAGGGGTGTTGGTTATCTAATAATTGTTTCACGCCCGTCTTTTAATTGGTAAGGCACGATTTTCATGGTAATAATAATTGTCAAATAAAAGGTTTAATAAACTGTAAAAGTAGAAATGTGTGAGTAGGTCGGTACCTTATAAATAAAAATTGATTTATGGAATAATTGTTGGACTTCAAATTCTATCAAGGTTCGCCTTTTGGGAAATACAGTTCGAGTGATTTTTCGTGTTTCCGATTCAACCCGGAGAACTAATAAATTGATATTGATGTATTGCATACAAGACCGAAAAAAAGAGATGTATAGATATAATACCTGGACAAGTTAAGGTATTGAGTCTTCGGGAACAATACTTCAAGTTATTCAAAAGTTTTAAAAGTAAGTTTCAAATGGTTTCCATTCTCCTTCTATTTTCCCTTACCAGTATTTGCCAACAGCTTGCGGTGGTTTTGATTAGGTCAACAAATCTATATGATTTGAGATTTTCACAACCTTGGGGCGATTTATTACAATTAAAATTTTTGTGAATTTTTATCAATTACAAACCTAAAATCGACTCAAAACTTAACCGTTTGGGCACGTAAGCTTGTTTTCACGACAATTTAACGTAGGGAGACATAGGAATGACGTATGCCCCGTACCTGAGTTATTAAACACATTTAATAATAAGTCGGTATAGATATCAAACGAATTTATTTAGTGTCGATTTTCTGTACTTATACGTTAGTATATACAGCATAATATACTATAGACAAACATAAACTATCATAATTTGAGGTTTTACCTATTAAGTTAAAAGTAAAAATAAAAGTTTTATAGGAACTTAGGAGAGGAAGTTCTGGAGGTCAGTCCAGAAGTGTTAGACGTATGAATTCACCCTCCCAATGCGGTGCAAGGCGATTGGTCGAGAGAATCCGGCTGGAGAGGTTAGACGGTCTTCTTCAACCAGTCTCTCCCTATCCGACCCATGACAGAGCTCACCCCATAAACCCGGGTACCCCCACCAAGTCACCAAATGTAGCGAACTTGGGACAACCTATAGCAGGGGTGTACGTTATCCAATAATTGGTTCCCGGAGCGGCGGTACCGATACTTGCCTCTCAAATTAATTATTATGCCTTTTTGCCCTTCACTGGCACTGAAGCTGTCTTAAATGTTGGCTGAAGAAGGAGAAAGCGCAACACGGCATAGTAACTCAAAAATAAACCGCAATAAAATCAAAATAATGAATATTTATTTTTACTTTAAACGTTATTACAGCAGTCATGAATTCCACAGTAGAATATTGTCGAAAATAGTCATTTGGAAAGAGTAATTTTAAAATCAATACGAACACATACATTTGTTTCAAACCACTTTCTTTTAACACACTGTAATTATTTCAAGCGACAAAGTAAATGTTTTTTTTTGTAATACATAATTGAATCATCAATTTTTTTAAATTTTTTGTTCCTATCTGGGTTTACTTATTAATTTATTTCACGATTTTCCGAGATGTTCACTCTATTAAAATCAAATTAAACGTATCATAAAAAATATTGTAAAACACCATCTGATAGTTAATACCTTTTGGTGTTTAGGAAATAAAATTTTCCCCATAAACTCACGACCCGCGACGTGTTGAGGTCGTAAACCCTATTTTGATATAACATATTATTACTATAACCGCCATAAAATTGTTCTAGATGTAAGATATCATAAAAATACGAAAACATCTCATTCTCTTCAACAATTTTGCAGGTTTACTTACTGTATGTATCTAATAAAATTATCCCCTTTATATTCTTGTGAGGTTGAAATTTTAACTCATAAATAAGTCATGCTTTATTAATCACTCGCTTTAATACCTGTATTCACCGAGAATTGTAATAAAAGGTATTAAACAAAGTATAATAATAAAAACTGAAATTAAAAGTATAATAATACAAATCTACCAACGACAAACGGCAAACCGTTGGTCGTTGGCAGATTTGTATATAATAGTATATTAAAAATAAAATTCAAAATTTTTAAAATGCATTTACCAGATAAAACAACAATCTTTCAAAAACAATTTATGTTTTTTTTTGTAAAAAAGAGTCATTACGTATAGAATTTGAATTAAAAATGACTAATTTCCGGTATTCTGGTAATACCCTCTTAATGCTAATAACACTCCATACATTTTCCAACCATATTTTCCACATGAAATGCTAATCTTCTTAGATAAATTTTCCTTTTTCCTAATTTCCATACGAAATGTTAATGTTCCAAGCTACCCGTATTCTTAAGAGGAATGGCTGTGCTGCCGTTTTAATTCTAAACATAAATTTGGATTTGAGGCTAAAATACTAAACAAAACTGAATATTATTTTAAAGATTTAAACCTTAAATAATAGTATTTTAAGGTCCTGGGTTCGAGTCCCAGATGTATCCGTATCTTTTCCTGATTTTTCTGTTTTAGATTTTCGATTGAGTTTCGCTAATATTATCTTCATTTATTAAAATGTTATAATATTTTTTATTTAAGATGTATAGCAAATATCTTGTACTGATAAGAAGTTATTTTTTTATATTTTAAATGATGATAAACAGGCTATTATTTTGAAAATGAAATATGGTAAACATATTGTTTTTATGTAGAAAATTCTATTTGAATAGACAACTTTGTACTCCAACGTAAATCTGTCGTTTGTAATTAAAATTTACACTAATCAAAATGTTTTTAAATAATTTTTTTATGTAGCATCATGTTTACATTGTAAATAAACCAATAATACATTTCAAAATAATTATTATTAGCACGCAAATAATTTTCAAAGTTGCATATAAAACATGAAAATTAGAAACCTTTAATGGTCTACATATATTTATAATAAAAATAATTTAATAATTTAAATTAAAAATTAATAATGTAGCACACATATCTGTACCAGATATTTCCTATACCTACCCTTTGATTAAAAAATAATTATTCAGTTTGGTCAAATATTTCAGAACCAAATTAAAATTTAGTATAAATGCTCCCTTTAACATCCATTTCCTGGATACATATGTCGTATTCCAATTTCCATAAAATAGTCTATCTTCCTTGATACATTTTACTTATTCCAATTTCCATAGAAAATGTTATTTTTTCTTCGTACATTTTCTCTATCCTTATTTCCCGCACTAACTGTTCGGACAATTTTCTCCTTGTTTAGTGTTTATTTATCGTGGCGATGTCGGGGGATCATTACGGTTAGTTGTTGGACTACTTGCGGATAATTTGAGTAACTCAAGTAGACCAGCTGGTCCATAAAACTTCCGCTTGTACTTGCTAAATACAGTAGGATTCAAGGAGGTTATAACGTTCATTAAACAATTTATAAAATTTATTACCCGAATTTCATAAGTTTTAAGTTTCAATAATGCACTTTCGATATATTTGTATACACATAAATATGTTAAAATGGTAGAATTATCTTAATTATTCCATAGCAAAAGAGTTATGTAAATTTCATATTGCCGTATTACACCGTTTGAAACTTTATTTATAATGCTTTACACTCGTATTTAAGTAACCGTTTACAAATGTTGGGCGTGTGCCGAAGTGATCAATGACGCTAGTTTCTCGGAGCATCTTCCATTCAAGTAGCCAATTAGATAAATTAAATACCTCTGTTTTTTTTATTTGCATATAGTATAATATGTAATTGTTGGTTTTTATAAAACAACTTCTTGTATTTGTTGGGTTAGCTGGAAGAAATAGGACGTACCTATAAGTTATACCTTTTGTACTTTCTGTATTTTTATACAATTAATTAATAATAAACTTTCTGAAAAAATTTAACAATAATTTTATACGACCGTGTATAAAAAAGCCCTACTAATTAAAAACTGACAAAAAATTGTTCATGGAAATAATTGTTCATTGCCCACACAGCCAAAGAGGATAGTTTATCTGTTGTACATATATGTTTTATTTTTAAATTCTCAATGAATTTCATTTGTCAAAACTGTCATTCTGCCGGCGCGAATGAAAAAAATGGCAGACGGCTCATGCGCAGATGGACTGATGTTCAGGGTGGCCAACAGAAAAATTCAATATGTAACATTCTGTTGTAAAATATGTACAGTCCTTAACCATCGTCCTACAGAAACACCGTTTAACGGTCGTTAATTGTTTTTTATTAGTAAGGCTGTAAATGTTTTGAACGAATTCGAGCAAGCTGTCCATTTACTACATGCTTCACATTTCTTTGGATTTGTAGTACTCGCAAAACCTATCGAATTCGTTTAATTAATGGGCGATTGAACTTCGTTACTACCCAATTAATATGCACAAGGGTCGTCCTGATTAGCACCCTATACTTCTAAGTACCCGGCGTTAAAGGGCACGAGAAGAACCGCTTTAGTCCACATTATAATATTATTATTTCAAAAACAAACACAACCATTTACAGGTTACCAATAACCTCAGTTCTTATGAATCCTTCCTACTTCCGTAGTTATAAGCGAAAATTTTGCTTGTACAATGATGGAGGACTTTGCTTTTAGGGGATTTAACCTACGACGCCTGGCTGGGAATTTTTTATTTTTCACCAGATTTACAGGAACGGGTTTAGTTTTTCCCATAGGAAAAACTAAACCCTTTCATACACTTTTCCATATAAATGATCATCTTGTAAATCCACGTTATGCAAGTGTATTATATAAGTATAATTAATACAAAACAATACAAGAACAACACGTTAATCTACCAAACTATTAAATGGGAATATAATTCACCGTCTCCAGATATTTTCATATCAGAGGGTTCGGCTCTGTGGAATTCCTAATTTGACCGATAAATCCTACTGATCCCTCAATATAAATATTTAAAAAATCTTTCGTAATTCTACATGTATTTAAAATGACTGATTTTTGCATTTTTATATACAAATTCTTTGACAAATCTAATATGCCTAAATTTTTAATAAGAGAGCTAGGTATAATGCCAGTAGCCGAAATAACAAAAGGTAATATTTTTATAGTCTGAGAATGCCAAATTCTTTTAATTTCATTTCCTAAATCTGTATACTTTCTTATTTTTTTACTACTACTATTATTACAGTAACAGAATAATCTGTGCGGCTCTTGGAAAATTTTGGGTCGTCAATGCGGCCCGTGGTATAATTTGGGTTGGACAGGCCTGGTCCAGGACTTTGCGGCGAATGCGTTTCCCACACATTGCGTGGTGGGCCGGAGGGAGACCTAACCTTAACCTATCCAGCCGGACTCTCTTGAACCATCGCTTTTTCATCGGGATGGATTCATAAGTCCGTCACTCCAGGACACATTGTCTCCCAGATTCCTACCCACCCCTCATACACTTTTCCTTCCCAGAAATTTTTCTCCCTCTTTTCCTTAAAAAAACCCTCCACACATCCTCCAGCATCCCCAAAAATAACATAAACTCTAAGGATTTTTTTGTTGTGTGGTGCGAATGAATAATTTTTTTTTTAAGATCGTCAACGTTTTCATTATTTTGCATCTAAACGTTTTCATTATTTTGCAGCGTAAAGTACCGACGTTGTGATGTTTTTCTTCCCTCACATTTTTCAACCATTGTTCGTGCAAAGTCACATTACTGGAGGTTGTATCATTTGTATTAATATTCTTCGTTAGTATTCTGGCCCAATCCTCTGGCCTCGCCGGGCAGATGATTAACCCCCCGACGAGAGGGGCGAAGGGCGAGGGGTGAAACGTATCGTTATTTTTTACGAGGTTAAAACCACCCAACATTTCGTGTCGATATCTCATATCTGCGATGACGGACGATTTCTACCTTACATTTTTTCCAGGAAACCAATCTATCTCACTTAATATTTCATCATAGTAATTGTCTAATCTTCGTAGTACCGTATTTTGTAAAACAGCAACTCAAGGACGCCTAAAAAATGTTAATTAATAACAACTGATTGATAAAACTACTCAAATTAGGTTCTAGGTCAAATTTTTTATAATTGTAAATACAATGCAGAGGTCCAATAATACCAATTAACTTAATTGTTTCTAATCTTAAAAGACCTCGAAAAAGTATTTTTAGGTATTTGATACCTTTTGCCCTTGATTTTAACAATATCATTTGCTTGCAGTTACTTATTAAATACATTTTTCTTTGTATTTCTTCAAAAATAAGATTGATGCTTTTGCTTTAAGTGTTACGTACTATTGGTATAATTATTTTGGGTGGAAGAGTTTAATTTTCTATGTACATTTGTTACTTAAATTTTTATTTATCTGCTACCGGTTTCGACAGTAGCAAAATTAAAACTAACTTAAAATTTATACAAATACAGATATGATTAGATTTTGATAGGTAGGGGTAGTGGGAGTAGTAATTTTGGGGGAGGGGAGAACAGAAACATTGTTAATAATGGCGATTTACATTCACTATACTGCCTGTTTTATTCATTAGAGGCAAAACTTAACTTGAAATCACTTTTTAGATTAATCTTTACTACTAATCGGTTTAAATTATGGATATAAACAAATATGATTTGGATAAATTGAAGCTTTTCTTATCGTTTCGCTTGAATAAAATTAAAATAAAATTTAAATAAAACAATAATTTGTAAACATCACTTTTACAAAGGTAAAAAGACAGGTGTTTACAAAGTTATCATTTTTTTAAAATCATCGTGTCACATCACAAAGTAACTGCTTCATATGAACAAGTAAAATAAAATTGTTCATTTCTTTATAAAAAAATACAAGTCAAAACTATTTTTTTTCATTAGAAAAGGTATAAACGCATAAGAAAAATTTTTTAATAAGAAAAACTATCTTTTCAACTTTTGAAGGTTATTCCCATCAATGTAATAATATATCATTGAAAAAGAAGATAACAATAATAATCTAAATTAAATAAATGAAAATGAACAAGACACAGAAAAAATAATAAAACATAATGGTCGCAACTGGGACCCAGATCTCACGTCTTACCGGGATGGGGCTCTCTCTCATCTATCACTATCGGGAGATCTAGATCTCACGGTAAGACGTGAGATCTGGGTTCAAGTCCCAGTTGCGATCATTATGTTTTATTATTTTTCTGTGTCTTGTTCGTTTTCATATTTTAATTTAGGTTATTATTGTCATCTTCTTCTTCAATGCAATGCAATGCAACTACTTAAAAAACACAATATTTTGGCAAAGATTATCTATGACAATTATCCTTTATTAACTTTTTCTTTCTTACGAAATTATTCACAAAATAAATTAACACCGATAAATCGAGCATTTTTAGACTACGTTTGCCATGCGATTTTTATGCCTATTACCTTTATTCGTGGCGATATAAGTCACACTAAGAATATACGTGTTTTTGGCTTGTGGCTTTCTCTTAATGGCAATAACATGACAAGATAAATATGATTTATTATCTGAGAACATTAATTATCTTTTCCCATTTTGTATATGTAGGCTGAGCCGACTGACGATTATAGGGTTGAATTCAGAATTCAGAATCCAATCAGTACGCAATCACAGATTCCCCACACATCTCTCGTAATCTGCGCGCCTCACTGTGGACCGCCTAGAAAAAACCAGCTTGACAAAATTATTTTATTGTTTTTTATACCATACAATAGGTCATTTAGTGTCGTGATTAAAAAGCATTTACGCAAGTTTTTTAATGTTTATGTTTATGGCGTTAGTTATGATTTTTGATGGCACTGAAATTTCAGTAAACGTAGAATACTTTTTCTGAATGCTTTTTGAATGAAAATTATTATTTTTATTTTTTTACTTTTTTAAGTTAATGAGTAAAACCTCAAAGTATAATATTTTAAGTAATGAAGATAATATTAGCGAAACTCAATCGAAAATCTGAAACAGAAAAATCAGAAAAAGATGCGGATACAACCGGGACTCGAACCCACGACCTTCGAAAATATGCGTTAAGAAAAAGAAGGTAATATTGGTGGTTCTCAGTCGAAGTATGATACAGTTAAATATGACCGAATCTTAAAGGGATACGTTGGCGCAGTGGTAGCGCATTGGCCCGGAAAGCCGAAGGTCCTGGGTTCGAGTTCCAGATGTGTCCGTATCTTTTTCTGATTTTTCTGTTTCAGATTTTCGATTGAATCTTCATTAACCTTTTCATAAAGAAAAAAATCACACAAGATTCGTAGAGGGGTCACTCGGGGCCCCAATTTGTTTTATCTATTTTTAACAGAATTAAAAAATATATGAATAAAAATACCGCTTTCTCTTATAAAATTGAAAATTTAATTTTAATTAAATTTTAGTACCAAGATTATCCCCAAATAGTGTCCGTTGTAATAATATCCATAACAAAAATTTAATTCACAGCACTGCACAAATAAATATAGGTTATCGGTAGAAGCACTAAAATCGAACTAGAAGGCAGGCGGAAATATCTCATTATCTCAACTTTGGATCATTTTATCCTGGGTTGTGACTAATTATGTAATATTTAGAATTTTTCTGTCGATCTATTTCTTAAAGTTTTCTATCCAATAATCGTTTTGTTAATATCGTGTATGACTTTTGTCCATCTGGTTTCTTCTGCACGCTTCTGTGCGCTTGCCTGATTCTGCCTAATAGAACACGAGTGTAAGAAATATAATACGAATACGTTGCGGAGATGTGTCCCGTGTCCTGTGGCCTATGTCTATGTGACCTCGGCGGCTCATTCGTCCTTAATTTATCACTTATGCCATGTCCTGGCTCAATCTGTTCTCTACACGGAGCGTGGAACGGGTACCCTCACAGTGAGAAACCTAACCCATAAGTGGCATACAGCAGCTAATCATATGGACGATCCAATTTATAATGACGTTTCGGTTTATGCAAATTCGTACATGGTTTGTTTGTCATCAGCCGGGATGACCGATCGTCTGAGATACTTGCCAGATTTATAATCACCAATCAAAACAATCTTCTCTTATTGCAAACGTTTATTTATCTATTTTCATATCAAATGTGGATGCTCCTATCACAGTGTACCACGCTGCGTTCCTGTGGGAGGAAACTTCTATTATATCGTTGCTTATTATTTTTTCCTTGTAAACTTCTTACATTTGAAGGTTTGACAATAGTTTTGAGTGAAAGTTCTTTGAGGTCTCTTCAGCATGTCAAATTTAACGAGACCGTCATGAACTTCTTTAACTACCAAACTTTACCTGAGAAGTATACCCATTCTATTTTACATTCCATCCTGTATAATATTTCAGTCCAAATGTTGATGAATCAATTATCTAACTTTCAAATTGGAGATCTCTGTAAATATTTACTTCGAAACTAATTATAACCGACGGACGAATACTAATAATTTATTATTGGGTATTTGTCGAAATATATCTGGGCTGATTAAACACAAATTATCGTTTGCTCCAATTCCTAATATATATTTTTCAATTCCATCATTCTCTGAATTATCATCAAATTTAAACATGTAAAGTTATTTACAGCTATTTCAATTTTACGAAACAACCTTTGAAATTTTTTGATGGTACGAACTAAACTGATTTGGTCGAATAATCGAATGATTCAATTCACTTGATCAAATTGGTAACATCATAAAAATTCTACCTCACCTAAGTTGATTGATACTTAGAACATAGCGATATGTTAGAAATGCAAGTATATGTGTCCATTCTAATTTTTGCAACATAAGTATTTATCCCAAAAACGTATGACACAGAAGTGGTAAATAATAAAATATGTTGCGTTAAGTTGCTGAAAAGAATCTACATTGGCTTTCACTGCTAATTCTATAATGTATAAATTAAGTAAAGCCTATCATTTAAGTATATAGCGACACCTGAAGTCGCTCGACATGTCTTATTGCACAATACTGTTGAATTATTCCCCTTCATACACCTTATTTTATAACTCTTTTTTCCAGCCTTGTATTGGTTGTGAATTCACAATATTTTCACATGACTTCCACTGCCTACTCTATTACGCCCTTAAATATTATACATAGCTTCAAAATTAACGGTCGTTGTTTCAGTTAAACTATTATTCGCGGGTCAATGTCCCCGAAATTGCCTCTGTTATATTATGTCCAACTGATCAGTTGAGGCTGGTAGATGTATGTTGTACATTTGTCTATGTTTGTTGTGTATGTGAATTTGTACATTTATGTACGTATGCTGTATGGGTGCACGTTTGTATCCAAAACAACATAGCTCTGTTCATTGCTCAGAGGTAGCAAGAATACACTAACCGAAATGATCCCGACACGACCTACATAAGACTGTAGAGTAGTGGAGGTTACAATTTAACGATGAGAATATATTAGGACTTTTTCAAATAAAATAACCGGAGACCATTTACCATTTAGTGGTACCATCTATAAAATATTCACAGTATTTTATTAAGATTAAAGCCATTAATGAATAAACTAAATACAATCGGTCCTAAACGAGATCCCTGTAGTACTCTGCTCAAAACTGCAAATGAGCAACCTTTATCGTTAATTATCTTTCCGAAAAGCCACGAGTCATACGAATATTGACGCTCTCGTCCCTACCTAGTTATAGAAATTTTCTTGCTATGTCATTTTGTTGCCAGACATTGTCAATTGCCTTAATCAGTAATATGACGAACGAATGGTTTGATTTAATAAATATGTGTTTAAAGTTTTTGGACGCAAGCTTGTCTTCTTCGGCGTTTTTGCAAAATGACGTATCGACGAGAATATATTTGGACTTTTTAAAATAACCTGAGACCACTTACTATTTCATGGTACATTATAAATAGTAAAAAATTCTAAAGTGCTCACATTATTGTATTTAAGATTAAAGCCATTCAGAGGGTATTACCTGCGAATACCGGAATTAAGTCATTTTTAAATCAAATTCTAGACGTATTGACTTTTTTTTTTACAAAAAAATATAAATTGATTTTGAAAGATTGTTATTTTATCTGGTAAACGCATTTTTTTAATTTTGAAAAACTAAGTTTATTTTTAATATACTAAGGTTATATCGTTGGTCGTTGGCAGATTTGTTCAATTTTCAAACGAAATATTGTATTATACAACACAAATTTCAAATCATATAATCATACAGCAAAATAAATCAATACATAATCTAGTAAACACATTTTTCAGGACTTTAATTTTAGTTTAATTAAAATCATGAAAAAATAAATCCGAGAACGTGTTTTGTGACGAAAATACCTCAGTTTTTCTATTTTTTGAAGGTCTTACAAACTAAAATATTTCAGATTTTTTTTGCACACTTATTTTGTTTAGACATTATTTTTTTTTTTTTTTTTTTTTTTTTTATATTAACTCCACACAGGAGGCCCTGAGGAAAATAATTTCCCTCAGGGCCTATGTCATCTTTGAAGATGCTGTGAGGAGGGTCTTTTTGAGGAGAGGAAGGAGTGAACGTGGGTCTTGAAGAGACCCATGTTATAGGAAGGAGGAAACACAGAGGCCGGCAAATCGTTCCACAGCCGAGCTGTTGAACACAAAAACGAGTCGTAGAAGCGTCCCGTTCTCATGTGACAAATGTCAACTGTGTACATATGTTGGGCGCGCGTTTGGCGTGTTTCCCGACATTATTGAAAAATCATAAATACTTATGATCAAAAAATACTTCCAATAAGTTCACGATATTTAATAATTTATCATCGTGCGTTTTGAGCATTTTTTTTGCTTACTTGAATGTAGGTATATATTAAAGCAAGTTTGGAATGAAATAAACCGATATTAAATTTTTAATTTAAAATATTTGATACGGGAATAATAGATTTTTCTCATCGGAACCTCCCTGTACAGTTACAAGCATTTTAAAACTTTTATTCTCAGCCGCTGGTCAATGGCTCTTAATGCATAAACTAAATAACATCGGTACTAAAGGAGATCCCTGTGGTACACTGCTCCATACTATGAATGAGCAACCTTTATCGTTAATTATCTTTCCAAAAAGATACGAGTTATACGAACATTGTCCGTCTCACATCTACATAGTTTATCAAACATTCTAGCAATGTAATTTTGTTGCAGACTTTGTCAATTACCTTGTATTGAATCAGTAGTACGACGAACGAACTGTTTGATTTAATAAAGATGTGTGTTTAAAGTTTGGATGCAAGCTTGCCTTCTTCAGCGCTTTTGCAAAATTATGAAAAATGATGAAACTCCCTATCAGGTTGCTGTTTTAAAAATATATATTTTACAATATAATTCTTTCACCATTGAACGTCGGACGCTGGACACGTTCAAAAGTATTGCCCCGCGGTGAGCCAGCCACAACGTTTCTGTCAACATGTTTTCCCGCCCGATCGCAAATTGGCGCCCAAAGTAGTCGGCTACCGTGTTGAACATGGAAAATTTAATACCGTCATCGTTCCGCGGGATGGGCGCTCATAAAGACACGGCAATACGGGCATTTCAGTGGGCAACTGTCAACTGGCACATTCGGCCATGCACATTACAGGGCGGGCATGACATTACAGGCCAGATAGGATTATTCTCTTTATGGCATGTTATCGTGTGGAATTAGTAGCATTTAGTATGCAATACTGCATTTGATGATTATGCCCGCATTTTTACACCCTTTTCAGAAGTTGTCAATGATACAACAACACAAATAAGGGTAGCTCAAAACTCAAAGAGTGCCTCCAGATTTTGTTTATTCCATCTTCTCCTGCGTTGTTTTATGTATTAATTCTTTAAGAAATTTATTATTGTATGGATAATATATTATGTCCCGATAGGAAATCCTGTGTTGAGAGCAAGCACAGTTAAAATATTCTATTATAATTACAATAAAAATTCAACTACCTTTGTCCCAATGGTTTCTTAAATTACTTACAAAGAGGTTTAACAATATTTGATCTGTCTTAGCTCGTGGTTCAAGACTTGGTATCGAATTTATATTTAGCCTAATTTGTGATCTGTCTAATGGCCAGTAAAATGCATTGTTCCGCTTTGTTGCAAAGCATTATCTATGTAACGATCGTCCTGTTGATGCATAGTCAGACATCTCCGAAAAATCAAAATTTGAGTTGAATATGCAGTTATATATAAAAGTGTACCGTCTACCTGGTAGAATACTCAGAGTACTCATAAAAACCGCTCAATCAATTATAATGCAGAAAAACTAGTGAATTAGACAAAATTTTGATTTTTTCTGGGATACTAGAAAGATATTTCAAAATGTACTAATGAGCTGGACCGTTATGCTTCCCGGTATTATTTTATCTCATATTTAATATGTAATTTGGGAGGCGGGAATTCGTACCGCCGCCCCGGGAACCATTTATTGGATAACCAACACCTCTGTCATAGGTCACCCCAAGTGGTTCGCTACGTTTGGTGACTTAGCAGGGGTGCCTGGGTTCATGGGGTAAGGTTTATCTAGGTCTTGGTGGCGGATAATCTAGACACACTGAACCCCAGATTCCTACCCAACCCTCATACCTTTTCCTTCCCAGAACTTCCTCTCCTTCCTTTCCTTAAAAATACCCACCACACAGCATCCCCAAAGATGACATAGGCCCTGAGGGAAATTATTTTCCTCAAGGCCTCCTGTGTGGACCTAATGTAAAAAAAAAAGTAAAATACAGACACGTTAATAATATTTGATAAATGGTGGGTATTCGAATATCACTTTTCGCTTAACTTATTATTCGGAGATATCTGAATAATCGACTAGACGATAGATGTACAAGAAAACAGTTTAAAATTTATCTTATCACTAGTTTTATTATTGGTTTTCAGGTAGGTGATCGTTTCTTTTCAAATTAATAAATGTTTTGCGAAATGAACAAAGCGGTGTTTAGCGACATATTCCAGACAGATAAAGTTGTGCAAATCTTGAGACACCAATCCTTACCGTTCATTCTAGAGATTTAGCAGGTCATACAGCAGATTTTAGTTACGATAAACACATTGAACGGTTTGACACTACATACTTGGCTGATCTCTGCGTGGCTGACAGTATTTAACCAAAGGAACTTACATTAAGGTCGCCGATGCTCGTTTAAATTCCAGTGTGATTGTGCCTACACGCATTTAGTGCATTGAGACCGCGTTCTCTGGATGAACTGCAATGCAAACTAAATACAACTGACATTGAGAGATTTTAAAAGACGTTTAAAAACACATTTGTTTAAACGGTTACAATAATAACAACCTACAGTGCCCTTGAGGTGATTTTAAATTGATTGCACTGTAAACATTTGTCCAATAAATAAATCATTTAAGAAAATGATTTTCCTTGATAAGGATGAATGAGTGATTTACAAATATATATACATTTATAGAGCATTTAGTGAATTGATTATTCATCTAGTTTCAGCTTTCTTTAATGGGTGTCGTTAGCATTTTTAAATACGACGTTTTGCTAAATACCAACTGATAGCAGTTGAGTATGATATCAGAAGAGTACCATTTATCGTCGTTCTTGTTTTAGGTGAACGGTTACGATTGCCGAAGGCATCGGCAAGTTTGGCGGGCACCTCCAGTCCGCCAGCCGTAGGGGCAGAATTACTAAGAACCTAGTCTAGTGGGGACGTCTGTCCAGTTTTAATTTTCATATGTAATAATTTCGATAACTTGATAAATCAACCAGTATTGTGAGATATACAAAAAACTTCTAAAATTAATTCCCAAATATACCAAAAATTTTTTTTTGGTTTTTACCACAATATATAAAAAATAAGTAGGTATGTTAAGTTAAAACCATTTCGTAAAAATAATAATTAAATGAAAACAAATCACTTTATACATATGCACCACTTAAATAATTAAAATTATATATTTGTAATAAGCATTAACTTTGTAGCTCGTCATAATTTACAATAATAATATATAAATTTGTTTTAGAACACTTAAATTTGAATTAAACTTTTTTTGAATTAAATTTGGTTTCGGAAGAACCCTTCCTTCGTCAGGAGAATATTAAAACTAACCAATGATATAAAATATTGACAGATATATACAAAAATTTTATGTGTTTTAATGGGAGGTTAACAAAGTGGACGTTAAAGTTCGTTAAAGTTAAAGGTAAAGTTAATGAAAGTTTTTGTAAATTAAAATTATCGACATGTTTCGAAAGCGATAACGATGGTTTCTTCGTCAGGATAAAATGAAAACTAAGAAAAATAACAATAGACAAATAAATACCTACAGACAAAAAAACACTACAAAAAGTGTTGGTATCACCACTCTGTGTAATGTTTTTTTGTCTATGTGTACTTATTTGTCTACACTAACTATTGTTATTTTTTTTTTTTATAATTAATTTAAATTATATTTAATAATGTTATTATTAAGTTCTGCAATTGTTTTAGTTTTGTATTATTGTTACAGATGTTTCGGCTTTCAAGGCCATTTTCAAATTGTTTGAAAATGGCCTTGTATTTATTTACATTTGATACTTTTAAAGCCAAAACAACAGAAATAATATTACATAATAAGAGAATATATTTAAAATGAATACAAGTGTTATTACGTTGTTTTAGGTCGATATTAGTTCCTAGCTAGGCAGATTGCCTGTTCTAAGGAACCAAAGTGTGTAAAGTGCCAAATGCAATTTAAATTATTATTATTTTTTTAAATTAATACCTATATACTAAGTTTTTACTAAATGTGCCATTCATAGGTAACCATGTCTAGTTTTAAGTCACATTATATAATACTTTTTCAGACTCCTCCCTACCCAAGCCAATCAACCATTTAGTTATTATTGAACCAATGCAGGACATTTTGCAATTTTTAATATTTAAGTCTGGGGGGATTTTACTGTATAATTTCGGTCCCAGATAGTATGTAAGCCTTGTATGTTATTTTGGTTCATTTTCATGTCATTCTGACGAAAAAATAGTTACTTTTGAAACATGTTGATAATTTTGATTAAATGACAGATGTGATTTGTTCAGGTGTGACAAAGTGATTTGTTTTCATTTAATTTTCATTAATCTGACCACCACAACACGGGCATGTGCCTAGCGTGGTGGTCCTAAAATTCTCAAAATATCTAACCAGCAGTTTAATAAATAAAGAAAAATAAAAAATAAAAAAAATTAAATAGCGCCACGAAGTAAATTAGTGATTATTGAATAAGTAATAATAATTATTCCAAAATTTTGTTAAAAAAATTTGAACATGTTATCGTAGCGGTCCATATATTTAGTACAACTTAATAAATTGTCCTAGACTATTAATTTATTTGTTACACAAAGAAAAATTACTGTTGTAATAATTAATCAACATACCACGTTTGGATGGTGGTATTTCTAAAGCCGTGTATAAAAAACGGAAAGCTTTCTTCCTTACAAACTTTGCCAAAAAATATATTGGAAGCGTAATTATTATACGCGAACTTTATTTAAGTGTTTTAATTTCTGGGACGCTTCCCGAATTCAATTCTGCTTTATGAATTATTCATCTCAAAGGATCACTAAAGTGTTCTTTGTTTCATTTATGTGCCGTACGCTGCAAAGCGGCTTCAGAGCGGCAAGAATTATTACATTTATCTAAATTGTAAAAAAAATACATTTTTGTACGCTATGGAAATTTACAACAAATGTAAATTTAGTTTTAAAATTGTTTTTTTTTTTATGATAACAGTATTGTAGGTTTGTTTTATTATTTATTACTACGCCACCTAAAAAAAAATACTCAGACAGAATATTGAACAAATTGTCTTCAATAATTTGATAAGCATGTATTTTATTATATTCATGTGTAATTTAAAAAAAAAATTTAAACTGATAATTTATGTAAAAATAACTTTCAAGTATATAAAGTCACAGTTTTTGTGTAATTTAAATAAGGTAATTTATACCTGCTTATGTAAATTTCTAAAATACGTTACGCATTTCGTCTGCCTATAAATTTGTTTGTATGTTCCGTTTCCGTTATAATAATTCAGTACAGATTATTTTTTCAACGTGAATTCTTCGTGTTTATTTGGACTTTCTTATTTGTTTTTTTATTTTTTTGTATTATTTATGGTATCTACCTGCCTGAAGAAAGTTTGATAAAAGAATTTTCATTGAAATTAAAATGAATTCAGTATCTCAAACCGTTTATGTTGACGGCCGGCGTAGTTCAGGGGTAAGGCTTTGGACTCCCATTCCGCAGGTCGCGGGTTCGAACCCGGCGTGCGCAAATAATTTTATTTGATTAATTTGTGTTATTTCCCAATTAATTAATTAAAAATAATATATACTATATTTGCGGCACGTTCCAGAGTGAAAGATACTCTCAGTATCGCCCTGGTCTAAGACCACCATTCAGAATTGAAACGTTGCTTAATAATGGCTTTAGCCGTGTTTAGTAGCTAGATCTGAATATCCACCTTGCTCTTCCAACTATCCTTCCCCTCCCCACTTACTTTCAGTCTCACAACATACCCCAATTGGGGATGCCATAGTCTCACTGGCTCGAGGCGGTAGCAGTTGGGACTCTTGTGAGTTATTCACATTAAAAAAATGTATGCCTGTATGAGAATATCCACACATTATAAACATTACCGTAATAAATATTAATCAATACATTACGTCGACTTTTCATTAAGTACGGTTTAATTTAGCGTTTTAATTAATAAAGGGAGTGTTAGCTTAGGTACAGGAAAACGCAATTAATTATGCTCATGTAGGGTTTTAAGGCCCTGTATAAACAAATGTATTATATTTCGTAGCCTTTATCTATATGTATTCTTGAAGTTCGTTTGCATTCTCTTCTCTTTTCATAGTAAGGCTGCACCTATCGCTTTGATAAGGTGCTTTCCTATGTTATACTGATGTATCGTTCCATTACAGGTCTTTTTCACTGTCGGATATGATTTAGGATTTGCAATCCCGCAATCCCACGGGATTTCAGCACAATTTAATCCCGCTGATATGCGGAATATTCAAGGGGCGGATTTATGTGATTGAAAAATTACAAAATTTACAACAAAAACAAAACATGTATTGCTTTATATATGTAAAAGCCCTATGGGCGTTTAAATAATAATAAAATAAAGAACACATTACAGACAAGTAGTTTTCTCCTTGGTGCATTTGAATAAAAACATATTTTATACTTTTGTTATTCGGCGGTACATCCTCTCTGCACACTCTTCGGGTACACTTATTTATATTAAGTATACCGCATTTTCCATAAACCGACTTCTTCTTTTTCGTGTGCCCTATCAGGTCCCCCCGAAGCTAGCGATCACTCTAATGAATAAATCTCTATCTAGCGCTGCCCGGAATAGTTCCTCCACATTTCTGATACCGGTCCACTCTCGTACATTTCAGCCAAGACATTTGTCTCCTACCAGGCCCTCTGCGACCCTCTATCTTGCCTTAATATAAATAAATAAAAAAAACTATAACTTCTATAAACCGATTGCTTATTGTATATAAGTATACCATTGGCCCAACTGTCATTGGATAAACTGTCATAGAACCGTACTTGTTTTCCCCTGTTTATTTTGGGCCTTCAAATTGGCCCCCTTCCCTCTGGAATATCCCATAGAATTTTGTATAAGTCGCAGTTGTTAAACTAGGTCCACAAGTTTAATTACCGTCATGATGGCCGTCATAACGGGGAGATCAACCGTAGAATAGTTTGGCTTCGACCTTTCGGGTACACCACTACTTAAATCTCTACCGGATTAATGGCTCCGAAAACTAATATACCTATTTAGGGAATCAAAGATGTCAACGACTGGGTTTAATATATTCCTCACTATTTCATTCCCTACTTGCCTTCTCGATTCTTGGCTTTGGAGTACGGTCTAAAACTACCTTAGAAACAACAAACAGGGCTTAAGAAGTAATTATTAAAATTATTAGCACCGTAAGTCTATAATGCTGTAAGGTAGAATAATATGGAGATTTAATTTTAGGTACTAGACACAATCACACTCACCAATTCGCAAACTACAGCGTACAAACACGCCCAAAATTTTCGTAATTACTAGTAGCAGACATGGACTTAATAAATACAAATTAAACATAACGCTTTTATGTGGATAACAGACCTATGAAAATATACAGAAAATCGCGATATAAGTACATATAGTAACTATTCACCGTTACAAAACTTATGTACACTCCCAATAACACCTAGATTGAACAATATCAATTTATTTATTCATATGAAGCAGTTACATTATAGTTTAAAATAAAACAATAACTTTGTAAACACCACTTTTATTTTTTATACTTTATGCCGACCGGGTTTCGCTACAACCGTAGATTCTTCAGGGCAGTATAATCTCACAGCTAGCAGATACCCTGGCAGAAACCCGGTCGGCATGAAGTGTAAAAAATAAAAGTGGTGTTTACAAAGTTATTGTTTTATTTTAAATATCAATTTAATTTATTAACCTGTCAGGTCTATTTGTTAGGTTTTCGGAACAACTCATACAGGTCTCATAAACATCGTTGTATCTCTCTTACTATCATGGTTAGAAATATGATCTAAACGGTATTAGAAAGAGAAAATACCACGATTTATATTCGAAGCTAAAAGTTAATCGCATAATAATTAAAATGTACAACTTTATGAATCCAAAGTTTTCGACCGCAATTTGAAAAAAAAAATTCATAGAGAATTTTTTATTAATTATTTTTACATGAAATGACAAAGAAGAGAGTTGACGATAACGTTTATATATATATAAATACATTTGCGTAGTAAATAATGCATGTGTTTTATTTTTTTTCGTTACCAGTAATTTTAGTTACAAAAAACGTAAGGTGAGCCACTTTTAAAACTTCTTTATGTTTGCATGCAAAATATTTATATTAAAAAAAGAAGTTACATATGTTAAAGCGTATTTCATCACCTTTCAAACACAGTTTTTAGTTTTCGGACAATTTCAGAAATATTCCATTTAGTTAGATTTTATTGCAAAACGGAAATATTTTGACCCTTTGATAAAATACGGTTGAGGCCTGAGGGGGCTCAATCACTTGCTCAGGCGCATATAAGGAACTAAATTTACGGCGACAGTTGGCGACTATTTCAAAATCCATATAAATGAAAAAAAAGTCTCCCTAGTGTCACTAGGGTAGCCTTATGTGCGCACCTCCATAATGGATTTTAATGTAGCGACGCAACTGTTGCCGGCAACTACAGTTTCTCGCATAAGCCCGAAGTAATTCACGATAAACAAAATACAAAATAATTATCGCTAACCATATAATTGAAAATAACCATAGTTTTGAAAAAAGTACAGGGACAAATATTCTTCACATTAATAATAAAGGAAAACGCTTAGATAACTTAGAAGCTTTAGAAATAAAAAAAACATCCCTTAAAAATAATGAGTCGATTATCAACAAACAAAAAATATTAACTTATAATCCAATATTAAATCTCTTCCCTTTCGATGTCCATTCTGTTCCCCCTTACTCTTCATTAATTCCTAGCCACGCCCCCACCCCTACCACAACACCTACTGATAAATTGTACCCACCCACTATTTTGTAATTGTCATCATTATATGTTTGCCCTGACGAAGGAACGGTTGTTCCGAAACCGGTCGGCGTTTAACTAAATAAATCAGTGGTTGTAACTCAGTTATATTGTTTCATTTAAATATAAAATGAATAACCACAAAGTAATAGCTAGTTTCAAAAGTATAAAATAATTATTACGGTTCAAAAAAATTGACTTCTTATTTTGAAAATTTCAATTCGTAAAATATAATTATCTTTTCTTTACCACTTTGCTTTGTATTCTCTGACTTAGGTTTATGATAGGCCCATAAGTTCTTATAATTTAAGACTGTTTTTCTTGTAATTTTGACGACATAAGTTCCCAGCGAGAACTTTTGGCGTCGTTGATATTCACATGACCGGTTTTATGTTATCTAAGATTAAAAAGGTAAGGGAAACTTCCTTAAAGTACTCCAGCCCTCGTCTTAAGCTCTCCAGCAGTACTCAGCTGCAAGTTTGAAACTTTTATTTTGCACAATCTAACTTGAGAGCGTCTGGACTACCCATTCTCATGGCTCGTTAGAGTTTTCATCTCGACGCTTTATGAAACTTATCTTGCGAGTGAATTTTTGCATGAAAAATTATTCGTGATTTTAATCAAAGTTTGAGGGAATGACATTCATACGAATTTAATCAAACGATCAACACAACGTGCTTAAAATATTGTGAGATAGTTTAAAAAAAACTTATTTTCCAGAGCAGACAGCTCCGAATTGTATTAGCGAAATTCAATCGAAAATCTGAAACAGAAAAAGGTTCGGTCATATATTTCATTCATATCTCAATTTGGGAGGCGGGAATGGGTACCGCCGCCCCAGGAACCATTTTTTGGATAACCAACACCTCAGTCACCCCAAGAGGTTCGCTACGTTTGGTGACTTAGCAGGGGTGCCCGGGTTCACGGGGTAAGGTTTGTCTAGGTCTTGGCGGCGGATGATCTAGACACACTCAATCTCAGATTCCTACCCAACCCTCACACCGTTCTCCTTTCCCAGAACTTCCTCTCATTCCTTTCCTTAAAAATACCCTCCACACAGCATCCCCAAAGATGACATAGGCCCTGAGGGTAATTATTTTTCTCGGAGCCTCCTGTGTGGACCTAATGTAAAATAGAAAAAAACATATGACTGCTAGTTTCGCTAATATTATCTTCATTAATTAAAATATTACAATTTGAGGTTTTAATCATTAGGTTAAAAATAAAAATAAATATATTTATCCTAGACTGGCAAAAGTCAATAGATGTCGCATATTAAATAAATATCTAGATAGTATTTAGTACGGGTTTGAATCTTGCAAACATACATAACGATACTTGGAGCAGGTGGATGAGTTTATTTGGGAAGTATGTTTACGAGAGATGGGTAGGCTGATTGGGATATTGAAAGAAGGGTGAATGCAAGTAACTCCATTAATGGTGGGCTGAATGCCGTTGGCGCCAACAAAAATCTGTCCAAAGAAGCGAAGCTAGCAGTCCACAATGGATTACTGGTACCTACCCTGATGTATGGCAGCGAAGCATGGAACTGGCAGAGAAAGGATGAAAGTAGACTGAATGCTGTAGAGATGAGATCCCTGAGGCGTATGTGTGGTAAAACCATGTATGATCGTGTGAGAAATGTGGATATCCGCAAAGAATGCAAGGCTGATGTAAGCGTAATGAGTAAGATCAGGAAAGGGACCCTCAGATGGTTTGGACATGTAGAGCGAATTAACGAAGAAAGGAATGCAAGGAGAATATATGCCGCAAATGTGAATGGTAGAAGAAATTGTGGACGCCCGAGGAAGACATGGCACGATCAAGTAAACCAGATACTTGAGTCGGGCCATGTCATGCGTCGGAATAATAGAAGAGCATGTACGAGAAGATGTATGAATGTGAATGAAGCAAGGAGTGTATGCCAAGACCGAGTTGTATGTCAGTCCGTCCTCTCTACCTATCTCTGAAGAAAAACGACGTGATGGTTAGTTTAGTTTAATTTTTTTACATAAAGACAGCAGCCAAAATATGTGTTAAGAAAATGAATCGGATAGGAAGACATTAACTCAGTTGATAGAGTTCCGTCCCGGCAAGGCTTAGTTCTGGGTTCGTGTCCCAGTTGTGACCGTATCTTTTTCTGATTTTTCTGTTTCAGATTTTCGATTGAGTTTCGCTAATTTTGTCTTTATTAGTTAAGGTAAAAATAAAAATACGCATTTTTTTTACATAACGATCCAGATTTTTTCAGGAAATCGTTTACTTTTCAGAACTCTAAATTATCATAACAATACATTATCAGAAACAGCAGTTATTTCTAACCCTACTGTTAAATGTTGAGCCGAAATTTGGCTCATTACTCCTCGAATGCTTAAATACGCTTTTACCGATTCAATTCTCCAACCAACAGGCGAATCAAGCGTTACTAATCAAATCATTTAGCTGATCGGAGACTTACATTGATCGATCAAAAAATTGGGAACAACAGTCTGTTTATTTGTTTATTTATTTGAGACACAAACAGGATATTTATAGAACATTCTTGTTGGTAATATAAAATAAAATTAAATACAAATATATATATCCCTAGACTAACGTGTCTGCAGTAATCATATTTGCATGTACACAGAAACAAACACATAAAAAAAACAATATCAGTACTTTTATACTTAACTAAAAAAACTTAATTATAATAATAAAAAAGAAAAAATCTTATAAATAGAAAATGTTTGTAAAAAAATAATAAAACAACAAACCATCTTTTATTTTTATTTTTTAGGTGCACAAATTGTGGAGATACTTCTTGAAACAATTTATATTATTTACAAAAATATCTATGATAGTGTGTGATTTAGCAAGATCATTGTATGATCTAGACATTCTAGAAATAGGATTAAAATATCCAGTATTATTGGTCAAAATTTCGGTCCAAAATATGTTAAGGTTTCTGGTAGATTTGGGCCTGGAATATAACTTGATTTGATTGACTAAGTTACTATCTACCCGATAATTCACAATTTTATAAAGCATTAAGAGGTCATTTATGTTACGTTTTTTAACTAGACTCTCTTATTTGAAATATGTTAGTCTTTGTTCGTACCCATCTAGAAGAGTATACACACCTGATCGATAAGACAAGATCCGTGTAAATTTTCTTTGGACAGATTCAAGTCTTGATACCTGTGTAATATAATGTGGATTCCAGACTGTTGACCCGTATTCAAGAACACTACGGATTAACGAATTGAATAGAATTATTAGGCTATTAGAATTCTTGAATAATTTGGTTGATCTTACAATAAAACCAAGTAATTTATTTGTTTTACTAACAATGTATTCAATGTGTTGGTTGAACGTTAGTTTTTAGATTTTCAATAACCACATCTGAACAGCCAGACACTCCCTCTTCATTTTCTCCTTACTTTCTCATAATTCATAACGTTTCTCCAAATGTGCTGCTATAGAAACACTTTTTTTGTGTGAATACCGCACAAGAGTCCAACCGCCTTTTTTTACATAAGCTCCACACATGGAGGCCATGAGAAAAATAATTTACCTTAGAGTCTTTGTCATCTTAGGGGATGCTGTGTGGAGGGTCATAAATGAGTCCATGGCATCTCCAATGTTCATGTTCATGTGGGAAAGGGAATGAGTTGCAAGAAAAAGGAAAGTGGGGAAGTACCGGTCTGTTCAGATCTGGTCACCAAACTGTTCCCGTTTGGAGCCAGTGAAACTATGGCATCGCCAATTGGAGTATGTTGTGAGGCTGAAGGTAAGTGGGAAGGGGTAGGAGAGTTGGAGAAGCTTATTCAGATCTAGTGACTAAGCACGGCTAAAACCATTATTAAGCAAAGTTTTAATTCTGAATGGTGGTCTTACACCAGGTTAATACTGTGAGTATCTTCACTCTGGAACGTGCCGCAAATATACTATATATTATTTTTAATTAATTAATTGTAAAATAACACAAATTATTCAAATAAAATTATTTGCGCACGCAGGGTTCGAACCCGCGACCTGCGGAATGGGAGTCCAAAGCCTTACCCCTGGACTATACCGGCCAAGACATTTCAAGCAATGTTTCGATTCTGAATGGTGGAATTTCTCCAGCACGATATTGCGAGAATCTTTCTCTATAGAACATACCGTATATATACTATATATTATTTTAAATGAATAAAACATATTAATTTGTAAAATAAAATTTAATTTAATTTCGCCCGCCAGGATTTGAACCGACAATCTTCGGATTCGTTTCCAAGTACCGTGACCATCAATTACATAGGCCACGTAGGAATGTAGGACTTTTGTTAGAGTCGGAATAACGGTTGTGCAACGCCCTGTTATATATAAGTGGGATTTTTAGTCTAAGTCAGGACTGTAATGACACTAATGACAGGTGTGGGTTTCTATCATCTCTGCCTTCTCCCACGCAGTGCACTGGCGGGGATATGCGCGCAAACATAATTTATGGAAGTTGATAAGTGGTCGGCATAGCACAATTCTTATCTGATCTAATCCCACATTGGTAACTGACCAAAATCGGAAAATCACAATCAGAAATAAAAGCTCTGCTTTTATTAAACTTAGATGTGTTTGATGATTATATACAAATATTTATGTACTCTCCAGTCTTTTAAATTCCTCAAATATTTACCTAGCCAATTTTTTTAAACATTTTCTACACAGAGGAGGTCGTGAGAAAAAAAATTGCCTTCCGGACTTATGTCGTATTTGGAGATGATGTATGTGAGGTCTTTTAAGGGAAAGGAAGGAGAGGAAGTTCTGGAAAGGAAATATATATGAGGGGTTGGAATCTGGGGTCTATGTGTCCAAGAGTGACGGACGTTTGAATCCATCCCTCCCACAGCAGTGCAAGGCGATGGGTCGAGAAAGTCCGGTTGAAGAGGTATAGGTTAGTTGTCTCTCAACCACACGCAGAAAAATGTTATTCTAAAAAACGATAATTTTATTCGTAAAAACGGTTAAAAACGGCACTGAAATTCTTACGAACATATTAACAGGGTTTCAATGTTTATTGGCGGGAACATGTAAGAATAATTTGTTGGTATACGTAATTTCGTACGCATACCAACAAATTATTCTTACATTTTCCAATAAACATTGAAAGCCTGTTAATTTGTTCGTAAGAACTTCAGTCCCGCTTTTAACCGTTTTTATGAATAAAATAACATAATAATAACAATTTTCTCCGTGCAGTCTCTCCCCGCACGCACCCGCCTCAAAGTCCTAGACAAACCTCACCTCTTGAACCCGGGCACCCTTGCTAAGTCACCGCTTGGGTAATCTATGGCAGGAGTGTTGGTTATCCAACAAATGGTTCCCGGGGCGGCGGTACCCATACCTGCCTCCCAAATTAAATACTTAAGTACTCTACAGTCAATTTACCTGGCCAACTTTCTTTAGCCTCGCAACATTTAAAGGAGGGTGCAATAGTTTTACTAGTTTTGGGAATTTGAAGCCAACACGTAGAATCACGTGAAAAACGAAAAATCAATCAAAGTTGCTAAAAATACTCTTTCCAGAAAGAAAGTTCGTGATTAACAACCACGGCATCCAAGCCCTTGTAAAACCGCGCATTAATTGGTCCATCGAGCTGAGGCACTCAAGGAAACCGCACATAATCATTTCATATATTTTTTCTTTACTTAACGAACAAACGTATCTGCGGTTAAATCCGAAATCATTATTCTCTCGGAGCCTGAAGTTAAAGCATATAAGTAACCTATTTCTTGTATAAGGGCGTTTTCCAAAAAAGATGTCGGTGACGTAATAGGAATTCCACTTAAGTGAGATGCTGCATTTCGATTAAAAATATACGTAAATTTATTAAAGAAAGGTTGAACTTCATGACAAAAAGTATTTAAATAGAAAATGTCAATAAACTTCGAAAATAATTGCAATTTAAGTTTAATACTATTGCTAAGAAATTCTTTTACGTCACTTTTATCATAAAGTTTATAAAGAAAATTAAAAGAAATTCATTATTTCAGAATTTTATTTACGAATTGAAAACACAATCAGTCTCCTAAAAAATATGAATAATCAAGCTTATTGAATTAAATATTAAGTTTTTCAATAAAAATATTCTTTTACGCTACTTTTGGACACTTTGTACTGTATATTTTGCGTTCTAGAAAGACGAATATAAGTTTTTGTTTTACGAATGTTTAATTATAACAAATTAAAAATTAATCATGAACTATATCAATAAAAAAAAGAACAAATTTCTTTGGGATATAATAATTGATCTTAGAAAATAAATCACAGCAATAACAGGACAGTGGCGTAAGGGGAAAAATTTGGTAACGTTAAGGAATTCTAAGGCCTCGGCCAGACTGAGAGGCTTGCCCGGTAGCGACAGCGGGCGCGAAATATCAGTCGTATGTGTACGCACGTTGTGGCTACACTGCTGAAGGCGCGACAAGCGACTGGTATGGGAAGAGTGGAAGATACTCTCAGTATCACCCTGGTGTAAGACCACCATTCAGAATTGAAATGTTGCTTAATAATGACTTTAACCGTGTTTAGTGACTAGATCTGAATAGCCAGGTACTTCCCAACCTTCCTCTTCCCCACCTTCCTCTTCCCCATCTCCTTCCTGTCCCCACTTACCTTCAGCCTCAAACGTACCCCAATTGGGGATGCCATAGTCTCACTGGCTCCAGACGGGAGCAGTTAAGACTCATGTGAGGTATTCTCTATAAAAAAGGGCGATTTTACGTACTACCGCCACCGTGGAAGGCCCCCCGCGCAAGTACTTTTTCTTCCACTTGTTCTTTTTTCTTTTCTTTTTATTTTCGTTTCTGTTCTCTCCAACGTCTTCTTTTTTCTATTCTTCTTTGGTTAGCTCTCTGATTATATTTTGATGTTATTTTTGTCTTTGTAACTCTTTTTTCATAAAGGCTTCATATTTTTCAGGGTCGTTTTTAATTTTGTCTCTGTACCTTTTTGATTTTTCTGCAGCTTTCAACGGCATATTTGAACATAAAATTAAAATAAATTATTTATAAAAATGCACAAATAATTAGATAGGTAATAATGGGCTACACGTGCATACCGTGTATAGCCTGAAATATGTAACTAAGCTGAAAGGGTAATAAAGTACTTGTTAATGTACACAACTTTAATTAGGTACAGGATTAACTAAAATACACAGGAACATAAATCATGCTACATTTTATACTTACTTATTTAAAATTGTATGAACCAGCTGATTTTATACTGAATTTCAGAGTTGCCTCTACAGTAATAGTTGCTTACAGTATATTAGTACTTCGACACCATTTCGACTCTTTCAGAATTAATCTTTAATAATCTTAATTAATAAAAAAAAGAAAAAAAATTATACACATAAAAATTAAATAATTGTTTCTTTTTAGCTATGCTGTTCTTTTTTTTCAATGCTACATATATCACTCAACCCACATATCTACATGTAATAGTTACATTTTGAAGATACATGCAAAATATAAATTTAATTAGAAAATTGTAACACACCCAAATACACTAAAAGACGGATAGAGTGAACCGACCTTTAGAATTCCATTACGTCACTTTTAAGTTCCATTCACGAGACCGTTGCGTAAGAGAAGTAGCGTAATCGCGTCAATATTTTTTCGAAATGTATTTATCAATAAATTATGAAACTTCTGTTTGTTCTAACTAAACATTTCATAAAACAATAAATGAATCAATTTAATACAAAGTAGAGTCTAATACTTGCTGGTAAATTACCTGGAGAAATACGGAAGCGTTGGTGGAACACTTTTTTAGTACAGCCGAGAACGACCACTTTTGTTACGATTTCTTGGCAAACTGGCTGTAAAAAACAAAGCATGGCCGCCCTTCATAGACTAAATAGGGTTGCTATTTTCGAAAATATTCATCGATTTGGTAATATTTTTATTGGAAGACGTCAATAATGTGGTGGCGTAGGCGGAAATTCCACCATACGCTATTTCGTAGGACAACTCAATATCTGGTATTTAAATTATTTTACACGATAATTAATCTATATTATGGTTGCAAATCGAAAATATTATCATATACTATTAGTAGAATTAGAAATAAATACTGGGATAACATAAAATAACATTAATTTTTGAACTCTTACTGGTAGTGGTAGGTGTAGGACATACCAGAAACAGTGACCTGTAGTCTTACTTATTTTAAAATAATATCGAAATTTAATAGATTTATTCATTATTTTTAGTCCATAAAGGTATTTATTTGTTATTATATTGGTAAAATATATGGTTGGTCATTAAAACCGACACAACAAAAGTTACTGATGCTGAAAGTGATGGGACACTGACTTTTATCTATGTACACTTTTTTTGAAAAACGCCCATAAACAGGGTGGCCCCTGACCCGGAAAACCGGGAGTTTTCCCAGAGTTTCACTGACCCGTAATTATCAGGGTGATGGGGCATTTCTATTTTGATATTATTTTGTCCCAATTGTATCAGTTGATAATTAGAACAAGGACACTTAGGATTTCTTTTTAAAAAAATCGCCTTTTGTTAAATTAATTATTTCTCCGGTTTGTTAGTCTAACACCTCAGGCTAATTTGATCGCTTTTGCGAAAAACTCATATATGTCTTTTATAATTTTTAACTTTTATGTTTCCATTAAAAAAATATATATTTCAAGAATTATATTTTTAGTTTTAAGTAACTTTCAAAATCAGTTTTTGATTTTTGGATACATTCAGTATTATTCAATTTATTTCAAAGCGTTAATATTTTGACCTTCTGAAAAAAATATACCCGAGGCGTCAGGGGTTAATTATATATTTTTTGTGTTGTTGTGATTATTATGTGGTACCGTACCAGTGGGTCCATGATATTATTTTAGGGAGTTTTATAAGGCTGAAAAATTTTGCTGAATTAAATGGTGTGTTGAGAAAGGTTGGGTATCAAACGAATTTTTTTCAATATAAATACATAAATTTGTTTGACGACTTAATTTTAATTTAATACCAGAGTTACGTATTGCAATAAATTGGTGCCAAACATATGTATGGGTTTTTATATTAATCACGATAGGCCACCACCATTTATTGGATAACCAACACCTCTGCCATAGGTCACACTAAGTGGTTTGCTACGTTTGGTGACTTAGCAGGGGTGCCTGGGTTTATGGGGTAAGGTTTATCTAGGTCTTGGCGGCGGATGATCTAGACAACCTGAACCCCAGATTCCTACCCAACCCTCATACCTTTTTCCTTCCCAGAAATTGCTCTCCTTCTTTTCCTTAAAAATACCCTCCACACAGCATCCCCAAAGATGACATAGGCCCTGAGGGAAATTATTTTCCTCGGGGCTTCCTGTGTGGACAATAAAATATAATAAAATATTTCAACTCACGATTTTCGATTCCGCAGAGTTGTCTCTTTTAAATGCGTGTATAATTTCTGAAAGAACGTACTATAATCTTCTACTCTGCAAATTCGTAAAAATATTATTATATTGACCGGTCAGTGGTTGAGTGGGCATCGCGTTTGGGTCCCATCTAGGCGTTCCGTGTTCGATTCCTCGGCTGGCTAAGTCCTCCATCACAACACAAGCAACATCTTCCGCTTAGTGTGGTGGTAGTAGGAGATTTTCAAATGTCGTTGGGTTATTAGTAACCCGGAATGTTTGTCTTTCTTTAAAAAAAAAAAAATTACATATTCCTATTTTTTTTTCACAGTATTTTATGTAAAGATATAAGATAGATGAATTTAATAGGAGTATATTTGTTTATGCCAAACAGTAAACCGTTGTCATAGTTTTGGGACGGCATTTAGTTGGCTAAACGTAAACAATAATTACATACACTTCAACACTTTCTCTGAAGAAATGGTTTTTCACGTTTCTTGCCACACTATCAATACCACAAAATTAATCTAAAGGAATGAATTTTCCTGGAAAGCAAAAAGTGTGGTTAAATTTCCGCAATGATTCAATGTTTAATTACACATAATTTTTTCAATGTCGTAATCGAATGTTTCCTGAAACTTTTAAAGCCGTGTATTTCAGAAAACTTGTTAAAAAATACCCGGAAAGCCTGGAGATTTCACGTGAATTTTAAACGTGGCCACCCTGATATACGGGTAATTAGTATTCACCGAATCCTACGCATTACATTTTACTTATTTCCTAAATTCACATCGGCTTTCGGGCAATTACAACTTTATAATTGGCCGCTGTGTTGGCCGGCAATTGCGGCAACCTCGGCTCTGTGCAGAAACACAATAAACATTACGGTGGGGTCACTGTCCGGTAATTAGCGGTTTTGGCTAACCAGCATTATTATATTCATCAAGCTCGGACAATTATCTAATATACTTAATGGTGTGTAGGATTTAAAATTTGAACTGGAAAAGCTATCGAAGATATTTAATTCGTTGTGATTTTGACACGTATTTATTGTGTGATCACTTGAATATATAAACATACTGCATAAGTCGATCGTTCAGCTGATTAGTCTGGCATTTCCAAATACATTACAATATAGTTTTGAGATAATGAAGAAATCCATATTAGAATGCTGACAATTAATGAATTATTATTTACACGTGTCTGTGCTTTACACACGGATAACAATGTTATTCGAAAAAACGATCATTTTAATAGTAAAAACGGTTAAAAACGGGACTGTAGTACAAATTAATAGTGTTTCAATGTTTATTGGCGGGAAAATGTAAGAATAATTTGTTGGTATACGTACGAAATTACTTATAGCAACAAATTATTCTTACATGTTCCCGCCAATAAACATTGAAGCCCTGTTAATTTATTCGTAAGAAATTCAGTCCCGTTTTTAACCGTTTTTACTATTAAAATGATCGTTTTTTCGAATAACATTTTTCTCCGTGCATATTAAATGGTCTATAAAATAACACCGGAAGACACAATGGTCCGGTACATTAGGACGAAAATTTGAAATATCCTACTAATGGCCTAGAAAACATCAACATTTTGTTTAATTCACTACAAGTTTTTCTGCATTATAATTGATTTAGCGATGTTTATTTGTAATCTGGGTGTATTAGGTAGAAGGTACAGCTTTACATATAACTGCATACTCAAATCGAATTTCCATTTTCTGGAGATATCAGCCTAATCAACTAGACTAGACGATCGAAGTATCACAATACTATCAAAAATATCGAGTCTTTATTCAAATCTCTCGTAAAATTTATTATCAATGAAATTGAAAAACCAACATTCAGATTTGAAACATTTTTAAATGGTTTTGTCTGCGATCAGCTATTGGCAGATCTGATTTGTTAGGTTTACCTAGCTTTTTTTAGCTATGTACTTATTTTCCATCTCTTTTAAATTACTACTGTTTCCAATAATGTTTTGGAGATCATATTCCTTGCATTCGATCAATCTGACATCAGTTTTAGTTTCAGACCAACATGTGTTAAAATGTTTAGTATCTAACATTTAAAAATAAAGTCAAGATTTTAAAGATATATTAATTTTGTTTAATTTATTTTAGTGAATAAGGCTTCCGAAGATTTCCACAGATTTCCACACGGATAAATTAGCGTCAGTTTTTGGCAAAGAATTGACTTCTGTGCCACAGGATTCGTCATTTCAAATGCGATAAAAATATTAATATGAAATTTTTATTTTTTATACCACACACGCCTCAAACAAGATTATTCCCCAGAGTTTGTTTAGTTTTTCAAATATATTTTTTAGAATTTTTAATATAACTTTGAAAAGTTGCGTGGCCCGTGCCGTCTAATATCTGCGGCTCCTAATTTTGTCGGCATATTGCGTCCGTTCTGGATAATATTTTTTTTGGTCTTATGGACCTCAAGCGGGGGAAGCGTTTTTGCTACTCCGTCAAAGGGAACTGGGTGTATTTTTGCACAGAGTGTTTCAATGCTATCTTTTGAACCTAAAAAATAATTTCGGCATATTATTCAAAATTCAAATGAAGCCGAGGAAATGTAAATTGCCCCGTCCGCATTCTGTAGAAACACACTTGAAAAAGAAATAAACACGAGATAAGCAAATGTTTTCATTATTTTTTTTAATCAAAGGAGATTGAAGTTCTTCAGACCTTCATATTTTTTAAACACATGAATTTTATTTGTGAAAAGACATCCTTGGCGTATTTATTATGAAATAAAAAAGTTGTACTAATTTCATAATTAGCTTTTAAATATTATTATTTATTTATTAAAATCTAATTCGACTTTCATATTTATTTATTCATTGGTCTCAGACTCTTTAGTATCTCGATACATCTGGGACTCTAACAGTTTGGACCTCTGACAGTTTGCCCGGATTGCCAGAATATTGAATTGCCAGAAGTCCTTGGTTCGAGTCCCAGATATATCCGTATATTTTTCTGATTTTTCTGTTTTGGATTTTCGATTGACTTTCGCTAATATTATCTTCATTAATTAAAATATTATAATTTGAGATAAAACTCTTGAAGATATTAAGTTAAAAATAAAAAATTCAAAAATTAAAGTTAAATTACGTAAATATGTGATTAATTTTCTGTGAATGTGTTACTTTAATTATGTGTATATATATATATATATATATATATATATATATACACATAATTAAAGTATATATATATATATATATATATATATAGATATAATCCTTATAATATATGTATATTATAAGGATTGTATTAGGACATAGATAACTATGGTCCTACTTAAAATGCTTCAATAAATAATAAATAAACAATAAACATAAAAAAATAAAGAGAACCTGGTGAAAGACCACCATTCAGAATCGATATGTTAGTTAAAGTGGCTTTAGCCGTGTTTGGTGGATCTGAATAGCCACATTTCGTTTTTCCATCTCATTACCTCCCAATTACCTTCAGCCTCGTAACGTACCCTAATAGGGAAGCCATAGTCCCACTTTCCTCGGACAGTTGGGACGCTTGTGCAATATTCACAAGCTTAGTTACAACATTTAGACTCGCTTAGTATCTTTAAAAATACCAATTTTATACATTTACCCCACCGGGGATGGGCTATACAGCATACCCCTTTTAAGGAAAGGAAGTAGAGGAAGTTCTGGGAAGGAAAACGGTGGGTACATATCTGGGGGTCGGCGGTTCTAGGAGTGACGTATGAATCCATCCCACCCACTGCGATGCAAGTTGAAGGGTTGAGAGAGTCCGGCTGAAGAAGTCAAAGAGTGTCTCCCTCAACTGGCCTCGCCCGATGAACTGCACCCCTGTTTAGTCGCTAAACGTAGCGAACCACTTGAGGCGACCTACGGCAGAGGTGTTGGTTATCCAATTAGTGGTTCTCGTGGTGGCGGTACCCATACCCGCCTATGAAATTGTCTATTTTTGTCATATTGTTTCAACTTAAAATTAATTCTGTTTTCATTAAAATTATTGTCCTTCCTGGTATAATTTTTATATGTACACTGCGAGTATATTATTATGCTAGGAATTTTCTGTAATGTTAATAATATTTTATATATTGCCGGTTTTGTGAAAAATAACCTGAAGGGCGAATAAAATATTTTAATATATGAATATTAAAGAAAAAGAATATACGAATATACTACCTTTTTAAACGGTACATTTCTTTCAGGCTCATAAAAGCTTATTGACAAAGGGTAAATTTGCTTGAAAAATAATATAATAAAATTTTAATTTTCTATTTTTAAATTATTCACAACCAAAAGGTAACATGTCGAGCCTCTTCGTACTTCGCAAGAATTTCACTTCTCAATTGAATCAATGGTAAATATTGGATATAGATGGAAACGGTTAATACGCACTTTAAAAAAAAAATCTTTTGATTCACCTTAATTACATTAAAAGACAACTATTTGCATTGGGGGCAGTGGAAAATATTTCATTTTAAATTTCAATTACGTAAAATTAAAATTAGCTTTCATTCTGTAAAACGAACCGACCATTTTCGAACATTTATTGTCAAATGTCATTTGGTTATGTTGGTATTCTTGATACTATACGAAAAACAACAAGGGGCTAGATTTTTTTTTATGTTAAAAAAATAAAATTCCGCCTAATTAGTACTTATCTAATACGCATGCACTATGTATTAGGTAAGTACTGCGTTGTTAAAATTTATTAGCTTGAATTTTTTTTTTACCTTAAAATTTTATTTTTTTAAGTGAACTATTTCTGTGATGATATAGCGCCTGCTCGTGTCAAGGCAAGAAAAACATCTATGTTTCAAGTAGTTTAGCGGCTAAGCTAGGTTTGTGTAATATGGTTTGTGATACAAAAGAAAGTGCCCCCTTTATAGCGCCTGCTCACGTCAAGGCAAGAAAAACATCCCAGTTTTCAAGTGCTTTAGCGGCTATGCTAGGTTTGTGTATCATGGTTTGTGATACAAAATAAAGTTCCCCCTTTATAGCGCCTGCTCACGTCAAGACAAGAAAAATATCCCAGTTTTCAAGTGGTTTAGCGGCTACGCTAGGTTTGTGTAACATGGTTTATGATACAAAAGTGAATGTATTATTTAAAAAAAAACAATTACTAGAAAAAAAACATGTTTTTCTACATCATTTTATTTCCAAAACTCCGGTACCTAAATTAGTGTTTACCTTACATGACCAGATTTCGTGATATCTTTAAAATCTTCTAGGCGCTCGTTATATATAAAAATGTATCAGGAATACCAACATGTCCAACATACCAAAGTGACAGTAATTGAAATTTAAAATGAAACATTTTCCACTGCCCCCAATGCAAATAGTTGTCTTTTAATGTAATTAAGGTGAATCAAAAGAGTTATTATAAAAAAAGTGCGTATTAACAGTTTCCATCTATATCCAATAATTACCGAATCAATTTCCTTTCAAATCTGCCCACAAAGAAAAAGCAAAAAAGCAAAAAAAAAAAAAAAAATTCTGATCATTGCGCATTATAATTTCATAATAGCCAGAGACAATTTATTTTTAATTCCTGAAAGAAAGCCTTGGTTATATATAACGTCCGACTGCGTATTACTTTACTAATTGATCGAAGAGATTTTACGAAAACGCTCTCAAAAACTAGGCGAGGAGTGAAAACGTCTTGGATTTAGAATTTTTTTTTTAAAATGATATGATGATATTATTTTCTTATTAGTTTAACTACCCGGCTTCGCCCGAGGTTTGAATACTATTTTGCTTTCTGTTGTGCATTTGAAAAATGTGCGCCTACCGATATGGTATCTTATCCACTCCAGCCACGGAGATTTCCAGGTATTCCGTTTTAATTAATATTTGGAGGAAGTGTGAGGGCCTCAGGTGATGAAACAGGAGGAAATGCTGTTGGGCCTCTATTTGATAAGGAGGCGATATCGGAGAATCGATACCTCCGCGCGGTGGGCTTCCATCAAAAGAGGGGGATATTGGTGAGTCGTGATATCTCCGCGCGTGCTGGTCGGAATAATAATCACGACGGGGTCACCACTTTGGAGGCAATTATTGGGCCTCCTCATATAGAGGGGAGATATCGGTGAGTCGTGATATATCCGCGCGTGCTGGTCGGAATAATAACACTATATGATGATTGATGATGAGGATGTGTATTTACAATACATTGTGCACAGTTTTTCTAAACGTATTAAAATTATTCCGAGAACTGTGAACTGCAGATATACGCGCGGCCTTTTACGCGGCCGGTGTCCGTTGCCGAAGGTGAGCGATTTGTTGACTGTAAGACTAACTAAAATACCAACTTGGCTTGCTGGAGTCCTTCATATAGTCCGGGCCTGGCAGGTACGTGAACCGCAGGCGAAATGCGCTCACGCTGGAACATTCCCGAAATTTCGCGTATTGTGTGTCGCAGCAGCGAGACCTTTCGAGACGGTGGTCAAAATAATAATTCGGCGTTTTGAGGTAGGAAGGTGCAGAGGTATAAAGGTATATGACGACTGCGCAGGGCTAAGGTAGATATAGGCAGGTTGCTATAAATATAATACCTCCAAATATTAATAAGAAAATATATTAACTACTAACTGCGGTTTAAAATCAATGAAACCACCTAGACATCACCATTTATACTCATTTTATAAAAAAAAATTAAGGGGAGAAAATTCATTTTAATTTATAAAAATCATCTGCCTTAATTTGGATAGCTATAGCTCAAGTGGGTCTTATATTTTACAGTTAAATAGTTGTGTCTATGTTTCGTAGCTCCTGATGTAAATAGTCTTCCTAGCTTACTTATATTGAATAAGACTTGTCAGAAAACCTGTTCAGATTTCTTGGCGCCAAATTTTGTTGACACATATTTTCTGTAATAATAAAAATCAGTCTTCTATATTCGTGACTTTTCTTATCTTTCTTACGGAGGTGAAACTCTCCAAGAAAAAAAAATATGGAAAAAAGCAAGTTGTCAGTAATTCAAATGCTTTTCTTAGATTATGGATGACTATATCTGTATTGTTTTTGTTGCTAACCTTACGGGCTAGATTTGAATTTGATTTCTATAGAAATCTTTCACCCTGAAACATAAAATACATCAGTAGCCTTCAACATTCGAGATTCCAGGTGAGAACATTTGAGTGCGGCTGCTCCTGAAGGAAATAAACACATAGTCCTAAATGCCCGTCGATTCCTTCGTGTATTGATATGCAGTCGTGTGTAAATTTCCAATGTGAAAACCTGGAAATCTTGGGAAAACCCGCAGACGTACATAATAAAGTTTGGGAGGGTTCCCACAGGGACGAAGTGAATTTACCAATGATCAAGATAGATAGATAGTTGGAAACGTCAGAAAACAAACAAATTTATATTGATAATCTTACACTTGGGAGAACGGCTAGATTAAATTCTAGGGAAAATGTGTTTTTGTTGGAGTTTTCTGCGTTTGATTGATTCCATATTGACAGGTTTCTTCGGCAGATAAAGAACACATTATTCTTTGTGCGGGAATATATTATTTTATGTGAGCGCTTAGGTGTTATTTTATTAAAATGTTTATTTTTTGCCTACGTTGCAACGCGTTGTTTGAAATTTTATTTCATGATATTTTGAAGTGCGGAGGAAGAATTGAATTGAATGAACATATTTTTGTCATGAATGTTGCGTTTTACGTTTAAATTGTTTTATATATATTTAAATCGACGGTGTAGCGATTTTTTCACATGCTTATTGATTATCTTTTTTTAAAAAAGATTTTTTAACTAACTTTAATCTTTCAACACCCAGTAATGATTTTCTACATATCAACTTTTCATAATTTCTGTGAAACAAACTTCAAGGATGCTTACTAACCAGTCTAATAATACGTTGGCCCAGTTTTTTTCAAAGTTAAATTTCAAGTTTTGTGATAGTTCAGTAACTTTGAAATTTGATGAATTATTTGAAATTCCTGAACTTTTGTGAAATCTGACCTCAATATAACCACATTAGAGCTGTATGTATGCTTAATAATATAAATAATATGAATGATGTTTTAATAATAATATTATATAAAAAGCGACACAATTTTAATATTCTGAGTGAAATTTCAAGTTTCTTTCCGATAACTTCCCCTATTCCCCCTTCCCCTATAACTTCCCACTGGCCACATATTGAAGCCCCACAAAACCACCCTGAAAATTTGTTTGCCCTTTAAGAGCAGTTGAATTGTTGTTTTTTGGAGAATTTTTCAGCCTCGAAAGGTCCCAAGAAAAAGGTTGACTAGATTAGCATAACGTCATAACTTTGGTCAAAATTTACATTTCTGACGAATTTTGATCTTATCGATAATTATTTGGTTTCCTCAAAAATAAAGCGTGTTCAATAATAAATAACACCAACTTATTTTGGTTTTCTGTGATTTTGTGCGTGATATGAAATATTCTTGCGTAATGAATTCAAATTTGCTTTCAAATGTTCAAAATGGAAACCGATGATTGTGTGATTTCAGACAAGCGATATAGTAGGAACTTACCACAATAATTTATTTATTTAATAATTCATTATTTGAAATGAGTCACTGCTTGCGTTGCCATTGACAACGGGTTTTTTGAGAAATTGTGTAGGGTGCGGGCCATCACATTGACATACACAGGATAGTGAGTTTAGTAAAAAACTGTTTTTTTTCAGTTGCCTCTCTGTGTTAATGCGAAAGGTAAATTTTGGACGTCATTTCGACGAATATTTTGTTATTCGTACGATTTCCAGTCTAACCTTTGTTAAAGGTCTTCGTGATCCGAAAAGATTAAACCGTTAACCAATTGCAACGACAAAAGCTGACACATAACAAACCGAAAATTTAACCGTAACGCATTTTCCCCGCAGGGTAGACAAAGAGGATAGACCGCTACACAACTCGGTCATGGCACACACTCCTTGCTTTATTCACCTCACCCAGTCATATTCTTCTGTTATGAACACTATTTACATGACCCGACTCGAGAATTGAATTCACTTGGTCGTGCCATATCTTCTCTGAACATTTATGGATTTATTTTTCCATTCACTTTACTCCCTTAAGCGTTAAACTTGTTTTCTTCTATTGTTCATTTTCTTAACAAGTCCAAACATCAAAAATATTTGATTTTCACATTAAGTTGGGCTTTTATATGTGTTTTTATTAGAACGTCTAAATGAGCATAACATCAAAAAACAAAATACTCCATTAAGCAAATGGAAAAATAGTAGATTGTAAATAGTACAACAAATAAATTAAATAAGCCGAAGCAGAGCTAGGCAGTATGTGTCAAGAAAATTTTTGAGATTTTAACACCTATGGAACAAATTATCAAATTGGGAAATCATAGTTTCACAATTATTTCAAGCTCGTTCAGTAACTATCTTCTGATTTTGTTCTAATGTTAGAAACTTTTATTAAATAAGAAGAAACACTTTTTCAGTCATTTAAGAGGAACGGATGCAACTTTGGAAATTTTTTGTGAGTTATTTTTAATTATTAAAAAAATGTCTGCCTAATCCTTGGTTTTAAAATAATATTAAAAAATAAAAAATGTTAAAAATGCGTTTCTTTGGGTAGTAATTTTAAAGTATAAACGACAAGTTTTTGTTCCGATGTAAATAGGTAATTTGTAATTTAAATTTACACCCATCAAAATTGTTTCTAAAAAAATTATATTTTAAATTTTATATTTCATCAAAAAAAATTTTAGCAAAAATATATTTTTAAATGTTTACATTTACTCTCAAATAATTGTCCAAGTTGCCTCTAAAATCATAAAATCTTTAATAGCCTATATTTAAAAAAATTAAGCAAAAATAAATAAAGTAGCTCCTATGAGAGATCGATATTTGACATACCTTTTGATTACAAAAATAATTTTTCAGTTTGGTTGGGTATTTTGTCCTAAAATCCAAATCTATGTTTTGTATGAAACTTGCTATGCACCCAATGGCCTTAATACTTTTGGAACCAATTATCAAATTGCTAAATCATAGTTTCACAATTATTTCAAGTTCGTTCAGTTACTATCTATTGATTTGGTTCTACAGTTAGAAACTTGTGAACAATCTTGGTATGAATAACCGAATAGTTAGTGATATAATAATAATTATATCATGACGGGTATCAGTTTCAGTCACGTATTGAATACTCAATTCTCCTTTGTCGTGTTATTTGTTTGGTTTTAATTAAAACTTGAATCCATCCCGGCTGCATTTGAATTCACACGGTGGCCAGGCAAAATGGAAATTGGTCGGTAAATCAATTAATTCGTACAAACTCCCCACAATCATTGGTGGGGTGGAAACGCCAATTTTCGTTTGTTCATTTTGTTCGCTGCAGTACGGCTTCGGAAATTAACTCGGTACTTATTAATTATGACGTAGATATAACTAGGAAATCAATTTGAAATGAAATAAACAAATCATTGAGAATAATTATCTTTTATTTTTAACTTTTTAACATAATGAGTTAAACCTCAAATTATAATATTTTAATGAATGAAGATAATATTAGCGAAAGTCAATCAAAAATCCGAAACAGAAAAATCAGAAAAAGATACGGATATATCTGGGACTCGAACCCAGGACCTCTGGCAATCCGGGCCAACGCGCTATCCACTGCGCCAACGTATCCCTATCCGATTCGGTCATTTTTAACTTCGACTGAGAACCACTAACATTATTTTTCATTTTCTTAACGCATATTTTTATTGGCTGCTATATGTATGATTGCAAGATTCAACTCGAACTAAATGCCATCTAGATGGCCCGGATTGCCAGAGGTCCTGGCTTCGAGCCCCAGATGTATCCGTATCTTTTTCTGATTTTTCTGTTTCGGATTTTCGATTGACTTTCGCTATTATTATCTTCATTAATTAAAATATTATAATTTGAATTATCTTTTATGTGTGACATCTTGGGTGGCTAATATCCAGGTTTTAAATTTATTTCCTAATACGTCAGATTTTTCCGATTTTCAGATCAAGGTGTTTGTGGCTGAGCGGTGAGTTCTTTAGCTGCTTTGCCAGATCTCGCGTGTTCTCAACCCGGCGTGTATATACTTATTTTATGAATGAAAACTCATCCAATGTTAGCGTAAGCTATGTATTATTATCAGAAATCATTATACTTTCAGAGATTTACCTTTCGCACCGTTAGTAAACTTGAAAAATTACGACAATATCTGTCAATAATATAATATGTAACTTATTAAAATAAAATGTACTTCTGAATCGTTCCCAAAATCGATATCAATTTTGAAAATCAATATAAATCCTATGGTTCTAGAGTTTATTGACCCCGAGTTTCATATAGACACAGAGACACAACTATTTCATTATTATTTTTTAAACATTTGCACCTCGTTACAAATCGGTAAGTTTTATGTTTTTTGTATGAACCTTACAAAAAACCTTACGTGACACCAAACATTACTTGAAATGATTTTATACTATTTCGAGACTAGTACTGAATAACCAGGTAGGTAGGTACTTACTAAATTTCCACTTTCCAATATCGTTACCGTACTAACTTTCCTTAGCATCACAACTAATGCCGGACCGCCGAACATCTCGACCTTGACACATACCCTTTCCTTCATTTACATTCATACATCGTTTCATACACACTCTTCAGTTTTTCTGACTCCCGACATAAGTATTTGGCTCACTAAACATAAGCGTCCCTGACTTCGTTTACCACTAAACATTAAACTTCACAACAGTCCCCCAAATCAGACGATTTCGTTGACCCACTAACTCCGGGCAGTTAAGTCTCTTGTGTCGGTGATCGATTAAAAATATACTAAGAAACTAACCCAAAAGTGGTTCTATCCGTCTGGCACCAGTTTTAGTTTTTTAAAATGTTATTATTTAAAATCATAAAAGAAATTGATACAATGTGAGTTTTACTTCATATTTAAAATGTCAAACCGTAAACAAGCCCCAATTCTTTTTACTTCCTACCATGGGAAATAATTTAGAAACGGACAAATTCGCTTCGCATTATAACTTATCTATTAAATATACATTAGTTGATTTGTCCAAGGTGCAGCCTGCAGATAATGCGAGTTTATTGATCTTAGAGTTCGCGTGACGAATACAAATAATCTATCGTCTATCCGGAGATGGATTAAATTGATTTCTCCTTTCCACGAAAATGTTGATGAAAGTCGATGAAGTACAATACAAAATGGAACATAGAGACACGACTTCTACATAGAAGACGTCACGTAGAAAATTGAAAGACAACCTTTTTGTTTTGTATAATACGAAAAATATACAGCGTAGTTCGTGAGAAACACTTTGTTCTTTTTGGATTTTTTTAAAAACAATCCGAAAAATTGACAAGATTTCATCCTTCAATTTTTTTATTTGAATTACCAAATTACAAGACACTAATATCGTCCTGGTGTAAAACCACCATTTAGAATTGAAATGTTGCTTGAAATGGCTTTAGCCGTGTTTGGTGACTAGATCCAAATAGCCAGGTATTTCTCTACCTTCCTCTTACTCAGCTCCTTCTCCTCCCCACTTACCAGCCTCACATTATATCCTAATTGGGGATGCTTTAGTCTTACTGACACCAGGCGGTTTGGAGCAGTTGGGACTTGTGCTATATCCACAAAAAATGAAATAAAAAAACTTGACTGATGTTTATGAATCCGATAACTCTTATTACAGATAAAGTAGTAGGTCAAAATAACTTTTGGGAATAACGTGGTTTTATTTGTTTCATATCAGTAATTTATTATTAAACAAACAATTTATTATTTAACCATGTATATTAATAATTTTTTATTTTTATTTTATAAAGGTTAATTATTAAAAAAGTTACATGATAAGGAAACACAATCGTCATGTAATGTTATAAATTGTTAAATCATAGTTAAGCCACAGCTCCGTAGTTCATGATTAAAATTTCTTTGTGTGCTGAAAATGGTTCCATCAGCTTGCAAATTTATCATTCGAGAGTTTTTGAAGATAATGAAGTGATTTATTTATTGGGCGGAAATATAAAAATATATTTACTCGTCCATCGAATTGTCGCTTTATTTCTGGGCCAGACATCTGCGCAGATGATGGGTAGTGCAATGCTCTCCGAAACGTTTCCTTGGTTCAAGGCGTTAAGCTCATTACATTAGTTTGCAACTAAAATAATTTAAAATCTCAATTCATAACTAAATTGTTATAGATCATAAGAAATAAGAAGTTCCTATTTATACGAGGGATAATTTTAATATAATAACCTTGCTACAAATTTTAATCTAAAATCACCAGTCTAACCTATGGTTTCACTGTTTTAACGAATATTATATGAAAAAGTAAGTTTTGCGATGACGATTCTGCAACAAACACATCATTATTTCAATTTGGGTGTATGGGTACCGCCTCCCCGAGAACCATTTATTGGATAATCAAAACCTCTGCAATGGGTCACACCAAGTGATTCGCTATGTTTGTGATGAGATTTGTCTCAATTTAGGAGGAGGATATGGGTACCGCCGCCCTGAGAACTATTTATTGGATAACCTTTAGTCACCCAAGTCGTTCGTTACGTTTGGAGAATTAGCAGGGGTGCCCGGGTTCATGTAGTGTGGTTTTGTCTAAGTTGTCTTATGCGGCTGACGTGTCTACCTACTGTGTGGCAGGCCGGATCGGGAGGGACAGGTTGAAGGAGACTATTTGTCTACTCTTGCAGGATTCTCTAGACCCATCGCCTTGCATCGCAGTGGAAGGGATTGATTAATATGGCAGTCACTCCTGAATACATTAAACACAAGATTCCCGCCCACACCTCATAACTTAATCCTTCCCAAAATATCCTGTTCTTCCTTTCCTTAAAAAAACCTCTACAATGCATCCCCAAAGAAAGGAAGTTATTATTAGAAGGGTCTTCCTTGTATCTCCTATTGTAAAAACAACTCAAACATTTTCGATATCTTTTAATTGCATTTTCTCGTTCTGCTATTCCTAATTATAAAATAATAAAACAAAAAAAAAATGTCCACATTGAAACGTTAAATATACATTCGTGTTTGTTTTTTGTTGAGTTTATTTTTTGTTTATTACAAATTGCGTTGATTTTGTGGCATAATATGTTTGTTTATTAAATGCAGTAGGTGTTTGCTTGATACCAAATATTATGACTTGCAAATATGTGATTGAATGACATCACCTTTTATTACTCGTGAACTGATTTATACGTAGGAACTCCTTGTCTTGACAAGTGAGCGAAATTGAAATAAATGGCCGGTTATGATAAACAACTTCAAACATCGTGACCTCTGATAAACATTTAAAAATGACTATTAGACCAGCGGACGTCAGGATCCATCTTCATAAAAATTGTAAACAAAATTTCTATGGGGACTAGGAAAACTTTAAAGAAAGATATGCAAATATAGAAAAAAAATGATGAACTCACATTAATGAAGAAATTAATGATTAGGATTTACCTTCAACTTTTAGTTTAATTAATTTTAAAAGTCGTTGCATTCTTTAGCATCTAGAATGTTTTAACTATTTTCCTGGTATTTCAATGAATGATGCTCTGTTAACGACAAACTTTATCTTATTTGGATCTAGTGTCTGTACGGCACTCAAGAAATACAAAATAAATCTATATGCTTTAATGTTAGAAATTGATTATTTCAAAAATTGTATAGATATGTACTGGAAAATCTTTTCAAAGAGATTCGTGGTTGAGTAGTGTTGTACAGGAAGGATAAAAATGTTTTTGTTGGGAAGCTGAATATTGAAACAAACAAAAAAAAACATAAATAACACTGTAGAATTTAATTTGCGAGTCTAAATTTATACGGAATTAATTATTATAGGCAATAATTATTAGCCTGAAACACTTATCCACATTGAAAAAATCTCCCGAGAAAAGAAACATGCCGCTGACGGGACTCGAAACCCGGTTTCCTTCTGATATTCTTAAAATCTTCTCTTTAACATTAGTTTATCAATTAAAAAAATAATAATTAAACGGAATTGCTTAACGATGTTACGTACCCCGTATATTTGGGAATTTTCGGGGTAGGAGGGGATTACGGGCGATGTTTCAAACTAATTCAGAAACTTTCGATACGCACGGAGAAAAATGTTATTTTAAAATACGATCATTTTAATTGTAAAACCGGTTCAAAACGGAACTGAAGTTCTTACGAACAAATTAACAGTGTTTCAATGTTTATTGGCGGGAAAATGTAAGAATAAACATTGAAACCCTATTAATTTGTTCGTAAGAATTTCAGTCCCCTTTTTAACCGTTTTTTACGAATAAAATGATCGTATTTTAGAATAACACTTTTCTCCGTGCAATTGGTGTGCACAAATACAGTAAAAGGTGTCCCCTTTACAATGATTC